>CM070618.1:50046818-50486837 GCA_036346255.1 Ampelocalamus luodianensis | reverse complement strand
TATAATGGCGGTCTAGATCCTTCAATAGCGTATATTACCTCATCGGTAATCATTGTGAAGTTTACACTAACCATAAGAGCTTAAAGTACATTTTCACCAAGATGATCTTAATATGAGGCAAAGAAGATGGTTAGAGTTGATTAAAGATTACAACATTGGAATCCATTATCATCCAAGCAAAGCTAATGTTGTAGCTGACGCTTTAAGTAGAAAGGTCTACTGCAATACTCTGATGATCAAGGAAAGTCAGCCAGCACTACATGAAGAATTTCAGAAGCTCAAGCTTGAATTGGTAGAAGAAGGTTTCAGAGCGCTTTAGAAGTTCAACCTACTCTTCAAAGTCGATCGAAGGCTTAGGTTGAAGATGCAAACATCAAGGAGATAAAGAGCAACATGAAGAAGAGCAAGTCCCCAAGATTTTTAGAAGATGAACAAGGAATCGCTTGGTTCGATGTTTATTTGTGTACCGGACTGTAAAGAGCTTAAGCAAGCTTGATACTCAAGGAAGCACTTGAAACCTTGTATTCCATTCACCCCAAAGCGCTAAAATGTACCAAGATCTTAAGGAGTTTTATTGGTGGCCTAGCTTGAAGCGAGAAATTATTGAATACATAGCTCGGTGTGATGTTTGCGGTGAGTTAAAGTCGAGCATCAAAGACCGCAGGACTTTTGCAACCCTTGCCGATACCTCGAGTGGAAATGGGAAGAAATTGGAATGGACTTTATCACCGTTTGCAAGGACAAGAGCTGGTTACGATTCTATCCGGGTAGTCGTGGATCGCTCTAACAAAGGTTGCACACTTCCTCCCTGTCAAGACCATCTACTCAGGAGACATACTTGTAGAATTGTACATGGCAAAGATAGTGTGTCAGCATGGTGTACCAAAGAAGATCGTGTCAAATCGAGGATCCCAGTTCACCTCTAGATTCTGGCAGAAGCTGCGCAACGTTCTGGGCACTAATCTGAAGTTCAGTACAGTCTACCATCCGCAGATAGATGGCCAAACAGAAAGAGTAAATCAAATCTTAGAAGATATGTTGAGAGCATGCGCTCTAGAGAACCCGACCAGCTGGGATCACATGTTACCTTGTGTAGAATTTTCTAACAACAATAGTCATGAATCAAGTTTGCAGATGTCCCCGTTTGAAGCCCTTTACAGAAGAAAGTGCTGAACACCTTTGTATTGGACTGAAACCGGAGAAGGACAAGTACATGGACCTGATATCCTGAAAAAAAGCCGAAGATCAAGTTAAGTCAATCAGAGAAAAGCTGAGAACCGCTCAGACCAGGTAGAAAAATTATGCGGATAATCGACGCCGAGATTTAGCTTTCGCACCCGGAGATCATGTGTATCTAAAAGTTTCGTCTCTCAATGGAATGCGTCATTTCAGAGTTAGCAGGAAGCTCGCTCCCAGATACATTAGACCTTTTCCGGTTCTAGTTAAAAGAGGAGAAGTTGCTTACAAGGAGCTCCCACCGCAGCTATCAGATGTGCATGATGTCTTCCATGTGTCCCAGTTGAAGAAGTGTCTGCGTGTATCAGAAAAGCAGATGCCGCTAGAAGTAGTTGACCTACAGGAAAATCTCACTTACAACGAGCATCCCATCAAGATTTTGGGAGGGCCAGAGCGAGCAACAAGAAGCAAGATCATCCGATTTTGCAAAGTTTAGTGGAGCAATCACACCAAAAAGAGGAAGCCACCTGGAAGCGTGAAGAGGACCTGAAAGCCGAGTTCCCGCACCTATTCTCTAGTTAGCCTATATCTTAGGGTCGAGATTCCCTTTAAGAGGGTAGGTTTGTAACATCCCAGTTTTTCTGAGTTTTTTAGAATTTTTCAAAATAAAAATAACCATTTGATTTTGTTGAAGTCTTAAAGCTTAACTTGAGATTTTGAAAAAAATGATTTAAATGACTAAATCAAACTCTTAACTAATTCAAAATTTTGATTTGTTTTGAGTTTGCTAGAGTTCTTGGTTTTGAAGCTCCGTGTCTCCTAAGTACTCCTCCCTCCAGGACCTCCTTCACGACCACCCCTTGGTCACGCACCACCTCCCCGGTCATCACCACCTCCGGTCACGACCACCTCCTCGGTCACGACCACCCACCTTGGTCGCGACTCCTTTTGGTTTCAACCAGCCCCACCGTTAGTCTTGCTCACCTTCTTCCTCCGTCGTGTCACTACCAGCCGCGAAGTCTTCGTGGCATTAAATGCCGTTGTGTCGCATTAAATGTTGTCGCCTACCGTGGACTGCTCCTCTTTGGTCTCCTCCCCTACCCGCCCAATCCTCCTCACCTGCCGCAGCGCACCCGGTCATCGCCCACCTCCGCCGAAAGTTAGCGCTGTGTGTACTTTCACACCAGCTCACCGCCCCGCCACGCGCATTGAATGCAGCATCCTCTGCCGCACCCGCTGCGCCACCCACTCTCTCCTCCTGACCTCCCACGCTTGTATAAGGCACCGTGGAGCCTCTTGCCCTCCTCTTGTTTTTCTCTCAACTCTTCTCTCTTCTCTGTCCCGTGAGTTTTCCTTGCTCTAACATCTCTCTCTCTCGAACCTCCTTCCGAGAGCCCGTTTCTCCTCCATTCGAACTCCGATTCGAGTGATTCCTTTTTCCAAACTCCTCTAGTTTCTTCCTCTTGCTGTTTGTGCTAATTTGGTATTTATTGGGATTTTATTTGGAGTTGTTTTGTTACTTATTTAGTTTTGTTCACGCGTAGATTCCGGCATTTTAAGACTTCGTGGATCCGACGACTCGACGAAGCATCCCAACTCTTTATCAAGGCAAGTCATGGACCTTGATCATATTGAACCCATTTTATAAAAGTATATTGTTTCTTATCAACATGCATGACTAGTTGTATAAAAATGGTTTGGAAACTAGCAAAATACCTACTCGACAGTATGCCTCCTTGATAAATTGCAAACGACATGTTGACATGTACCCTTGGACACCTTAGGGTGGGTAATCATGGTTGGACATTGTTGTAATACCAACATGGGTGTGTATTATGCTTAGTCATGCCTTAGATAGGCGATAGTCTCTCGATCTCATGATTCATTAATGATAAATTTGACTAAAGAAAATATGTAATTGTGGCGGAGCCACTGCTTTTAAAAGATGTTGTGCCGTGGTAAGGGTTGTCATTTAGCTGGGTTGAACAAAAAATGATTTCACTCGGGCGAATGATCGTGCAGTAAAGGGGGTGCTTTAAGCACGTTGGGATGTGGTTGCTTCGCCTAAGTAGTCTCTAAGGACTTAACCTTGTACGTCATTGATCCGGGGGTCAAGCTGTACAACGTCTATAGAGTGTAAAACTATTCGAATAGTCGTGTCTCCGGTTATGGACAATGCTTGGTGATTTCACGCAAGGGGTAGATTTTTTTCTCAAAATATGGTCTTTGTTGGTTACGATTGGTTTGGGAAGTGAACATGTTCACGAGTCAGCTGGGATGTGAACAGGGTGTTTACGAGTTGTATTTCAAGAACTTGATTACTTATGTATTAATCTTTCAACCTGTGTTTTGTAATCTATTTATTGTATTTCTAGTCAATACTGCTTTCTATAAATTAACCATAAAGTTGTTCTTGTTAAGCCCTGTATGAATATTATTTACATACATTTCCCCACGTGTTCTACGAAGAGGAGTACTTGAGACCTTGCGAGCTAGGTCGCGCCCTCCACCATTGCCCGTGGGCATGTTGGATAGCTTCCATAGATGTTTTGTTCTCCGCCGCTTGTAACCTCTGGTGTTGAGCCCGAGTGGCAACTCAGAACAACTTTGATCATAAGGTCTTTGCTAATAGTAATATTAATTTGTCTGCTTCTTCGATTTGTTGTATGGATATGATTTCATCTTTGTTGAGACTGTGTGAGCTAAACACTGATCATGGGACTAGTTTGGTTTGCACAGAGGGTCTCGGGGTTGTTCACCCGGGTCCCGACTCAGCCGCATGTAATGGCTAGGTAGGTCATCAACGCCGACGTTAGGGGGAGGAGAGTGGGGAGCCATTTTTTTAACTCTATTCGTTTTTTTATGGGGGGTACAAAAAAGAGTAGAGCAGATGGTCATTTTTATAAAACAAGGAGTAACGCTGTATGAGATGATGAGACGTTAACAGAGCCAAAGGCCGTTGATACGCTTAAAGCATCGTCTAGGTGATGCTTAATAGAACCTCCGCTTACACACAATTTTGACAGTAAAAACGTACTCACAACATGATAAACCTAGTTGGTCATACAGTAATTGAGAAACCAAATGGGTAATAGTAAAGGTACTAGAACTATATAGTAGACGCATTAAAGGTACTAGAACTATATAGTAAACGCATTAAAGGTACTAGAACTATATAGTCCGACTCACGAATGGTGTTCACCGGTAGCTTGGTGACGACGACGGTAACAAAATGATATAAGTCTCGCAAATAAAAATATCTATGTGCATTACTAAAAAAGATTTATTGCATCACTAAAAGATATTTACTATCGTCTCCGCATGACTTTACTACAATCTCAGCCAACTAGTACAGACAAGTAGAAAACTAACTAGCAAACAACCAGTTCGTTGTTTTGTACATGAATATTTATTTCCTTGTTTTTACAATAACTTTTGATTAGAAGCTCCGATTCATGAGCGGTTTTCATCTGTAGCTTGGTGATGACGAGGGTAACAAAATGATATAAGTCTCACAAATAAAAACCTCTTAGTGTGTGTACTAAAAAGATTTACTGTATCGCTAAAAGAGATTTAGTACAAACCCACATGACTTTACTACTGTTAAATAAAGATTTATCGACTCGCTTGTAGTTTACTACTCGTTAAAAAAATTTACTACAATCTTCATGCTCATTATAAAAATATTTACCGCAACCTCCACGTGATTTTATTACCATCTTTGCCAACTAGTACGCATAAATAAACAACCAACTAGTAAACAATCGGTTTCTTGTTTTGTACACGAATGTTACTTTATTGTTTTCATGATAACTTTTGATTGGAAGCTTGATTCACTTAACGGGTTTCACCCTGAGCTTGGTGACAACGAGGGTAAGAGAATGATATAAGTATCGCAAATAAAAACATCTTTGTGTTTTTACTAAAAAAATTATTGCATCATTAAAAGAGATTTACTACACTCCACATGACTCTACTAATCATACACAAAGATTTCATCGACTCCACTTGTAGTTTCATCGTGCATATCCACCATGTGCGTGATGAAACAATCATAAACAAATATAAATGTGGGGATACGTATGCGTTAGTAAAATTACTATCACAATTACTTTCGACTCGCCATAGCGCGCGACCGACGCATGACATTACGCGTAGGGATCATGGATTAGTGGACCAAAATGGCCTCGGCTCGCTCTCGCAGGGGCGGCTCGGCCTGCGTAACGATGGGTCGTGTAAGATCGAGGAGGCCGACTAGAGGGGTTGAATAGGGGTTTTAAAACTTCTTTGGCTAAAACCGCTTTCTAATGCGGAAGCTTATAACAAATCGGTTTTACACAATTAAAACCTAAATCAACTAGTTTCGCTTAAGTGCATCAACAACATGTCTATTGATAATGAAAGCATTCATACAAGGATATATCATGCAAGCATTCATACAATACAAGTAAGCAATTTAATTCTAGGAATGTAAATTGCAATAGTAAAGTACAAGAATGCAAACTACAATTAACACGCCGATGTTTTTCCCGTGATGATCAAAGACTTGCCGTCTCCCTAATCCACGCTGAGGTAAGTTCAACCTCTTGGACCGGCCCAACGCGAACCAACACCTCCGAGGTAAGTCCACTCACTTGGACCTGTTCCAAACCGAACCAACACCTCGAGGTAAGTCCAACCGCTTGGACCGCCCAAAACAAACTTAACACCTCGATCCACTAGGGTTGCTCCTTTCTCTATTCTCGAGATGGCGAGCACCAAACTACTCATTAAACCGCCGGATCTTCTCATAAGCTTCTTTGAGAAGATCATCGATGCACGACGCTCCACGCCGCCCAGGTGCTCAAACACCAAGAGTAACAAATCTTAGACTCTCACTTGACCTAATCAAGTGTCTAAGCTCAATGGATACACAATCCACAACCTAAGTCAACACATGCACTTAGGGTTTGCCTCTCAAAGCTCACTAAGTACAACATATGTACAAAGTAGTGTAGAGGGCTTGCTCTTTGCTCAATAGAAGTGTATATAGCAGCAACAACATGCCCTCACACCACCAAGGTGGGTATTTATAGACCACACACAAAACTAGCCGCTGAGGCAAGATTTATGAAAATCACAGGGGCCGGCCGATCAGCAGCATATCATTGGTCAAACCGCACCCTCCAATGGCTACAAAACTAGCCGTTGATCACACCGGCCGGACCGCCAACCAACGGCCACGGTCCGATCGCTCCAACCGGTCGACCGCCAAAGCATGCCACCGATCGCCAACCGAATTCCGAAAACATACCTCTTGGAAAAGCCGACCGGTCCAAGACCCGAGGCCGGCCGATCGCAATCATAACACCGGCCGATCGCGACTCATAACGCCGGTCGATCGCCACAGAGCAAAAGAGATTTCCAGAAAAAGCACTCTCTGGAAAAAGCTGACCGGGTCCAAGACCCGGGAGGCCGGCCGATCGCCTAATGCACACCGGCCACGATCGCCTGTAACTAAAGCGATTTTTGCAATTGCTTCAACTCAATTAGCAAAATGCATTTGCCAATTGATGCAATATGCAAACAAAGCATGAAGGCAAGATTCTCAACAAGTTGCAAAACACATTTGCACACTTTTAGAATCAGCCACAAATTGCACTCGCTTCAAACTCAATTTGCAAAACACATTTGCACAATTGATGCGCGATGCAAACAGGGTTAAAGTGAGATTCTCAACAAGTTGCAAACACATTTGCCAACTTATAGAATCACACCACAAAGAGTGAAAGCAAGATTCTCAACAAGTTGCAAAACACATTTGCCGACTTTTAGAATCATGCCACAAGGAATAAGGTACATGAACTTAAACCGCTTGCAAACGCATTCGCAAACTAAAGTCACATGCTACAAGGATTAACCATGAGCCTCGACCATTTGCAAACGCATTCGCAAATATAGGCAACATGTTAACGTGAGCTAGAGCAAACATAATGAGCTATCAACACATGACTAACTCAAGCTACTAGTCGACCCCTCTTAATAGTACGGCATCCTATACTAGCAATCCGTCTTTCAACCAAACACCAAGACCTAAAAAGACTAAGAACAAATCATTAGCCCTAACTAGCCATACCTTTGCCTCATGCAACCACTTGAAGCTTGATGACGCACATCCTCACTTCAAGTCCGGTTCTTGACTTGAAAGCACATCAACACATGACGTGCTTGAATATCATCAACACATGATGATCTTCTTCACTTCGATTTTGTCTTGGGCATCATCAACACATGATGATCTTCTTTGTCCCGAGTCTTGATATGTATCAACACATGATGCATCCTTTATTCCAAGCTCTTTACTTGATGATGATCAGCTCATGATGTCATCCAAAGTTTTCATCATTTATGGAACATAACCTATTTCACCAACTCATGAAAAATATTAGTCCACATGATGATTGTCATTAATTACCAAAATACTCCATTAACACATAATGGTGGGTCTAGATTCTTCAGCTGGCCTGAGTAGTTATCCTACGCTCAGGCGTAGATTAGTGTGTGTGTGTGTGTGTGTGTGTATCCTGAATCATGTTTTATTTTTTGATCGGACTGCCAAGATTCGTCCAAAGTCATACGGGAGATACACCGAGTAATACTCCTGATATCTGTGCAGTGTACAACAGCTAATTACTCAGTATACAATTTAATCACCAATATGATTGATCAAATTAATTTTCGCATGTTGAAGGTTATATGTAAAGGCAACCCATCTGTATGTTCATTACGTAACATGTGCATTGGCCGCGTAAGAAAAAGGAAAGAAAAGAAAAGCATCAAGTCATGTAGTACCGCATGAGTGATTAAATCGCTAATATAATGCCACGCCGAATTGAAGGTTATCATACCAAGTTTGAGCATGATGAGATGATGCCAAATGTGTTATGGATAACATCGATAAACATAGCTTTTCAAACATTGAAAACCATAAACCCATTCTTTTAGGGAAGCACGCTGCGGTGCTAGCCAATTATTCGGCTTTGTACTGAAATGCGTGGAAAACGAAGGGGTCTGAGGATCGAATCCCAAATAATATGAGCAGCTAATTAACCCTAGCGACAATGATAAATCTTCTATTATCTTATTAAATCGAGTTGAAAGAAGCAACCACGCTCTCTCAAGCGGCTATGTGATCCCTAAGTTAATCCAGAGAAAAGAGAGATCTGCACTCACGATCGTGGTGGGTTCAAATTATAACGGCCTAGATTCAAAGAAAGAGTCAATGCAAGGCAAGAGTCGGGCTTTGTGCCTCCGGCAATGGCTCGAGATCTAGGGTCAAAATATCATGTGAAATTCTTTGAAAAGATAGAAAATTGACTTTGAGACAAAAGTAGTGGGCTGACTTGAGGCCCCACCCATGGCCGCCCGCCTCCCGAGTCAATGTCAAGTATTAATAAAACTAAAATTTGAATAAAAATAAATGTGAAATTTTATTTCTATACGAATTTCTAAGTAAAAGAGTCCACATTAAGTACAATAAAACTGAAATTTCAAAATAAAAATCAAATCAAATCAATAATTTGATTTCCATACGAATGTCTAAGTAAAATGCCAAAATAATTGTAATTCAGAACAAAACAAAAAAATAAAAATTAGATTTGCATACGAAATCCAACAAAAAACTGAAATTCAGATAAAAATAAAATTACCAATTTTAATTTGATTTCAATACAAATTCCAATAATTATAATTCAAAATAAAAAAATAAACAATAATTGACAATTAGATTTGTATACGAAATCCAACAAAAAATAACTGAAATTCGGAACAAACATAAAATAAAATTAGCAATTTAATTTCAATAATAATTTCAAAGTAAAATCCATAAATAATGGTAATTCAGAATAAAAAATATCAATTGGATTAGGATGCGAATTTCAAGAAAACGAACTGAAATTTAGAATAAAAAAGAAAAGAAAATTCGCAATTTGATTTCCATACGAATTCCAAAATAAAATCCCAAAGTAACTAAAATTGAAAATAAATTAAATAAATTTGGTAATTTGATTTTATACGAACTCCAATAAAAATAACTAAAATATTGAATAAAAATTAAAGTTGTAACGAGAATGGCACGAATGGTGTTAGAGGAGACACAAAAGAAGCCACCACATCTGCTCTTAAGGTAACATGCTTCTATTGTTACTTCCTATGGAATAAAAATAAAAAATAACTGCAATTTTGATTAAAAATACAAGTTATAATGAGTATAGCACGAATGGGGTCAGAGGAGACCACAAATGAGTGTAATGGCATCGATCTGTTTTGCAAGAAGACATTGATCTATGGGAAAGCGAATAACCGAAGCGACGATGACGGAGATGAGGACAATATTGTGCTGCTCACTGGAGCTATTGAAGAGAAAATCCAGTGTTGAAGGAGCCAAGAGTCGCAGTGATAAGTGGTGAGTGTCGGCGTTGTTGAAGAAGATAGTGGCCGAAGAAGTTTGATGATGGAGAAGCCTTAACAGAGAGGAGATGAAACTTTGCATCGAAAATGAGCTATGGACGATATAGTACCATCGGGTAGCTAGGAGTGTACCATCATCGTGAGGCACGCCTTCACCGCAGAATGGCAAAAGATCTATATCGTTAAACAATGACTAAAGTAGACATGCCGATATTAGTGAAGATGGGTGGTCGACATTTAGCGAGGAAGCTACAACGTTGAGTTGGCCAACGTCAAAAAAGCAGAGCAACCGACACGAGAGAAGATGACGCCGAGTATGTATAACATCATGCATATGTACGAATAGAAGCGTGACGTACAGAGATAGATGAGCAAAAACTTAGAGTAGAGATGGCGAACCAGTAGAAATATGCTCGTGGTCACGGAGAGAGCGTGACACATGTCCCCGCTAGGATCGATGACTGTTGCATGTGTATATGTGTTGATGTTGC
Organism: Ampelocalamus luodianensis; assembly: GCA_036346255.1. NCBI lineage: Eukaryota > Viridiplantae > Streptophyta > Magnoliopsida > Poales > Poaceae > Ampelocalamus > Ampelocalamus luodianensis. The sequence continues at coordinate 50,476,722 of CM070618.1, read as the reverse complement.
AATGGTTAGCATTAAGGAATAATTAGGGATAAGTAGAAGATAACTATGTGGTAAAGTATTACATTGGAAGGAGTAGCAGATGAAAGAGATTGATTAAGATTTGAACTTACTATTGAGGTTGAAACAAAAAAGTTGTGACGGCAAGAAGAGATAGAAGCTACACGGTTTGATGGGGCAATGACGTATAAACAAAGATAAGTTCAAGGTAGATCGTCTATGGTGCATCGGTGTATGTGTGAGTAAGGTGCTTTAATACATTATACTATATAAACTAATAAGATAATTTACCACACACCTAATCAATGTATTGCTTGAGATTAAATCGAGGTACATGTGCATGCATACAATTTGAAAAAAAAAACTAATAGAGTAAGAATAAGGGTATGTGGCTACATGATCAATGCATGATGGAGAGTGTTAGTTTCTAAGAAGCCCAAAAACTTATTATGCTCTATGATTTTCTTCTATCAAAGTACATACTTGAATTACATTCCTCATGTTGTAATTTTTTTTCAAGCTTCTATTGTCATTTCTAATATTTAGGATATCTTAAAATTTTAAATAACCTACGAGATACTTAGGTATATTCTCAAGTATTTATACAAACTTCAAACAAATTTAGTCAGATAAATACGCTGACCATTCGCTAGTTAGATGTACAAGATAGTTAATTCTGACAGCATTGACCTTGTCCTATCGCACTTAAGATAATCGGTGTTTCTCTTAATCACAAACTTTAAACATAAATCTTTCTTTTGATTTACAGTTGAGCACGATGATTGTTGCCAGATGGTGCGAATCCACGCATCATGACCGTAGCCGGCTTGGGCAGTAAACAAGTCGCCAAAAGAAAACTGCAATGTCTCAACCAAAATGAAACACTGCTACAGAGTTTCAGACGTACGTGATAGTAGTGCATATATCGGTGCATGGAACTTGGCGGTCGCGCCTCGCGCGCACAAGTCGCGCAGTATATTAAACGGCACGTCTACTTGTTAAGACAGGCCTTATCCTGATCCCCGATGACAGATTGTCCGGTTGTTCCGCGGATTTTCCCATGTGATGTCCCATTTGTCTCCACGGAGATCAGGATCTTCTGACTTAACAGATGGCGCATGCTACATTGTCTTTCAAACTTTCACCGCTCATGGCCCATCCCACGGAGATGGAAGAGAAGTTGCGACTTGCGAGCATCCCACAACCCCTGCCAGAGGTTCTTCTAGAGCATATATACCGCGGTACAACGGTTGTCGTAGGGTTAACTAGGCTCGGATGCCACCGTGGAGGTGTGATGCTGACTTGCGGAGTGTCTAAGGTGCTTTTACAAGGTGTGGGTGCCTGAAGGAGAGAGGGTGTGGTCATGGTAGAGAAAGGAATAGAGAGGGAGAGAAAGGGGACCTTCAGGAAGACGGCGTCGCCACCTGGGACGGAGGAGGTGATTGGATTATACTAGATCTTGGTGCCTGCGACTGTATCTAGATGGCGGTGACCCTTCGGGCAGAGAGCTGTGATGAGGATGATGTGCGCCACGGCAAACGAGGAAGCTGACACGAGCCATGGAGGGTGACGTGGATGGCGACAATGAGCGCTGGCCGCGACGGACGATGAGCTTCAGTGGGCGATGGACAACGAATGTACTGCAGATAAAGACAAACAATATGACATCGGGTGGAGAGGATGAGACCATCGGGAAGACAGAAAAGGAGGGAGGGGCAGGGTGTGGCTGACATGTGAGTCAAGAGTAGCTGTGTAATTTATTTTCTATCCTTAGGATTCCACATGTATTTTTTTGCCTCGCATGTAAATTAAAAATGTAGGGGCTAAAATAGAAAATTGGTTTTGTGGGCTCAAATACAAATAGTCCAAGCCACCATGCAATGTGGATAATTTTTTTTGAAGTGGCTTTAGCCGATGTGGAATACATTTTTTCCAAAGTTTATCACTGGGATACCTACAAGTAAAAAAAAAAAGAGATGTGCTCCGAGATCCGGAAATGCCTTATACCCTAAGCCCTAATTGTTGAAAGTAGCTGTTAATAATCTAACCCTCCATTTAATTCAAAATAAACTAACCCTCCACATGAATATTAATAAAACAGGATATCCAACATTTTTATATTCAGGATAATTCATATTCGTATTCGACGGATACTGGAGTTACTGTATCCATATTCGTTCCTGACATAAAAAATGTAGTTATTTTCGATCCAAGAAAAATTCGAGCCGACACAATTCAAATTTGTTTTCGTCTGGATCGATCAAAACCGCTCGATCCGTTTTCACCCCTAACATAGAGAATCCGAGTAGAGTTAACAAATGGCAATGCATGGAGAGTTGCCTGGCCCTCACACGAAGACTCGAGCTCCCTGGATATATTACGATGGCCTGACGGATTAGATTAGCCTTTGGATATATTAGTTGATATGTTACTAACTAATGTGCCATGTCAGCGGTCCTTCCACTAGGATGGCATGTCAGGTAAAATCGTCCTGAAATGGTGCAAGGTTGTTTTAAAACGCTTTTAAATTCTAATGTTGTAAAGCGAACGGTTTCAAAATTTAGAGTTGAAAAACGGACATAGTTTATGCTCTCCGGTTGGAGGTGTTAATTAGACGCACGCAAAACAAACGCCAATCTGATCTCGCTGTCAAGTGCCAAGGCAGTAACATCGACCAACATCCAGGGATCAAAGGCTAAACCCAAGACGAGACGCGCGCCCCGCGTTGGTCCTCATCAAAAGACAAGACGCCAATGGGTATGGGACGACCTGAAAACAACGCATGGCTGGCTTCCCCCTGGCGCTCGCTCGGTGGCTTGTACGTACGTAAAGCGCGCCCGGCCGTCGTGCTCGCTTCCGATCCAAGCCTCGATCGTGGCGGTTCGACCGATGGATGGATGCTTTAATTGGTTACATCTTTGGTGCTTGCTGTTTGGATCAACACGTCGTCGATGCTTACATTCGAACGCGTGCGTGCGTGGTTTGATCGCTAATGTGCTCCTGGTTGTTCGCCTAATCCGGTCTGCGACGTCGACCGGCGAGCTTCCCCGCGTGCTTTCTTGGCGTAGCCAACGGCTAACCGTCGACGGCGTACGGCGTGCCAGCACGCGGGCATGCATGCAGTGTGGCAGACGATGGCTGTCGCATGCTGCTGCTGGAGCTGTCGAGGCTTATCCGTTTTGCTCTTTTTCTCTTGCGCGGTTAGGCGATGGGATTGTTTGTGTTGGAAACCATGGCCCGACCGCGCGGTCCATTCGTGCCGTGCGCCATCCCAAACCCTAAGAGGTCGAGCTTATAAATAGGGGGTGTTATTCATTGTAAACGATTGATCGATGGATGAAGGAATAAAGAGAAGTAAGAAGTCTCCCTACATCTCTGTGTTCTATCTCTTATTCTGTTCTTGTGTTCATGTATTGTTCTTACGATTCTACGCTTGTCACGCAGGTAATCGCCGGACCGACTCGCCAATGACGGTTTCCAACACGTTATCGACGATCGACTCTCCTCGCATCGAAAGGTAACCGCCGATAAACGACGCTCGAGATTGAATCGCTTTCAGATTGCTTTCAATTCTCGCAAATTTGGCTTTCTAGATTGGTTTCCTACGTGCAACCGCTCTAATCTACCACGAGCCGACTTGAAGTCGCCGCCGCCGATCGGTGGATTGCATGAAAGAGTAGATGATGATTGTACGTAGGTAGTATATACAATCGCATGAAAGGCACCATGTGCACGCACCGCCCGCAGCGTTACGTCACTACCTCCACGATACGTTATCGGTCCGCATAGTTCGCCATCACGCCTCACCACGGAGGCAACGACAGCGCACGCCGCTAAGCACGCGCAAGCACGCACATGACGGCATGAAGCCGCGCCCGTTGCAATCTTGTATTACATTACATGGTATTGCATCGCATCACATTTGCATCGCATAAATAGTAATTGCATAAAGAAAATTGTGGCTCGGCGCCGTGACGCCTCGCCGCGACGCGCCAGAGCGCATCCGCCGCCACGCCCGTAGCCGCAATGAGCAGCGGCAAAGATGGAGCCCGTGACGCCGTAGCCACGCGAAGCAATCGCCGCCGCGTTCGTGACTTTGAAGCCGCCGCTGAAGAGGCCACGGTCGGCCGCCGCCGCCGGGTCGCCAGACGCGCCGCCGACGGCGCCTTCGCTGCAGCCTTCTCGGGCCAGCCGACGGCGCCGCCGACTGATCCCACGTGCCCGCCCGCTCACGACGCCGCGCCACGCGCTTACAGCAGCCGCGACGCCGCCGCTGAGCCAAGAGACGCCGCTCAGAAGCGGCTCCACGCCCGGCCGCTCCTCGTTGCGCGCTGCCTTGTTGGAGCGCCGCCCTGTCGCTTTCTTTGGGGCGCCGCCGCGACCACACAGGAGCTAGAGAAAACCTAGCACTCGGTCTTTGATGCAGCTGTGGCAGGCCGAAGTGGGCTAGTGCCCATGGGCCAAGCGTTGGTGCCCTTCGGTGCAAAGGCACGTACCAAACAAAAAGAAAGGCCGGCCAGATGAAACGCATGGGCCAAAACCAAATGAAGAAAGGCATGGCCCAAAGGCACCGTACGGGAAGGGGAAAAAAGTAGAAAAGGAAATTATGGTTTTTTTGCAAAAAGGCTCTTGGTTTTTCTGTAATTACGTAATAAATTTTCTCTGAACTGAAAATTTGCAAATAAAACCTCAAAGTTCTCAAAATTACGAGTATTTTCGTGGGTAAAGAAATTCTTGCAAAATAACCCCTCAGAAATTTGCATATTACGCGAATTTTCTCTCAGAACTGAGATTTCGTGTTTTAACCCCTGAAAATTGCAGAATTCATCGAAAATACTCTTTGCAGCAGAAAAGGGCTTCGGGAATTCCATTTTTGAATCGATTTTTGCATTTGAAGCATGTTTAACTTTGTTATTGTTGTTTCTATGCAATTTATGTATCGCATTTACTGTTTTGATTATCTGTTATTGTTTATATTACTTTTAATCACCGAAAATAGCGAAGAATCATGAAAAATGCATAGAAAAATATGGATCACGAACCAGAGTTCAAGAGCATTATGAGAATTTTGCAACCATCTTACTTAAATTACCAAAGCAGAATCTTATGAACTTTTGCATGAATATAAATATGATCGCATCACGAACCAAAGAGTTCAAGAATCGACCAAAGATGGCGATTTTGTATAAAATTTGATTCATCTTCAATTCGTGGTAATGTAATCACAGATGAGCGTAAGATTTCTACCTTTCACCGAACGCGGTAATCCGACGTAACTATCGCCATTACGCTAGATGAAGTTTGCCGAATTAATTGACATCATGCAAGTTGCGAAGCTCAAGATGATGTTCTAAGAAAGAACTTCATTTCGCAGACCACCTAATGGCAATGTTGGCCATAAAGCCACTACTAGTAGCTACAGGGATGAAGCCTCTCACGAATGAGAGGAGCAAGAAGGGTAGGTAGTGCGTCGCACATTATTGATGTTTTCCACTAAGAAAAGGGCAAATGATAGCATGAGGCACACTCGCCATTGCGTGCAACAGAGGATTCACATCTATTAGTTGCACTTATGGAAGTGGACAACCCAAGAGTGTGCACCCCATCATCCCCTCCTTTGATATCGCAGCGCCACACCGTAGTCGCCAAGGAGAAGATCGCGCATGGAGCCGATTTAGGCGTAGTTCTCGAATACTTCGCTTTATTAGATCCAAAGGCACGCATTGCACTTGACCTTTTATAGAAACTGCAGCTTGTAATTGAAGCTAATTTTGAATTATTGAATAATGGTTGCAAGCTCTAGGAGTGCAAAGAATTAAATTCTTATTATGAGTCCTGCAAGGCTTATTTTCCCGCCTTTATAATAACAAGTTATGATATTTGAAGTATTTTATTTATGTGTTGCTTGCTTCGCTACATATTAATAAAATACATTATATTAGAACGCGTGTGGTTTCTATGGAGGAAGTGTGCTTAGCGGGTAGCGGCACAACTAATACCATCCTCGAGAAATGGAAATTTTTCCATCAATCAAGAAGAATGCCGTAGTTCACGACAATCGCAGCAGCAATGATACTTGCATAATGTGCTCGTGAAGGGTCATAATTATACTTCCAATGGGCACAACTTGGTCATTGAAGAAGACTTGTCGCATCTAATCGACTAGAACTCTCAAGGATATTTGCGCTACCAGCTTTTATGTAGAGACCAAGAAGAGTATGGTACAGAATACCGCCACCCAAAGCATGAAGAAAGTGAAAAATAGCATTAGAATATCTTCCTTCATATGAAACTAGGCTATACTACACTAATTTTAAGGCACCAGGCATCCTATAACGCCTTGAAAACCGTGATTTAGAAGCTCCGAACTTATCTATCTCTCGCATGATAGATTATGTCGCCTAGGTCTTAGGATAATGAGAGATATAATTAACAATTCACAGTGGACATAATATGAATATAAAGAATTTCCTAACTGAAGATTTTGTGTGCCCGCATGTGCCACGGAAATTAATTACTAGACCTTTGCTTTGAAAGCAAATGATGAAGTCCTCGCATTCCCGACCATATCCAGGAGACCTTTATGTCCCATATAGCCCCTGTAAGGGTAATTTGAGGTATTTTATAGTGCTCATCGATGCTTCCTCGGAATGGTCACACGATGATTATTGTCTACGAAATCAAGCTTCGCATAGCTAAATCTCGCAGATAATTAAATTAGAAATATTTCTCCGATCATCATGAGAAGTCCACCGAATGGACAACGCTCGAGAACTTACTTCGAAAGCATTTGATGATTCAGATCGCTCGCAATTCTTCGATCCAATTTCTTTCCAATAGCCCGGCGATGCGTCGGCGCCCATTGGTTCAAGATCGTCGAGAACGTCGGCGGCGATCTCATAAACTCGACATAGTCACCTTTGATTATGCCTGAGGTGGAGTTTAATCGCCACGCCATGGTGGCCCGAGCATTCGCACATTTTGCGAGATTGGGCGAAGGTCAATCGATGGGTCCGACACATCATCCGCGCCAATCGGGTCCTTCGCGGTGGTGGTGGTGGTCATGAATGTGGTTATTCGATGATCCGCTGATCGCTTTCTTGACCTTTCGCGCCGCTGCTGCCGCTTCTGCTTCTGCGGTGGTCACCATCTCGCGGATCCTCCAAGGATTTAGATAAGATGGTAGAGATTCTAAGGGGATAAATCTAAAATAGCCCAAGAACCAATAAACACACAAAGAAAGAACCAACTTTTCAAAATAACTCATTTATTTTATTAATGGATTATGGCTATCACAAGGGTAATTGATAGCTCATAATTCGCGACTAACGCATCTGGACTAATGAAGCATCTATGGTAATCGGGGTATAATCTATCTCATTGAGCTACCTCGCCAACCTTGTAGCTAGCCGCCTCGCCCAATGCCTTGATCCTTGCTTCGCACCTGCCGCCTTGAGCTGCACGCGAGTCCTCGAGGTATTTCCGCAGCGAGTCCAAGGCCTTCGTTAAGTCCACCGTGCGCGTTAGCTCGGGAATCTTCTTCCTTGGCGGTGCGGAAGACGCCGCCGAGTCCGGCTCGGCAGATGCATCGGTAATAGTGAAACCGGCGCCGTTGAGGTAGCGGTCGTGGCTGTATGAGTCGATTTAACCGCTTCTCTTACGATCTTGAATAGCATCCGCAAAGGTGTCGCGCCCGACGGAGCGTGGAAGGTATGGAAACCGTGTTCGCGACGTGCCCGAGTAAACCAAGATTTCCACCCTCCGAGGTGTCGCTTCTCCCACCTTATACCGATAGCCCCGAACGTTGGCCTCTTCTTGTAGTCCAAGTGTTGCATCACTTCCCGCAGAAGTTCAAACCCAAGATCCCAGCAATGACTCCGGAGAGATGGCGCCCGCACTTCGCCATCTACAATTTTGAGGAATAGATGAGTCAAGAACTGCTTGAAGAGAAGGTTGAGAAATGACTCGATAGACTCAAAATAGTTTTAGTTTTTGAAAATAAGTCCTTAGGACATTTGTGGGGCCACGACCTACAATCGATATGGCTCGATACCACTTTTGTCGAACCGGAACGAAGGATCCCGAATTCTGTGTTTATACACTAGTCCAGATTTCCAGCAGCATACACCATCAAAAGTGATAGCAAAATCATATCACGCTCTTTATTAATATTATCTCGAGTTTTATTACAACCGGGCCTCGAGGCCAAATGGAAAGAAATAACACAATGAAAAGTAGTAGTAGGCCACACGACTTGCCACAGGCAATCGTCTGGGGACGTAGCCTATTCGTCCAGGTCCTCACCGTCCTGATAGAGGTCTTCTCCTGAATAAAGATTATTCAGCAAGAGTAAGCACAACTACCGTGCTTGCAAGTTACACCCAATGTTGAAGATTAATGCATGCATAGGGTAAACAAAGGATAATGGCAGGGTTGTTTTGCATAAACGGCATTTTCGGATTAAATAACACTAATAGTTTTCTAAGGGCAATTTTAATACCATAGTTGCAATCAGTGATTAAGATGACAATGAAAAGTGGATAACCTCCATTAAATGAATAGTGAAGGATACCCTCCTAACACTTGGCTAACCGCCCCATTTTACCATAGGATTATCCATCCTAAAAACATCTCGTGGAAATCATTTTATAAACCAAAACAAGTCTAACTTAGAGTGGCTTTGCTAGCATGTCCATGACCATGACGCCGCTATTCGAATAGTTTCTACTCTGCAGAGTTTGTGCAGCTTTACCCACACGAGATAATATGTCGTTAATGTCTGGCCAATGCACGCTCCAAGGCGTGTGACTAAGCAATTATCATGAGGCCAGCATAAAGCAAGATCTTAATGTATTTATGCCCGCTAAGGTTTCACTACCATTGACTAACCATCCTCCTGGAAGCCCTCTCATACCGGTGGGACTAATGTCTAACCAACACCCACACATACAACATAGCATAAATATCACTAAGATACCACATTATTTAGCCAAATCGTCCCATTCCGCATGTGGTGGTACGGTAAGGCGTAGCAAAATACGCCAAAGACCGGTCCTCAATCGACTTGGGCGACTTTCCATTTAAATAAACCCATGGGCCGTAATCCTAACTGATTAGGCCCTGCATGAACCCGCACTCCACCATACTTCCATCACGCCAAGTCCAAACCCATTTTATTTTGTTTAGAGTGAAAAACTCATAAAAGCCTTCCGTGGTAAAACAATACCACCGAAATGATTTAAAATCAAATTGTAAAGGATTTGGCTAAACCTTCCCAAATAAAAGTGGTCTAAGCATGGCTAAGCATATGACAAATTTTAATAGAACTTTGCCTAGGGGTGTCATGGTATTCATATTCAAAATCAAATTGGCCATACAATGGAGATTGAGTAACTATGTATAAACAGGACTTTTAACAAGTATATAAACATATGCATGCAATAGTAATTTAAAACAGAATTAAATAATTTAAAATACTGGGAACAATATGATCAATAGTGTAACTTGCCTTACGTTACAGTCTTGAAATTCTAAATCGTTTGAAGGATCTAACTCTCCTGAGTCGCCGAGGTCTATACGTGAAATCACGACAAAATCAACTCAAATTCAAATAAATTCAAAAGACAATTCAAATTACCTCCAAATTGAAATATTTTACTTTAGTTAGCTAGATTATGATTTTAGACAAATTTTGCAATTTGAACCACCCAATTTGGAGTTCATATGCAAAAGTTATGAATTTTAGAAGTTTAATACAAAAATCGAATTTTAATTGAATTTTCAATTATTTTTCTAAAGGAAATTTATTTATTGCGCAGTCGACGCGCGATGAATTTTCCGGATTTAAAGAATTAAAAGAATTCTCTCGACAAGCGGCCCACGTGTCACGCATACGGCTCATGGTGGACTTATTCCACCGAGCCGCGTGTGTGGGCGTGCGATGGACCCGCCACGCAGCGCCGACACCGCGCGACACGCAGCGCCTACATAAGCGCTTTTGGCAGGTGGCGCCAGATGGCGATGATGTGGCATGGCCACGCAGTGCTCGACTGAGGTACTACGGTGATCACCTCGCGGCGCTACGAGCCACGGCGAGGCTTGAGAGGTGCAAACGAAGAGGGGAGCCGCATAACCTAGGGGTTACCAAGACACGCGCAGCGTGGTTTAAGGTCGCCGGCGACGGAGTTTGGCGCGCGTTCGGGTCGGGGTCGGCGACGAGGTGTTCCGCTGGCTCCGAGGGAATGAGTGGTCGCGTGGGCTTCGCGACGTTGCGGCGTCTTCTGCCGTGTCGAGACGAGGACGGCGGCTCGTGGTTGCCGTTGGATTTAGATCTAACGGTCACCGGCCGTTGGGATGATTGAGTTGTCCGAATGCTTCAATGACTTCGCCGTTGGATTGAAATCGCGCCACGAGAGGGAGGGGTTTCACGGCGAGCAGCGAGCGTCACACAAGACGGGGTTTGGTCCACGAAGTGGTTTCGCCCACTCTATCGCTTGAGGATTTTCTTTGGATTTTCAATTAATTGAATATCGATAATTCAATTTAGCTTTAGAATAAAGTAATTTAAGTCCAAAATTCGAGAAAATTCACGTAAATTCTCTGGAGCATTTAGGACTTAAATAAATTATTTCAGCTATTTTGTGGTAATATAATTTGCACATAAATTTGTTTAGCTTTAAATTAATTAAGGAAAGCTTTTGAAAAACTAGAAAATACATAAATTTTAATTTCTTCAAAATTTAATGTTATAAACCTACCTCTTAAAGGGAATCTCGATTTAGATTCAAAGCTTGGTTAGCAAAAGACGGGGTAGTTGGCCTTGAGTTCGCCTTCATTCTCCCATGTAGCTTCACTTTCTCGGATGATGACTCCATTGCACCTTGTATGATCTCGACACTCGCTTCGTAACACGCTCGCGACATCCGTAATTTTAATTGGTCGCTCCACGTAGGTGAGATCTTCTTGAAGGTCGAAGCTTTCCAAAGGTATGGTCTTCCTGCTTCGCAGACATTTCTTTAATTGCGATACGTGAAAGACATTATGTATCACGGCTGTGGTTTCGCAATTTAGTTGGTAAGCTACCTCCACGCTTTGCCAAAATCTTGTATGGCCCAATATACCGTGCGAAGTTTACCTTTCGCCTGAATCTCCTTACACCTCGAGTGGGGTAACTTGAGATAGACAACATCTCCTACCTCAAAGTTCAATTCCTCCGACGGTTATCTATGATAACTCTTTGTCGGGATTGGGCTACTTTCGACGCCCCAATAGTTTTTACTTTACTTTCGCCTTCTTTGATCACCTCAGTCCGAGGAGTTGACGCCTCCCACCGATCCCAAAGGAGCTGGTCCGCATTTCCGCCATACAGAGCTTCAAATGGAGCCATCTCGCAAACCGGCTTGGTAGCTATTATTGTATGAGAACTCTGCATATGGCGCATCCTTGTCCCAACCTTTTCCAAATCCAAGGCACAAAGCTCAAGCATGTCTTCAAGAACTTGGTTTGTGCTTCTGCTTGACCATCGGCTCGAGGATGATACGCCGGTGAAATTGAGTCTGTTCCCAAGGCTTCATGCACTTTTCCGTAACCGAGAGGTAAACCGAGAACCTCTATCGACACAATCTTCTTGGGTACCCCATGCAAGCGTGACGATTTTGGCCATGTACAACTCGCTAGCTTGCTACTCGGTAGGTGGTCTTGACGGGGATAAAGTGAGCCACTTTAGTTAACCGGTCAATTACTACCTGATGGAGTCATATCCCGATTGGGTCCTCGGGAGTCCGTGATGAAGTCCATACCAACCTCTTCCCACTTCCACTCGGAATTGGTAATGGCCGCAATGCACAATGGTCTTTGGTGTTGTGCCTTAACCTTTGGCGACGCCACAACGAGCGACGAAGCCGCAATTTCACGCTTCATGCCGACCCACCAATACTTCTCTTTTAAGTCTCGTACATTTTGGTGCTACGGATGAATGGAATATGGCGACTCATGAGCTTCTTCGTAATCGCCTCCTTTATTTCCCTCTGGTTGGGCACACAGATGCGGTCTCCGAACCACACCGTCCCTTGTTCATCCTGAGAAGCCTGAGCTTTGCCTCTTCTCATATTCTTCTTGATTTCTTGGATATCTTCATCTTCGACGACTTTGTTTCGATCGATCCCAAGAGTCGGTTGAACTTCTAAAGCGCTTACGCAACCATGATTGACAATCTCCGCATTCGTGTGCTTTAGTTCTTCATACACCTGGCCGATTTTGTTGCACCATGACAGTTGTTGCAATACGCCTTCCGCTAAGGCATCCGCTACCACGTTGGCTTTGTTCGATGATAATGGATTCGAGATCGTAATCCTTTATCAATTCCAACCATCTCCTCTGTCGGAGATTGAGTTCTGATCCGCGTGGATATGTACTTCGTGCTTTTATGGTCCGTGAAAATCTCGCAAATGTTACCAATGAGATAATGCCGCCAAATTTCGTGAGCATGCACAATTGCCGCTAACTCTGCATCATGAGTTGGGTAATTCCTTCAGGCGGCCTCAATCGCCGGATGCATAAGCTACAACTTTGCCTTTCCCGCATTAGTACACATCCGAGGCCTTGACGGGATGCGCCACAAAAGATTTCAAAATCCTTGCGGATGTCCTGTGAAGATTAACACCGTCTGCCGAGACTAGCCTCTTTTTCGCTTCTTGGAAGCTTTCTTCACAAAGCGCTTGACGGCCGAACTTCTTCTCCTTCTTGAAGTTGAGTCATGGGTTTGGCCGCCTCAGAAACCTTCGATGAACCGCGATAATAGCTCGCCAACCAAGGAAACTTCTCACCTCTGGATCGATCCGGGTTGTTCTACCCATTACCGCCTCGACCTTGGCGGGGTCCATCGCAATCCTCCCGCGATACAATGTGTCCAAGGAATGCACTTGGCTTAGCTGAATTCACTTGCTGAATTTGGCATAAAGTCGGTGCTCTCGAGCTTGTCTAGGATCATTCGGAGATGCTCTTCATGCTCGCCGTCCTTCGAATAGATAAGGATATCGCCAATAAAGACGACCACGAACTTATCCAGAATTCCATGAACACCTTGTTCATCATATTCATGAAGTAGGCGAGGGCATTGGTTAGTCCGAAGGACATTCGTAAATTCATACATCCATATCCGTGGTGAAGGCGGTCTTTGGAATATCTTCCGGTCGATCTTGATTGGTGATAACCGGATCTTAGATCAATCTTCGAGAAGACGCTTTCTCTTCACTGATCGAGCGGATCATCAATTCGGCAACGGTACTTGTTCTTGATTGTTACCGTTGAGTGATCTATAATCAACGCACATTCTCATACTATTGTCTTTCTTCTTGACAACAAGCGGGCTCCCCATGGTGAGGAACTGGTCGAATGTACCCTTTCTCTCGCAGTTCTTCAATTTGTTTCTTGATTACGCTAACTCGTTGCGAGGCATTCGTAGGGCCTTTTCGAGATCGGAGCTGTCCCGGGACTAGATCAATTAGGAACATGATGTCCCTATCCGTGGCATGCTGGTAGATCATCCGAAAGACGTCTGGATACTCTCGTGCACGGTATGTCTTCAAGTTTCACTTCCTTCAAGCCGGTGAGTATGGAACTTCCTCCGATTGCAGTCTTGGGTTTGAATTCAACAGATAGGCCTTGGTCATTTGTGAGGGTGATGGATCTATTGGCACGCCTATTTGACCAGTGGTTTTGGCTAGCACCCATTCCAAGTATTACATCCGTGCCTTGGGAGTGTAACACTATCAGATCTCGCTAGAAAGGATACTCCGGATATCTCAAGGGTAAGATTTGAGCAAAGAGAATTTGTTCTCATTTCCGAGCAGGGAATGAATTATCATGGGGTAGCTAAGGAGGATACAGGTAACCCATATTTTCCCACAAACTTATTTGACACGAAAGAATGTGAAGCTCCGGAATCAAATAAGACAGATGTCAGCCGAATTAACGAGGAACGCATCGAGAACCACATCGGCGCTGCTGGCTTCTCGGCGGTGACATGGTTCACCCGTCCCTTCGTGAATCGCTCTTTGGTCGGTTGGTGCCGCCGTAGTTGCAACTCCCGAGGTTGGCCTTGCGGTGCCAACCTGCACGCTTCTTCGGGCATTTATTGGCGTAATGCCCGCTCGTTGCGAGTGGAAGCACGTTACTCGGAAGATGAGGAGGTAGAGTGCTTGGCCGAAACCGCCTCCCGACGAGTGCCACGGAAGTTGGAGGGTTGGAGCGCCGTGGCGGTGCCGAGTACGAGACGTGGAAGATTGGAACTTCCCACGTTCTCGCGTGGCCTGCGTGCGATGAAGCGAGGTTTGGGCGAACCTCCGGCGTTGAACCTTTGAGCGCCATCCTCCGCTACGGTTCTCCATTTCGCGTGTTTGGCCTCTGCTCGATAGCTTTATCCACCAACCGCTGAAAGTCGGTGAAATTTTGAGAGATAAGTTGACGAAATATCATCGTTTAGGCCTTCCAGAACCTTTTCGCTCTGTCCTCATCTCTGCCACGCGGTGGGCGAAGCGGGCAAGTTGATTGAAGCGGTAAAGATACTCATTCACCGCTCGGTTGCCTTGGCGCAAGGCGCGGAACTCCTTCTTCTTCGATGTCATCATCCCGCCGAATGTGTGCATGACGGAAGGCTTGCACAAAGTTGGCCCATGAAATGGATTGAGCATCATCATGGGTGATGCGAATTGTCCCACCATTCGATGCGGGGCACCACCGTGAGAGGCAAAGAAACCTCTCACGATCGTGAGCAATCGATCGATGTCCAATTTCTTTCCAATAGCCCGCGATCGTCGGCGCCCATTGGTTCGATCGTTCGAGAACGCTTGGCGGCGCGATCCTCATAAACTCGACATAGTCGACCTTTGATTATGCCGAGGTGGAGTCGAATCGCCGCCGCTCTGGTGGCGGCCCGAGCATTCTGCACATTTTGTTTAGATTGGGCGAGAAGGTCAATGGATGGGTCCGATTGGCCATCATCCGCGCCAATCGGGTCCTTCGCGGTGGTGGTGGTGGTCATGCGAATGTGGTTATTCGATGATCCGCCTGATCGCTTCCTTGACCTTCTTCGCTGCTTAGTTTTGCCGTTGCCGGGTGGTCACCATCTCGCGGGATCCTCCAAGGATTTAGATAAGATGGTAGAGATTCTAAGGGGATAAATCTAAAATAGCCCAAGAACCAATAAACACACAAAGAAAGAACCAACTTTTCAAAATAACTCATTTATTTTATTAATGGATTATGGCTATCACAAGGGTAATTGATAGCTCATAATTCGCGACTAACGCATCACGGACTAATGAAGCATCTATGGGGTACTGGGGTATAATCTATCTCATTGAGCTACCTCGCCACCTTGTAGCTAGCCGCCTACGCTTCCAATGCCTTGATCCTTGCTTCGCGTACTCGGCCGCCTTGAGCGGACGCAGTCCTCCGTATTTCCGTAGGCGTAGTCCGGTGCCTTCGTTAAGTCCACCGCGCGTTAGCTCGGGAATCTTCTTCCTTGGCGGCGCGGAAGACGCCGCCGAGTCCGGGCGGATGCATCGTAATAGTGAAATCGCGTCGTTGAGGTAGCGGTCGTAGCTGGCGGAGTCGACGAACCGCTTCTCTTGCTGCATCTTGAATAGCATCCGCAAAGGTGTCGCGCTCGACGAGCGTGGAAGGTATGGAAAACCGTGTTCGGCGACAGTCGGAGTAAACCAAGATTTCCACCTCCGAGGTGTCGTTCTCCCACCTTATACCGATAGCCCCGAACGCTGGCTCTTCTTGTAGTCCAAGTGTTGCATCACTTCCTGAGAAGTTCAGCCAAGATCCGCAATGACTCAGTGAGAGATGGCGCCCGGTACTCGGCCATCTACAATTTTGAGGAATAGATGAGTCAAGAAACGTTTTGAAGAGAAGGGTTGAGAAATGACTGGATAGACTCAAAATAGTTTTAGTTTTTGAAAATAAGTCCTTAGGACATTTGTGGGCCACGACCTACAATCGATATGGCTCGATACCACTTTTGTCGAACCCGGAACGAAGGATCCCGAATTCTCCGTGTTTATACACTAGTCCAGATTTCCAAAGGTACGGTCATCAAAAAGTGA
Organism: Ampelocalamus luodianensis; assembly: GCA_036346255.1. NCBI lineage: Eukaryota > Viridiplantae > Streptophyta > Magnoliopsida > Poales > Poaceae > Ampelocalamus > Ampelocalamus luodianensis. The sequence goes on along the minus strand of CM070618.1, from coordinate 50,460,613 downwards.
TAGCAAAATCATATCACGCTCTTTATTAATATTATCTCGAGTTTATTACAACCGGGCACGAGGCCAAATGGAAAGAAATAACACAATGGAAAAAGTAGTAGTAGGCCACACGACTTGCCACGAGCAATCGTCTGAGGGACGTAAGCCTATCTCGCCCGTGTCCTCACCGTCCCGATAGAGGTCTTCTCCGAATAAAGATTATTCAAAGAAGAGTAAGCACAACTACTGTGCTTGCAAGTTACACCCAATGTTGAAGATTAATGCATGCATAGGGTAAACAAAGGATAATGGCAGGGTTGTTTTGCATAAACGGCATTTTCGGATTAAATAACACTAATAGTTTTCTAAGGGCAATTTTAATACCATAGTTGCAATCAGTGATTAAGATGACAATGAAAAGTGGATAACCTCCATTAAATGAATAGTGAAGGATACCCTCCTAACACTTGGCTAACCGCCCCATTTTACCATAGGATTATCCATCCTAAAAACATCTGTGGAAATCATTTTATAAACCAAAACAAGTCTAACTTAGAGTGGCTTTGCTAGCATGTCCATGATCATGACGCGCTATTCGAATAGTTTCTACTCTGCAGAGTTTGTGCAGCTTACCCACACGAGATAATATGTTTAATGTGTCGGCCAATGCACGCTCAGAAGGCGTGTGACTAAGCAATTATCATGAGGCCATTACAAAGCAATATCTTAATGTATTTATGCCCTAAGGTTTCACTACCATTGACTAACCATCCTCAGGAAGCCCCTCTTGCGCCCGGTGGGACTAATGTCTAACCAACACCCACACATACAACATAGCATAAATATCACTAAGATACCACAGATTATTTAGCCAAATCTGTCCCATTCCAGACATGTGGTGGTACGGTAAGGCGTAGCAAAATACGCCAAAGACCGGTCCTTAACTGACTTGGGCGACTTTCCATTTAAATAAACCCATGGGCCGTAATCCTAACCAGATTAGGCCCGTGCATGAACCTGCACCCACCATACTTCCATCACGCCCAAGTCCAAACCCATTTTATTTTGTTTAGAGTGAAAAACTCATAAAAAGCCTTCCGTGGTAAAACAATACCACCGAAATGATTTAAAATCAAATTGTAAAGGATTTGGCTAAACCTTCCCAAATAAAAGTGGTCTAAGCATGGCTAAGCATATGAAAAATTTTAATAGAACTTTGCCTAGGGGTGTCATGGTATTCATATTCAAAAATCAAATTGGCCATACAATGGAGATTGGAGTAACTATGTATAAACAGGACTTTTTAACAAGTATATAAACATATGCATGCAATAGTAATTTAAAACAGGAATTAAATAATTTAAAATACTGGGAACAATATGATCAATAGTGTAACTTGCCTTCGTTGCAGTCTTGAAATTCTAAATCGTCGGAAGGATCTAACTCTCCGGAGTCGTCGAGGTCTATACGTGAAATCACGACAAAATCAACTCAAATTCAAATAAATTCAAAAAGACAATTCAAATTACCTCCAAATTGAAATATTTTACTTTAGTTAGCTAGATTATGATTTTAGACAAATTTTGCAATTTGAACCACCCAATTTGGAGTTCATATGCAAAAGTTATGAATTTTAGAAGTTTAATACAAAATCGGAATTTTAATTGAATTTTACGAATTATTTTTCTAAAGGAAATTTATTTATTGCGCAGTCGACGTGATGAATTTTCCGGATTTAAAGAATTAAAATAATTCTCGACAAGCGGGCCCCACGTGTCACGAGACCACGGCTCATGGTGGACTTATTCCACCGAGCCGTGCGTGTTTGCAGTGACCCGCCACGCAGCGCCGACACGCGCGACACGCAGCGCCACATAAGCGTTTTGGTGGTGGCGCCAGATGGCGATGATGTGGCATGGCCACGCGTGTCGACTCGGCGTGGTACTCGGTGATCACCCCGCGGCGCTACGAGCCACGGCGAGGCTTGAGAGTGGTGCAAACGAAAGAGGGGAGCCGTGCGAACCTAGGGGTTACCAAGACAACGGCAGAGCGTGGCCGGAAGGTCGTCGGCGACGGAGTTTGGCGGCGGCGGCCTGGGGTCGACGGCGACGGAGGTGTTCCGGCGGCTCTCCGAGGGAATGAGTGGTCGCGTGGGCTTCGCGACGCTTGCGCGATCTTTGCCGTGTCGAGACGAGGACGGCGGCTCGTGGCGGCGTAAACGGCTCAAGCTTCGCGGCCGCGGTGAAGATCTCGGCTAGGGCGCCAGGAGAGGAGAAGCGGTGGGCGGTGGCGCGTGTTGCGATGAGGCGCCTCACGCCCCTATTTATAGGGCGCAGGTGCTACTGGTTTGCCGTGGAGGGCACGAAGCTCCGTGCGGCATCACCGGCGGAGTTACGGGGATTCGGGGCCGAGATGGAAAGGAAAGACCGAAACGGGTGCGATTTGATGCGGCGGTCTTAATGCGCGCGGGATCGTGGGGATTTAACGGAGATTGCACCGAGTTTTGGAAGGTCCGAGCCCGTGTCAATGGCGGACGGCGCGGTGAGAAAAAGGAAAGTGAGGGAGGAAGAAAGGAAAGGAGGAAGACGACGGAGAGCAGTCCGATTTTGATCGGACGGAGGAGATAGAATGTGCGGCGAAGACGCTGAGGGCTAGTACACCGTTGGATCTTGATCAACGATCGAGATTAGAAGGAGCGAAACGGTAAGTTGAGTTTGGGCGTTGCGTTGGATTTAGATCTAACGGTCACCGCCGTTGGGATGATTGAGTTGTCCGAATGCTTCAATGACTTCGCCGCTGGATTGAAATCGCGGCTCGAGAGGGGAGGGGTTTCGCTGCTGGTGAGCAGAGCGGCGGTGCATACACAAGACGGGGTTTGGTCCAGGCCGAGCTGGGTTTTACCACTTACTTTGCTTGAGGATTTTCTTTGGATTTCTGAATTAATTGAATACTGATAATTCAATTTAGCTTTAGAATAAAGTAATTTAAGTCCAAAAATTCTGAGAAAATTCACAGAAATTCTCTGGAGCATTTAGGACTTAAATAAATTATTTCCAGCTATTTTGTGATAATATAATTTGCACATAAATTTGTTTAGCTTTAAATTAATTAAGGAAAGCTTTTGAAAAACCAGAAAATCCATAAAATACATAAATTTTAATTTCTTCAAAATTTGGGCTGTTACAAAAGGCTACACGAACAATGAGAATAAACCCTGTGTATTTATACGATGATTCCAGAATGAATTTTGTATAATCTCAGTGTATGAAAATGATCTGAATATCATCGGAACCCTGAAGGATATTAAGAAAGTAAGCTCTTACCTGAAGTCAGAGTTCGAAATGAAAGATTTGGGTAAAACCAAATATTGCCTAGGCTTGGAGCTTGAGCATGTCCCTGAAGGAATATTAGTACATCAGTCAACCTACACTCAGAAGGTGTCAGAAAGGTTTGATTTTGAAAAGACATACCCTTTGAAAGTGCCAATGGTCGAGAGATCTTTGCAGAAGACAAAGACCCGCATGCACCTAAAGAAGAGGGAGGAAGTCACGGGACCGAATTCCCACACTGAAGTGCAATAGAAGCACTAATGTATTTATCAAACTGTACTAGAACGGACATTGTATTTGTCGTGATCCTACTAGCAAGATATAGTGCAGAACCTACCAATGGCATTGGCAGGGAATAAAGGACATCTTCCGATACCTCTAAAGAAGCAAAGAATTTAGTCTGTTCTACAGAAAGAACCAAGACTTAACTATGAATGACAATGCAAATGACGGGTACTTGTAGGACCCGCATACAGCCAAATCGCAAACAGTCTATGAACTCCTATGTGGTGGAACTGCAATTCCATGAAAATCGTCTAAGAAATATCTTGTATCGATTTCGACGAACCACTTGGAGATCATAGCATTGTACAAGGCCTTACAAGAATGTGTTTGGCTTCGGCGGATGATTCACCACATCCAGCAGTCATGTGGATTGAATGCCGCACTAACTCCCACTATTATCTATGAAGATAATGCAGCTTGTGTTGCACAAGTGCAGATGGGTTATGTGAAGAGTCCCCTCACAAAGCATATCAACCCCAAGTTCTTCTATGCTCATGAATTGCGAAAGATGAACGTATTTAAAGTAATGCATACTAAGTCGTGTGAGAATCTTGCAGATTTATTCACTAAGTCACTTGCAGCATCTAACTTTGAAAGATGCATATGTGAATTGGAATTATGAGACTTAAAGAAGTGCAGAATTCAGGGGGAGAACCTTCACGAACTCATTGTTAAAGCTTGATCATGAAGATCGAGTACCCAAAGAATAAATCCAGGAGACTAAATGAAATTGGGTGGATTGTACTCTTTTTCCCTTGACGAGTTTTCCCAAGTTTCTCGACTAAGGTTTTTAATGAGGCAATTCGTGCATCACAACAGAACGTGTATCATGTACTCTTTCTCCAAATTTTTCCCACTGGGTTTTATGGAGTTTTGACGAGACATGGACATGAAGGATGGGTGCCCAAGGGGGAGTGTTGGGAAACCATACCCTTGGGCTCGACTCTGATCGGCCCATTAGTGGCGCCATCCCAAACCTAGCAGGTCGTAGCCTATAAATAGGGTGCTATTCATTGTAAACGATTGATCGATGGATGAAGGAATAAAAGAAGCAAGAAGTCCCCTACATCTCTCGTGTTCTATCTCTTATTCTGCTCTTGTGTTCATGCATTGTTCTTACGATTCACGCTTGTCACGAGGTAATCGCTCGGATGGACTTCAAATGACGGTTTCTCAACAGCTTGGCCCGATTTTTCCCACTTTATCGCAGCGCTGTCGAGCGATTAGAGATTCTATTCGTTAGTAATTGTCGTGGTGTTTTTCACGAAAACATTCTTTCTTAACACCGCGAAAGCATACCTCCAACAACGTGAGCCGTCAAGATCTAATTAAGGAGTAACCGAACCAATTGAGAGGTGAAACGCGTGACATCGGAAGGAGGAATGTGAAAAGCGTTGTTGCCACCGAGAGCTTATTTAACAAGGAATAGTTTTCTACGGGAGACGAAATATTCACACGATCCAACTTCTAACCACGTATTCCGCACCTCCCACTCCATCCCAATCGAATTCTCCCTTACCCCATCTCCAATGGCTCGCCAGCAGCTCGACGCTCTCTCTCTATATCTATCTACCTCTAGCTAGATCGATGACGAGAAGGGTGTCGTCCAGTGAGCTGGAGGAGTTGGGGCGGATCTAGACCCCGACGAGAACAAGTGGGCGAGGCCAGCGGTGAGACTAGGGGCGGAACTAGAACAAAAATGACCAGGTTCACCATTTCACCATACATATAATAACATATATAATTTTGAAGTAACAATATACTAAATAGTAATTTATGCGGCAAACATTGGCAAAATACATCATCTGACTGGAGGTTGGACTGAACCGGGGTGCACAACTTTTAAATCAGAGGGTGCACACGTAGTATATATGAACTAATCTCTACTCAATTTTTTTTGACCCGGTGTCCTGTGACACCGGGTCCTTCAATGTAGTTCCGCCCATGAGTGAGACACTAGGGCGGTCTTGCACCGCTAGATCAGGGCTAGACGGCAATGCGGGGTCGGACCGGCCTCTACCCCACTAGATCTGGGCCAACTGACCACAACGCTTTGAGGCCGGACACCTTCTCCTCCGCCAGAGAGGCCACGAATTGCTACAACATCGTTTGTTCATTGTTGCATAAAGTATTTTTATTTGTTGCAATGTGGCCGACGACGAGGTGGCAGTGTGGGCTGGCCGCTTCCTCCTCCTACTCCGAGCCCATCTAAAATGCTAGCACCAGTAAGCCGAGTTGTTGCACTGGTTAATTCCGAATGTTGCAGCATTCTCTCTAAAATGTTGGGACTGATTTAGTGGTTTTTCATTTTGTTGCAACAAATTATTGTATTTATTGCCACAATTGTTCTCATTGGTTTCATAGTTTTTAGTTTGAGTTTGTGTTTGTTCCACCAGAGTGGGAATTTTGTTGCAACCATGGAACTAGTTATTGCAGTTCACGAATTTTTGTTACGCCAAATCAATTTTTTTTTTGTTGCGGCCCATCTAAATAAGATTTGACGGGTAGGGGGAGGATCTAGCGCCAAGGAGCGCATCGACAAGGCTCAAACAATCCTCAATTAATTAAGTTATTTATCTATAACGTTTATAGATAATAATGTATTTTATATAACCTTCAAAGGTACCCCTCAATATTAACAATAAAGGAGATTATACACATCTAGTGGCCGTGAGCTATTTTACGACCACCCTATATGCTCATAAATTCTTCTACGATCATCTATTGATTGTAAATTATATTACAATCAATCTATATGGTCGTAAATTCTTCTACAATCACCTTTTGATTATAAGTTCTACTACAATCACCATATATAGTCGTAAGTTTTTCGACGACCACCTATTGATTGTAAGTTCTACTACAATTAACTTATATAGTCATAAGTTTTTCTACGACCACTTATTAATCGTAAGTTCTACTACGATTACCTCATGGTTGTAAGTCTTACTACGATCAGCTCATCTACGATCACCTTATGGTCGATAACGCCTATAGACATATGGGCCAAATCGACTAGAGATATTTGTGCGCTGTGTTTTAATACACGCAGTAGTTAATATGTGTCGTTACTCTTGAGATAACTGCACGTATTAAATCTATGTTGACATAACCACAAGACGATGTGGGGGGGGGGTACATCTCTGACAATAACTACTCTTAAACGTGTGCATTACATCAAATGATAATGTGTTTCTTGACGTAAACAACTGTCACCCCTTTATGCACTCTGTAGGGAGTAAAGTCGGCAAACATAAGAAGAACAGACAAGAAGCGAGAGACAAGAATATTAAGCTCTAACTTTAGTGACTTCTTCTTGTTATAAACATAATCAATATAGCAAACATAGGAGTATGGTTATTGTTCTATCAGGAGAATGTATGAACTCATATAAAATTTTCGTGTTATTTTCTGTATGATTTCGCTCCAAAAGAGCTCTCAGTATTCATTGATAATCTTATCGATACCAAATCATCGATACATACAGTAATAATGCTCCTATCGTACATCTGGACGGTAGTTTTCTACGGGAGTCACGCAATATTCACACGCTCCAAGCGGAGCCTGACTCTGATCGTGTACGCAAACACGGAGTAAATTCCCACAGTAAGTGCGGCACATATCAGCATTTGGACCATCCTCCAGCACTGATCCGGGCGTACACCGTATCCAGCGTGCTAGCTAGCAACCGTGGTACTACAAACCGGCGTCCAATCTCTGCGTGAGCCAGGCAGCACCGCAGCAGCGTCCACATATCACTAGGCAGAGCGCCGAGCGCGGCGCGCGCACACGCGACGCCGTCACGGGCGCGCCCACTGTGCGTGTCATCTCATGCCGGTGCCAGTGCCAGCCGCCGTACCACGCTACGCTACTCCACCTACATAAAACACTCGCGCGCACGCACATTCCCACTTCTTTCTCGCAAAATTTCCCAGCCCAAGAAGCAAGCCCAAGAAAAAGCTACAGCAAAAGCAGAGCAGCTTCAGCTTCCCTCCTCTCTCGCTCGCTATCGCTAGCTTCTCCACTCCTTCACCTCCAATGCCTCGTCCGTAGCCGCGAGCCCAAGCCCCGTCCGTCCGTCGCAATGGCCGTCGTCGCGATGCTGGTGGTGGTGGCCGCCGTCGTCGCCACGCTCGCCTGCCGCGCCGTCGCGGAGCCGCCGCCGAGCGAGCGGTCGGCGCTGCTGGCGTTCCTCACGGCCATGCCGCACGAGCGACGGATCGGGTGGAACTCCTCCACGCCGGCCTGCGGGTGGGTCGGGGTGAGGTGCGCTGCCGCCAACTCCACCGTCGTGGAGGTGCGTCTCCCGGGGGTCGGGCTCATCGGCGCCATCCCGCCGGCGACGCTTGGCCGGCTCCCGAACCTCCAGGTGCTCTCGCTCCGCTCCAACCGCATCCTCGGAGCATCCCCGACGATGTGCTCCAGCTCTCAAGCCTCCGGTCGCTCTTCCTGCAGAACAACCGGCTCTCCGGCGCCATCCCGGCGGGGCTGAGCAAGCTCGGCGCCCTCGAGAGACTGGTCCTCTCGCACAACAACCTATCGGGCTCCATCCCCTTCGCGCTCAACAACCTCACCAGCGCGCGCGCGCTGCGGCTCGACGGCAACCACCTCTCCGGGAACATCCCCAGCATCAGCATCCCGGGGCTCACCGCCTTCAACGTCTCCGACAACAACCTCAACGGCTCAATCCCGCAGTCCCTCGCGCACTTCCCGGCGGACTCCTTCGCCGGCAACCTCCAGCTCTGCGGCAAACCGCTGCCGCCCTGCAGCCCGTTCTTCCCGTCCCCGTCGCCGGCGCCCGGGATGAGCCCGGGCGCCCTCCCCGGGCCGGTCTCCTCCAAGAAGCGGAAGCTCTCCGGCGCGGCAACAGCGGGCATCGTCGTGGGTGCCGTGGTGGTGGCGCTCCTCCTCCTCGCCGCCATCGTGCTCTGCGCGGTGTCCCGGCGACGCAGAGGCGCCCACGAGGGGCCAAAGGGCACGACAGCGGCGGCGGCGGCAGCGACAGGGGTGGCCCCACCAGCGTCCGGCGAGGGCACCGGCATGACGTCCTCATCAAAGGAGGAAATGGGAGGCGGCGCGTCCGGGTCGGCCGCCGCCAGCATGGTGGAGCCGAGCCGTCTGGTGTTCGTTGGCAAGGGCGCGGGGTACAGCTTCGACCTGGAGGACCTGCTGCGCGCGTCGGCGGAGGTGCTGGGGAAGGGGGGCGTGGGGACGTCGTACAAGGCAGTGCTGGAGGAGGGGACGACGGTGGTGGTGAAGCGGCTCAAGGACGTGGCGGTGGCGCGGCGCGAGTTCGACGCGCACATGGAAGCGCTCGGCAAGGTGGAGCACCGCAATGCCCTTCCCGTCCGCGCCTACTACTTCTCCAAGGACGAGAAGCTCCTCGTCTACGACTACCTCCCGAACGGCAGCCTCTCCGCCATGCTCCACGGTCAGTACCGTACCAACCACTTGCATCGCATCGTTCGATCTTCACCGTATCACGCCGTACTCGTCGTCGAGAATTCGGTGGCTTTAGCGGTCGCGCTCGCGGTGTTACTGCATTGCTTGCTCGGGATTTTGCCTGCGGTGACTTGCGCGTAGGCGAAGACTCGGAGACTTGAAGTTTCCAAGTCTTTCTCGGATAGGCATTGTGCGTACGGATAGAGAATGGTCACGAATTGGCAGCATTCGCCCAAATTCCGGGCCGGCATTGCGCGAGAAATTCACCAATAGGTGATCTTAAGTAACACACTTCGGATGATGGCAGACGCACAGTGCGTGCATCATCGGTGCGGTGCGCGTCGCATCGGCCGCGGCCGCGCGCGTGAACGCCGAAATTCTGCCGGAATTGGTCGGCATTGATGGTTGATCGCAAGTAGGTAGAGGCGTAGCGATTTTACTCCGGAGATTCCCTGTCCCTTTTCCTTTTTCCAATCCATTGACGAATGAATTGGCTATCGCGGCATACGGTGGTGTTTCTTGCGCGCCTTTTCCCTCTGTTTTCCGCGCTGCTCTTTTCCTCTGCTTTTCTTTGATGCCGAAGTGTGGATGGACGGGTGGTGTGGTGGTAGTTGCGGAGTTTGTTTTTTCAGCAAATATAGTCCTTGCGTCTGAAATGATAAAATTGGTAATACGGTAGCTCTCGATCCGTAGAACTCACCTACCGCGTTCGTGGTCCGTAAAACCCCTGTTGCGCTTGTGGTTTGCGAAACCCACCTACCGCACTTTCAATCCACGGTAAGAACAACTACAACGGTTGCTCTCGCGGGTGAAAAGAGTCTCTGCATCTGAAATGATAAAATTGGTAATACGGTAGTCTCTCGATCCGTAGAACTCACCTACAGCGTTCGTAGTCCGCGAAAACCCCCTGTCGCGCTTGTGGTTTGCGAAACCCACCTACCGCACTTTCAATCCATGGTAAGAACAACTACAACGGTTGCTTTCGTGGATGAAAAGCGTGGTGGGTAGGTTTCTGTAGATCAGGAGAGCGGTAGGTAAATTTTCACAGACAGGAGTATGGTATGTGAGTTTCGCGAACTGGAGTATAGACCTATTCATGGGAGGCCTAGTCTGGTTTGAATTTTTCGGGATTGGGTTTTGATTTTTGGTCCGAAGAAACCCAACAACAATAATAATAATAACTTATTTTTTTATTCTTAAAATAAATTAAAAATTAATTTTTATAAAAAAGCATAACAATATTATTTTATTGGGAAACATCGTTTTCTGGCCAGGCCAGGGCGGGCTCGGTCCTACCCAATCAAGGCTGTAGCGGGCACGTGGCCAGGCTAAACTACCGCGTGGTGCATTTTTTGCGATTTAGTACGAACGGAATTACTTTTGCTTTTACGGATCAAATACCTGTGAAGCCAAAGACTCGGCAGCTGCGTGCGTGGAAGTGATGAGATGACTGGTGACTGCGAGGTTTGGGCTGTAAAGCGACGGTCCTCACTGCTCATGGCCACGCTGGACGGGTGGGATGGGTGCACGCCATAGCTGGTAAATTGGCTACGTGTAGCAAGCAGTATTGTTCCAAGCGGGTCCGGAACAATCCAGAAATGCAAACGCAATTTGCTATGCGAACATGGGCGCGTTGGCCTTGTACTGGTATGGAGGGGAATATAGTCTTCGCGCCATATCTGTATCATGCACTGTACAACATTTCATATCGGAGGTTAGAAAATGTAGTGTACTCCTTTTCGTCCATGGTATATATGGGGCGGGCACTTACTGTGGGGACCAATCGTGGAAGGAAAAAATGGTGTAGTGCTGGTGCACCACTTATTTCCGTGTACCCCCCCCTGTACACTACTGGGCTTAAAGGTTCCCCACAAAAAAGAAAGATTAGGTGTACTGTCTATACTTATACCTGTGTAAAATCCTGCAGTGTGTGTGCTCCAAAGTAGCGATGAAAACGAACGGAAACGGACGGAAAAACCCTATTTCTACTTCCGTTTCTATATTTGTTGGCGGAAACGGGATCGGGTTCGGAAAATGCGGGTTCAACGGAATCGGGATATGCGGTGCACGAAACGAACCAATACGGTCGGAAACTCAACGGAAGACGAAAGCCGGAACTTAAGCCGAATACCGCACATCTTTATACTCACAATCACAATCACACACATCTTTTACGATGAAAAACAGGTAAAGCACGAATTCAGAGATTCAAACGCAAATGAAAATAGTTTAGGATTTACTGTCCACACACTAACACAGTAACACTGTGACACTTAGTTCGGATGACATCTAACAAATTAAAATGAGCTGGCATGAATATAGCAAGACATCACATAATAACATGGCATATTTTTCGGATGTTCATCTTAGATGGGCTAGTGTTGGGCCTCTAGGAGTTGGGGACCGGGACAAAGATTGGCTGCGCTTAAAATCCGGGTAAATTTCGGTAAAAATACGGAAATATTCCGACCAAATACGGAATTCCGCAAAAACGGACGGAAAAACGCCGTTTCTACTTCCGTCCGCATTCCGACAGCCTCCGTCCCGAATTCCGAACCGATCCCGGATATTTCCGAAAATACGGAAACGGACGGGTCAAATATAGAAAAATGGACGGTTCGGACCGGAAAAATTTCCGTCCGTTTTCAACGCTACTCCAAAGGCAGTGTCTTTAATGGTAGCAGCAGAATGTACGCGTAGCACATCGTGTGGTTTGTTGTTACTACTCGATACACGTCCTATCTGGCTAGCATGCATGCAGGATAAGGGCAAGTATAGAATAATGAAGTGTGGTGTGAGTTGTCATGGTGGGGCCCTGGCCGTGTTGCTCGGCTACGTGACTGCCGGTGAGCAGCAATGTAGTATAGCTGATGGCCACTGGAACAACTGAACAAGACGGCATTGACGCCGTATCTGCATTTTTGCCTCACCTGATCAACTCGCGCGGTATCTTAATTGTTTGCGTTCAACGCCTCAACTCCTGGATAAAGGATTGATAAGGAGGTGAATACAGTCAGGTGGTTGCCAGTTATTATCCATCATGGACATGGCACCACAAATTAGTTGCTTTTCTTGCAAAGACCGTATGTTTATTTAGTCTAAAGTTGCAGCAACTAGTGCTCCATGTACTCTTATCTTGAGTGTAGAATCTCAAGAATGTCCCAAATGTCAAAGTTGAGTGAACGCGGGTTTGACTAAGCTGATCCTATCATCCTACTGTGGCAAGTGGCAAGCCTGCATTATCCTGCAAGTAATTCAGGGTGGCCACAGCAATACACTTGCATGTTCTTGCCTGCCCCTGGTCTCCATTGTGGTAGTAACTATGGCCTTTGGGTCCATGGACCCAGTCAATGCTGCTATCCACATATGTATCTGACAGTGTATAGCAGCTTAGCAGAAGTCAGTGCTGCCTCTGCCGTGTGGGTCCACTGCTGGTCAATTTCTCCACTACTTGCCGAAAACCACAAGCTTGCTTTTGGATGCTCGCCAATTGCTATGTGTACTTGCTCATCAGCTCTGTTTGTCTAATCACACAAACTTAATGTGTACTAATGTTAGTGTTTACAAATTTATGGATAGCAAAAAGTTTAGTGTTCAAATTTGAAATGCAGTTGGTCGATTTTTCGAGTTAAAATACGATTAGTAGTGCAGTTTATTTCGCCGTCCGCTTATACGTCCTACGAGTTCGGTGTGTTTGCTGCTCTGTCATGTACGCGGTAGTGCTAGTCAATGAATCGCCAATAAATAATGTACTTGCTCTATGTAATGCACTATACTCTATTTGGTATCTAATCTCTTCTTAAAATCGTTTCTTAGTAGACCTACTCAACCTACTACGGCGCTGATTCATTGGTTGTGTGTGTGGTCGTTGTTGCTGTCCATCTGTAGTTGACCAATGATTCCAGAAAAAAAAAAACTGTACTTGACCAATGGAGATGTGTTGTCTTACGCTGCAGCCTGCAGTAGTCCGCATTCTCTGGATACAAGTTAGGAGTGCTACATTTTGCTTAAGAAATAGTTGTGTGTGCATCACTAATTACTTTGATAGTGACCAACCTCTGTACTTTCTGGACCAATTCAAGATGATGCTTTGTTCACCTGATCAATAAACAAATTGAGCATTCATCGAATCTTTATGGAGAATCCTACATAATTAGGAGTACTTTTGCAATTAGGACCGAATTATGGAAGCATTTACTTAAGTTGTTAGTTTTAGTCTTCACACTTGTGTGCTAAAACATTTTTTGGGGTTTCTTCACTATGTTTTAAAAGGTATTGCATTGCTCAGCTGACAACTTGATGGTAGTATCATGCTTGATTTTGTGAATCGTGGAAACAATAGGAACATGAAATGCTGTGATGTTTCTTCCTTTTTTTTTTACCTGTTACAGATACTGCATTTTATTGCACTGCAAGTTTGCTAGTGTTTGTCGTCATCAAAGAAGATTTCTCACCGGAATCTTCCCGTCCACGTGCAGGGAGCCGGGGCTCCGGCCGGACGCCGCTGGACTGGGACGCGCGAATGCGCTCCGCGCTGTCCGCCGCTCGCGGGCTGGCGCACTTGCACTCGGTGCACAACCTCGTGCATGGCAACGTCAAGTCGTCCAACGTCCTGCTCCGTCCAGACCCCGACGCGGCCGCGCTCTCCGACTTCTGCCTCCACCCGATCTTTGCCCCGTCGTCGACTCGCGCCGGCGCGGGCGGGTACCGCGCGCCGGAGGTCGTGGACACGCGCCGGCCCACGTTCAAGGCCGACGTGTACTCCCTGGGCGTGCTCCTGCTCGAGCTCCTCACCGGCAAGTCCCCAACGCATGCCTCCCTCGAGGGCGACGGCACGCTGGACCTCCCGCGGTGGGTGCAGTCCGTGGTGCGCGAGGAGTGGACGGCGGAGGTGTTCGACGTCGAGCTGGTGCGGCTCGGCGCGAACGCCGAGGAGGAGATGGTGGCGCTGCTGCAGGTGGCCATGGCGTGCGTGGCAACCGTGCCGGACGCGCGGCCGGACGCCCCTGACGTGGTCAGGATGATCGAGGAGATCGGGGGCGGCCACGGCCGGACGACGACGGAGGAGAGCGAGGAGGGCGTGCGGGGCACGTCGGAGGAGCGGTCGAGGGGCACGCCTCCGGCCGCCCCGACGCCGTGACGGCCCGGTCAGGGTAAAGCTAAAATTGCATAGGTTCTTGGTACCTGTATGTCATGTTGCCATGTTCTTTGCCTAATTTTTTCCCTTTCACTTTCTTTTCCTGGGCATTGTTTTGTCGGATCAAATTGTATCCTCTCTCTCAGGCTTCATTCTTGCAAGTAAATGTTTTTTTTTTACCTTCTTGTCTCTCCCTATTGTGAGTTAGAGATGACCAGGGCCGTGCTTTCCGGATAACGGGACTGTTAGCCTAGTCTGACTGCAGCATGGAACTGTTGGTTCGGTCTGTCACAACATGACCCACACTGTTGCTGGGTTGTGTCGGCTTGACGGGCTGTGTTGTGTTTGGGTCGCTCCCTCAGCCCATCAGACTAGCCTAGTATGGTCCAGGCACAACACGGTCCGTTAGGTCTGTTTATTTTTTAATATATATGTATATATATTAATAATCATATATATATATATATATATGATTTGATTTTCATTTTTAATACTTATATTGTTTTATTTTGTATTTTTTAATTTTATATAGTTAATTTTATAAGTATATATAAATTTTTTTTTGTTTTTTTAATTTAAATATTTTTTTAGGATTTTTGTACCTATTTTTCATTTTTCATGTCATGTGCTTAGGCGATCTGGTACGACCTTCACACTCGGCAACCGAGTTCACAAGTCGACACGACATGGTTCGATTACTTGGACGGATTGGTCATGCCAGGCCTGATTGGGTCCATACCGAACCGGGCTAGTTAGGCCTATGCCCGATCAGATTGTGCCAGACAGGCTGGCCGTGCCGTGTCTAATCGAACCTGTGCCCGATCGGCATGTGGGCCAGGCCGTGCCAAATGGACACCACTTGTGATCGATGTTCTCTCATCTTTCTTTCGTTTGTTGTCCTGGAGTGAGTAATCACATGTTGAGCTGGAAGCAAAAGGGTTTCCAAAATTAATCATTTGCATGTCCTCTATATCTTCTTTTACAGTACTACTATTTTGTTGTTGCGGACTTGTCAAGCTACATATGCCTTTACACGTCGATGCAGCAGTAGCGCTACATTGCTTTTACATGATTTTTGGACAAATTATGCGGCGGATGTGTGAAGGCTAAAAGTGTTGTGGATAAGGATTTCCTTGTGTCAATTCTGTCGCAGAGCAAAAGATGGCAGTCGGGTCAAGCAGAAGCGCACAATCTCTTGGATTTGTGTGTGACCCGAATGCACAGTAGTACAGCGCGAAGACCTCACCTGAGCGAACAGCACAGGCAGAAACTTCTACGTGATTCTACCGGCATGAGCGGGATTCACCGGAACTTCTTGCAACATGGCTCAGCTGAGGGTTTGTTTGGACGGGATTAGATCCTCTCTTTTTGGATTGAAATGGATTTTAGTTCAAACTAGTAAGATGGTGCACGTTTTTGTGAGCATCATCATTATAAATTAGTAAAATATAGTTAATTGTGTATAAATATTGCTAATTTCTAATGACACAAATGTAGATGCATTACATACTTTTGTTTTCTATTTAACCTTAGATGTCTTCTCAACATATGTTTCGTATTGTCCATTAGTAAAATATAGTTAATTGTTCAATACTGCTTCGGCTCCCGCGCGATGCATCTCTTCGTCTCGCACGCCAACATTACAATGTGTCTCTTCGTCTTGCGCGTCGGTTACTCCTTGTTTTATAAGAACGATCATCCGCGCGCCACCGAAGATGAAACCTCACATCGCTCTACTCATGGTATTGAATGCGTACGCAGCGATCGCCATGGTGAGCAGCATGACGGCGAGGACCAAGGCGAGGGAGGTTGGCGATCGCCGCCGCTCTTCCTCACGATGTTGTCGTCAACATCGTCAGTCGTGTGACCGCGAGCTCTCCTCAGCCCATGGCTGACCACTACAGCCTACGAGCCACGTACGTATATATTTATACCTACAAAAAATACGTACTACTATTTATTCTGACGTCTTGAATTGTATACGTACGTATATTAGAGTTGCAAGGCCATGTACAAGGCGTCCAAAGAGGGCGCCGTGGGGAGACGTGTGGCGCTGGAGCGGGAGGAGGCGATGAAGTGGATGGACAATAGGCGCTACGTCGCTGTCGTCAACCACCTGGCCGGCGCTGGCAACCCGGAGGCCTACTTCATTGTCGGCCTCCCACTTGTCTTCGCGCACCAGAACATGCAGCGCGGCCTCGTGTGCCTCGAACGGGTGGCCGTCGCCGGTCACAAGTCTATGGCCTACGTGCTCGACCTCCTCCTCTACATGGTTGGTGAGGTGCGCGACGTTGAGAAGCACTACATCAGCGAGATTGAGGGTGAGCCGGCCAGCAGAGGGTGCGAGACAGCCAAGAGGACCAACCGAGAGTGTAGGCGGTGCCGAAGGCTCCCTGTAGATGCGGTCCAGGAGGCAGTGTGGAAGATGGGCGCAGCGGTGAGCAGTGTGGCGCTGGAGGACGGCCACCGGTGCACGAGCACCGGCTGAGGCGTGACGGAAGGGTGGGACAACTACGTCGTCTTCTGCAGTGACGACTGTAGGATTAGGCATGAGTATGCCATGTTCTTTGCACATGTGTTGAAACACTTGCCGTAAAATTAGCGGTTTTATGTATATGTGAATTTGCATTTATGTATATCAGAATGTGTTATATGTTTTGAATTTGCATTTATGTATATGAGAATGTGTCATATGTTTTTTTCAATTTGTATTTATGTATTTATCACAGATGGTTTCACTTTAGAACCGTATGTGATGTATATTAATCACAAACGGTTTCCTATACAAACCATCTGTGATAGTGAATTATCACAGATGGTTCTACTTTAGAACCGTTAGACTCTAGGGTTTGCCCTCACACGTTCACATCCTCCTCACCCGTGCGCATCTGGCTCCGTGCTCCCCCCACCCCTTCGCATCTGGCGCCAACAGCTAGCCCAGCGGCTCCCTCCTCCTCGGCGGCGGCTCTTCCTCCCCGGCGACCTCTTTCTCCTAGTGGCTTCCTTCCTGGCCGCAGCTCCTCGTGGTGCCATGGGCTTCCTCCGGTCGGCTCCCTGCTTGCGCGCCACCCCTCCCCCTTTTGCTGGCCTGCTCGCTCTCAGTCGCCCAGTGCCTCTGCGGCTCGGCCTCTGGTCGCTGGCCCAGCATTGCTCCCGGTTCCTAGCCCAGTTCCCCTCTGCTCCAGGATTTATTTCCCTAATTCCCCCCTTTTGATTTGGCTATTTCGGTTTTTATGTGCAATCTTGATTTATTTTCTCATTTGAGTTTGACAGATACTCATGAATGGAGAGGGAAATAGACGTGGGTTGATGTTGCTTGAAAATGATGGAGGTGGGCTACCTTGGCTTAGCTATGGTGGTGGTGTTACTGAGGTATAATACTCTCTCCGCTCCCCACCTTTGCTCTGTGATGTGGAGATAGATGATGATATTGACTATTGTTAGTGCTCTGTGATGGGTGGGTTGGTGCTCTGTGAGCTATTGTGCTTATCATTTTACTTATATGTTGTGCTATTAGATATATTCAATCTGTGTGATTTGTCTATGCCTAACACTGGGAGGTATTGCAAATTAGTATTTGTATTATCTGTTCAACCGCTCAATGATGTTAATAGTCTTATGCTGAAATTGAATTGATAATTAGTTCATATTTGAGCTCTAATGAATTTCTATGGGAAGAATGAGTTAGAGGGAGCTATAGGGAACTCACCGGGGTGGTGGCAGCGCGGCCAATGAATTACTATAGTTCATATTTTGTATGCTCTGTTCAACCGCTCAATGATGTTAATAGTCTATGCCTACGTTATGTAGTACAGTAGTTCCCTTTAGATGGAAATATGCCAACTTCAAATATATTTATGAATTTGCTATTCCATTGCGTCCCATCGTTCTACCATTCTATTCCTAATCTCTTCTCTATAAAATCTCCAAACAGTGGCTGCTCGTGCCTTTAAAACATTTGTATATATATATATATATATATATATATATATATATATATATATATATATATATATATATATATGTGTGTGTGTGTGTGTGTGTAGGAAGTCCGTTTCGTACTCCCGGGAGTACATACTGTCACTTCGAATATACCACTTAAACGAACATATTATACTTCTGTATCATTTTCAATATACTTAGATATCAATTATAAGGTATTCCAATGCGACTTGATTAAAAAATTTTCATTGGAGTCTTTTATTTTTGCTATATACCTTTTTTCATATATAAAAGAAGTATATACACAAATTTTGCTATAAAAAGTGGATTTTAACGAATTTTTTTTCATTGAACTCACTTTGGAGTATCTTATAATCATTACTAGAGTATACTCAAATAGATAAAGAGCTATCATCATACGATTTAAGTGGTATATGAGAAGTGAGAGTACGTACTCCCAGGTGTACCATACCAGTTTTTATGTATGTATGTGTATATATATATATACATATATATATATATACATACATACATACATACATATATGTATATATATATATATGTATGTGTGTGTGTGTATATATATATATATCTCCTAGAAACCGTTTGTGATACATAAGCTATCACAGATGGTTTCATTAAGGAAGAAGTCCATTCTGCCCCCTCAAGTATCGACATGAGGACACCTAACCCTCTGAACTAAAAAATTGGCCCTTTGACACCCCAAAGTTGCAAAACCGAACAACTTACCCCCTCTGGCTGTTTCGTACAGTGGTTTGCTGACGTGGCATCTGGGTGGCCCGATTTCGCCAGATCAGCCGCTGACTCGAGCAAAGAATGGACTTCTTCCAAGTGGGTCCCAAGTGTAAGTGGCACAGAGAAGAAAGAAACAAAGAAGAAGAAGGAGAAGCGGTGCGGGACGGTGGTGGCGGGAGGTGGTAGCGACGCAGAGGAGGCGGCGGGGTACATGAGGTGGCGCGCGGGCGGTGGAGCGCGCAAGGAGGCGCCAAGATCCTCGACCTCCGTTGCGCGTCGACCCGGCCTCTTCGCGGACTTGCTCCGCGCAGTCGTCGCCTCCTCCTGGACCTGAGATGCACGGGTTGTAGCGGTGAGGGCTCCACAAGGTGGTGCTCCCATTCTCCCCTCCCTCCCGCTCCCCTTCGCCCGGGTTTTGTCGTCGCCTATCCTGCTCAAGCGCCGAGCTGCTCCACCGGCTTCCTCCCGATCCGTTCACCTCGCTCCCTCCTTCCCCTTCCCCATCTTCTGAACCCACAGATTGCAAATCAACCATGGATGAGAACCGGTGTACAGGCATCAACCCACATCCATCAACCCTCAGGCATAAACAAAAGCACACAAGAATCAACATTTATACATCCAAAATTAAATCAAGTTCTTAAAAATCCGAAAATCAGTATAAGGGGTTAGGGAGGCGCGCGGCCAAGCTGGGAAGGGCCAAGCCAGGGAGGAGCTGGGGTGTAGGGCGGCCATGGTGTGGGGAAGCGGTGGCTGCGCTAGGGGAGGAGGTGGCGCCAAGGGAGGCGCAAGGAGGTGCGCGGCCAAGCCAAGAAGGGCCAAGCCGGGGAGGAGCTAGGGTGTAGGGAGGCCATGGCGCGGGGAAGCGGTGGTGGCGCTAGGGGAGGAGGTGGCGCCGGAAGAGGAGAGGCGGGGCCGAGTTAGCGGCGTGGCGGCGACAACGCAGGTGCAGGCGCAAGCCGGCGGCGACACCGAGCCACCCGTGAGGCCGGGGCGTAGCAAGGTGCCGACGGAACCAAGGACTGGAGGTGGCGCCATGAGCAGTGGAGAATGGAGGGAAGGCATGAGGGCGACGCCGAAGAAATCCATGAGGGGAGAGAGGAGTTGAGAAGGAGAAATGGAAGAAGTGGAGGAGATGAGGGAGATAAGAAAATGAGAAACGCCACATCAACTCCCCTCCTGGCGAAACCGAGCCACCTGGACGCCATGTCAGCAAAACCACCGCACGAAACAGCCGGAGGGGGTAGGTTGTCTGGTTTTGCAACTTCGGGGTGTCAAAGGGCCGGTTTTTTTAGTTTAGGGGTCAGGTGTCCGCATGTCGATACTTGAGGGGGTAGAATGGACTTCTTCCTTTCATTAATAACCGTCTGTGATAGTATCCATTATGGACGGTTTGACCACCTGTTATCACAGACACATAAATTCAGACAGTTCAGAAACCGTCTGTGATAACGGTTTAGAACCGTCTGTGATGACCCTTTGTATTGTAGTGTTAGCAGTTGTAAACCACCCATCATCGACTTTTAGTATATAATAGATATGAGCTGTTATAACGTCAGTCAGCGAGATACATGACTAGATCTTTCTGGTTAACAGGATAGCTTCCTCGAAATGCTTAATCAGAGTGTACTTGACATGATCTCGTTCTTTTAATTTGCTAATTTTTATTTAATTATTATTCCGTATTTTAATCATTTATGGATGTTACTTTGGAAGTCGTATGGAAATCGAAGTGCTAATATTTATTTATTTTTTATTCCGAATTTATCATGGTTTGGATTGTGTTGACATGAACTCTTTCTTTTAATCTGAGCCGTTATAACTCAGTCCTTGGATAAATGGCTAAGTCTTTTCTCAAAGTGTATAATTAGTATATATAAAGATATATCCTTATATCTCCAAGTCAAGTATCAAATCGCCTTTAAATTTGGGGCCTATCAAATTAATCGCTAGATGTTTTGATTTTCTATGAGAATTTATACATATTTCTCTTTTTTCTTAGCAACTCTAAAATAATTGTCATCAACTTTTAATATATAATAAGTTCTCTGTCAATTCAAATTCGAATGGATTGAGACGCATTACATTGTATCAAACAAGCCTTGAGGTTGATTCTAAGGTTCGGACATTAAACTATCGGTATTTTTGGAGTGAACGGTAAACGTGCGGACGTAGCTTAATATACCATGCCACTCAATTGCGCAGCCAAAATACATTGTACCATTTAGGGCTAGCCTGTAACGCAAGATTTTTACAGAACGGTATAATCTTCCTGTGAAATTCTTGCGTTCGGAGTAAAAGTGCAAAGCTCAACAGTTGTAGGCTTGTTTGCTTGCAGAGGTAATCTTTCGACGGGCACAACCACAACTGCGCGAGGCAAGTCAGGCAAGAAATGCACCCGTCCGACGCGATTGGGGCATGGGAGTGGAAGGAGGAGGTCACACGTACAAGCTGACGAGGCCCAGGCTGGCGTGTTAGGCTGGCCGGGCGCGTCTTTACCTGTGTCCTTGGCATCTTCTGCGTTGCCTCGTCCTTGTCGTGGCTACCATCATCGCTCTGTCTCTCTCTCTATCTCAATGGATCCACTACATTAAAAGTTTCAATGCGGAGGGTCTAAGGTGTATGATATTAAAAAATAATCTCTGCCGTTAAATTATAAATTAAAAGTTCAAATCAACAGCTACAGTGATTTAATAACCATGACTCCAAGGAAGTGCTCTGTCCTCTCTGAAAGAAATCGCTCAGGAAAGTTAGAATATAGCGTGCACCTGTCAATCAAACGAATTTTTTTTTGAAGTAATATATTTTTTAAAACAAATTATAAAACTAGGTTATCATCTCAAAAATTGCAAAAATAGGTTCCATCGCGGTTCATCAGCGACAGTTCTGCCGCCATTCAATCGACGAGGAATCTATGAATTTTTAAATATAGCAAATAAACTCAAAAAATTACAATGTTTTTTTGTGGAGCATCCTGACATAGTGTTATTACTTTTGTATTTTTTTTCATAATTTTATACATTATGAATTTGTCTCTAAAATTCATTTAAGTATACTATTTGTATAATTTTTAAATATACCAGATGAGGTCCAAAAATTATGAATTTTTTTGTTAACGCTCCTTACATAGTATAATTGTTTCTGTAATGTTTTCAGAATTTTATATGCTCTGAAATTGTCTCTAAAAATAAGGGTATACAATCAAGTATACTATATCGGAAACCTAAATTCAGAATTTTAGAGACAATTTCAAAGCATATAAAATTCTGAAAAATTACAGAAACAATTACACTATGTAAGGAGTTCTACAAAAATTCATAATTTTGGACCTCATCTGGTATATTTAAAAATTCTACAAATAGTATACTTAAATGCATTTTAGAGACAAATTCATAATGGATAAAATTATTGAAAAATTACACAAGCAAGAACGCTCTGTCAGGATGCTCCACAAAATTTTTTGTAGTGTTTTGAGTTTATTTGCTATATTTAAAAATTCATAGATTTGTCGCTGATTGAACTGGCGACATGTGAACTCCCCTGTCTGGGTTTCTGCCGCCAGTTCAACTGGCGATAGGAACCTGTCGCCAGATGAACTGGCGACAGGAACCTATTTTTGCAATTTTTGGGAGCGATGACCTAGTTTTGTAAATATTTTTTAAAAATATATTATTTCAAAAAAAAATCTCAATCAAACTTCAAACCCACCAGGATTGAGCCATCCAACAGAAAGATCGGCCATACATAAGCCTAGAAGAAGTCAGCAGCTAGTACATGCCATAGACCAGGAGCTCGCTGCGCTCCTGTGTTGAGGACACAAGAACTGTGCTCCGCTGAATGCTGCCATTGCCGTGCATTATTCAGGTGCGATCCCCGGATCGCATATACCCTTCCTGCGTGTATGCAACCTCGCGCGTACATGCATGCATGGCATGATGTGCCGCTCTGATCAGAAACGCACGACAGCCGTGGCCCATACACACGCCAAGAAGGGAATATATGTGCAAGATCTGATCTACGGATCCAGCTATATTCTTCCCGGCAAAACAGAACAGAGGCATATCGAAGCATGCAACAAGCAGATCCAAGAGTAGTGGTAGTCACTAGTCAGTCACTCACATGGTGACATAGGTAGGGAAGGGAAAAGAGGGCGATGGAAACTTGCGCTTTTTTTCTTTTGGTTTCTGAAGAGTAGACACATGGGGGCACTCACTTGGGGCTCCGCCATTTGTTGTGCATTGGAGCGTGCCCACTTCTCACGTGCCTGCCTTGCTAAAAGCTGGACCGTGTCGCCCCCGCCATGGCCGCGTCGAGTTCGTCGGGAGCATCAAGCATGTTGGGCCAAGGTGGAAATGGATGCGAGTTGGCAGCTTAACCATGTCTTTGAGAAGAGAATCACTCTTAGTCCCAGTGTAAAAGTTTGGAGGTTTCTTTATATTCTGCGAACAAGCAAGAAGCATGCTTATCCGTACGATATGTCCAATGCAATGAGCTAATTACAGTTACTCTATTGTTTTGACTGTAACAAGGACTATAACAATAATTTGTCCATAACATCTAGAGCTTGTCTTCTGACAATTCCCGAAAGGGCCAGCGCGGAGTACACATTCTAATCCAAAATTGAGCAAACTGGGCAGACATCACAACTGCAGCATATCTTTCAACATGCTATCCACAGTTACAGAAGCTAAACAGTACGCTATTCGGCAAATAATTCAAACATCTGTAGCTGCAAGTTTCAAAGAGAATTCTGTGACAACAGCAGCACTATTTACTCACTGGTCCGGCTCTTTAAGCTGCTCGTTTTCTGATTGGAACCTTCTGCTCTCATGAAAATGCCTCTCAAAATCAGATGCAGACTCCGTACCATAAAGAGATGTTAACATAAGCGTGTAAAATACGTAATTGCGTATAAACCTGTCTGTGTTAGCTATAATGGATATTTACTTCACAACCCCACTGATTGAGTCCAGATTTCATTCCTTAGAATAGCCATCAGACGATGAATATGAACAAGTTCATATGTGCAAACGGTATGTAATTATGTACAGCTGTATATCCTACTTTACTGGCACCACATTCTTGACGCCTTGCATTATTTAGACAGCGGCAAGCAATCTTAGTAAACTGTCCGCTGTGCCTCTGTCATTTAAACTACCATACATGTTTAGCAGCGATTGTATCACGGATTTGGACAATAATAAGCCCTTTTTACTGAAGCTGCAGTTTCAACAGCAAGAAGTGCTGTGGAAAAAAATGTTGGACTAGGTGCTGGCTCTACTTCCAGCATCTTGCCACATAGATTCATTACCTCACAGTGCATACCATTTTGTGACAAGCCACTTATTAACAAGCTCCATGTGCGCAGATTGGGGTGTATTTTTTTCAGTAGCATCTGGTTGAAGATGTCTAGGGCCTCATCAATCTGCTCATTTTGCACAAAAACTGAAATTACTGAATCCCCACACGCTGCAGTTGGAGATATACCTTCAAACTGCATCAGATATAAAAGCTTCAGAGCCTCAGAACTTATGCCACGATCTGCATAAGCAGAAATCATCGCTTTCCATATGACTATGTATCTCCGCTCATGAAATCGAATACTCGGCGTGCATGTGTAGGCAAAAACTTGAGGCTAATCCGAACTAAGACATGAACCCTAGCTCTAAATCATGAACACCTAGACTAAAACATTAGATGCGGAATCATCAGTGCTTACCCGAAAATGAAGATGCCATTAGGATTGGTAGATGCAGTCGGTGGTCGCAGAGATGGTGTGGGTGACGGTCGTTGGTGGTCGCAGAGGAGGTCGAGGACGAGGGCGGTGAAGTCGCGGTGACGGCGGGGCCTTCGGTCTTCGCTCACCGTAGCGCTCGTTCTAGATCGGTTTCGTTGGGATGTCGTAGTAGCCAAGAACGTCTTAGTTCGTTGCCCTGCTGAATCCCCTATTTGATATAGTGTTAGGTGACCGGGACCGAAAACCAAACAAACGTTGGATTACGTCTCCGATCAAAACGCGAAGTGGGGCGTCACCCCTGGAAACTCGGAGATGCGTTAGCCGAGATCAATCAACATTCTCCCCTTTGATCGTAAGGCTAACATCATAATTCCATTCTCAATAAAACAGTATACCAAGATAATGCATCGCATGACCAATGAAATGCCATACAACCTCAGTACCTATATTGTACTATCCTATCTTGAAATAGATATTCATTATACTTAATGGGAGTTGATTTTTCTTTAAGGTCCTTTTTATCTAGAATCAGAGGCTTTCCAATAAACCCATGCCGGCAACATGATCACGAAAGATATTGGGTGGTAAGCCTTTAGTAAGCGGATCCACAAGCATTAACTTAGTACTAATATGCTTGATACTAATGGTTTGATCCTGGATTCTATCTTTCACAACATGATACTTAATGTCAATGTGTTTGGCAGTACCACTTGACTTGTTGTTACTCGCATAAAAGACTGTGGATTCGTTATCGCAGTATAAGGTGAGTGGTTTAGAGATGCTGTCTACCACTCTAAGTCCCGGGATAAAGTTCTTAAGCCATACAGCCTGCTCGGTGGCCTCATAACGTGCCACAAACTCAGCTTGCATCGTTGAAGATGCCGTAAGGGTTTGTTTGGAGCTTCTTCACGAGATAGCTCCTCCAGCGAGTGTGAAGATATTACCTGACGTGAATTTCTTAGTATCAACACATCCCGCAAAATCTGAATCTGAATAACTAACAACTTCAAGGTTATCAGAAATCTTATATGTGAGTATGAAATGCTTAGTAGCTTGCATATAGCGCAAGACTTTCTTAACGACCTTCCAGTGGTCTGGTCCTGGATTTGACTGATATCTGCCAAGTATCCCGGTTACAAAAGCTAAATCAGGGCGTGTACATACTTGAGTATACATAATGCTTCCGACAGCTGAAGCATAAGGAACCGACTTCATCTGATCAGTTTCATATTGGTTCCTTGGACATTGAAATGTCCCAAACTTATCGCCCTTAACAATAGGAGCAGGCGAGCCAGAGTACTTATGCATATTGTATTTCTTTAGTACTATGTCAATGTATGCCTTCTGAGATAAACCTAATATTCCTTTGGACCTATCTCGGTGAATCTAAATGCCAAGAACGTAAGAGGCATCACCAAGATCCTTCATATCAAAATTAGATGAAAGAAATCTCTTGGTCTCAAACAGCATATCATCCACATAAAGCACTAAGATCCTTCATATCCTTATCACTGCTGGCCAATAAGATATCATCCACATAAAACACTAAGATGGTGAATTTACTCCCCTTGAACTTAGCATATATGCAGTTATCAATTTCATTTTCCTTAAAACCAAAATTTTTTATTATCTTATCGAATTTGAGGTACCACTGCCTCGACGCTTGTTTCAAGCCATAAATTGATTTCTTAAGTCGACATCCCATATGCTCCTCGCCTTCCACGACAAAACCTTCCAGTTGAGCCATGTAAACGTTTTCTTGCAAGTCGCCATTAAGAAATGCCGTCTTAACATCCATCTGATGCAGCTCTAAATCATAATGAGCTACAAGTGCCATAACGATTCTAAATGAATCTTTAGTTGAGACAGGAGAAAAGGTGTCATTATAGTCAATACCCTCTCTTTGTGAGAAGTCTTTTGCTACAAGCCTTGATTTGAACCTTTCGATATTTCCCTTAGAGTCATGCTTGGTTTTGTAGACCCATTTACAACCTACTGTTTTGACTCTATCAGGAATTTCTACTAGGTCCCATACATCATTAGTGCTCATAGACTTTAGTTCATCCTTCATGGCATCAAGCCACTTAGAAGAATGTTCACTCATCATGGCCTCCTTATAAGAGGTGGGATCATCTACCTTCCCTATATCATTAATATCCTCAATCATATATACAACATAATAATTTGGGATGGCAGATCTTCTCTCCCGCTGTGATCTTCTCATAGGTTCATTAGCTATTACAGGAGACTGCTTGTCGAACCCGAGAGTGAAGGATCCCGAATTCTCTGTGTTTATACACTAGTCCAGGATTTCTAGTGTACACAGTCAAACAAAAGTGATAGAAAAATCATATCACGCACTTTATTAATAATTTCTGAGTTTATTACAAAAAGGGCCCGAGGCCAAATAGAAAAGAGATAACACAGCAGAAATAAAATAGTGGTAGACCACACGACTTGCCACAGGCAATCGTCTGGGGGCGTAGCCTATTCGTCCAGATCCTCACCGTCCTGATAGAGGTTTTCTCCTGAATAAAGATTATTCAGCAAGAGTAAGCACAACTTCCGTGCTTGCAAGTTACACTCAATATTGAAAGTTTATGCATGCATAAGGTAAACAAAGGATAATGGCAGGGTTGTTTTGCATAAACATCATTTTTAGGTTAAATACCAATATTAATTTTCTAAGGCCAGTTTTAATATTATAACTAAAATCCGTGATTAAAATGATAATGAATAGTGGATAACCTCTATTAAATGAATGGTAAATGATACCCTCCTATCACTTGGCTAACCGCCCAATTTTTACCATAGGATTATCCATCCTAAAATCATCTGTGGAAATCATTTTATAAACCAAAAACAAGTCTAACTTAGAGTGGCTTTGCTAGCATGTCCATGACCACGGACGCGGCTATTCGAATAGTTTCTACTCTGCAGAGTTTGTACAGCTTTACCCACACGAGATAATATGCTTTTAATGTCGGCCAGAGCACGCTTCCGAAGGCGTGTGACTAAGCAATTATCATGAGGCCGTTACAATGCAATGCCTTAATGTATTTACGCCCGCTAAGGTTTCGCTACCATTGGACTAACCATCCTCCGGAAGCCCCCTCTTGCGCCAGGTGGAACTAATGTCTAACCGACGCCCACACATACAACATGGCATAAATATCACTAAGACGTCACAAATTATTTAGCCAAATCTGTCTCATTCCAGACATGTGGTGGTACGGTAAGGCGTAGCAAAATACGCTCAAAGACCGGTCCTTAACTGACTTGGGCGCCTTTCCATTAAAACCCTGGGCCTTAATCCTAACCAGATTAGGCTCGTGCATGAACCTGCACCCACCATCCATCCATCCCGCCCAAGTCCAAACCCATTTTATTTTATTTGGAGTGAAAACCCCTTTATAAGCCTTTCGTGGTAAAACAATACCACAAAAAACAAATTGAAATCAAGTTGTAAAAAATTTGGCTAAACCTTCCCAAATTTTTAAACATAATCTAAGCATGGCTAAGCATATGACAAATTTTACCTAAGGTGTCAAGGTATTCGTAATCAATAATCAAGTTGGCCATACCATGGAAGTTGGAATAACTATATACGAAAACAGGACATTCAAACATTTATATAAACATATGCATGCAATAGTAATTTAAAAAACAAGAATTAAATACTTTAAAATACTAGGAACAATATGATCAATAGTGTAACTTGCCTTCGTTGAAGTCTTGAAACTCTAAATCGTCGAAAGGATCTAACTCTCCGGAGTCGTCGAGGTCTATACGCGAAAATACGACAAATTAACTCCAAATTCAAATAAATTCAAAAACTTAGCTCAAAATAACTCCAAATTGAAATATTTTGGTTTAAACAGCTAGATCATGATTTTAGACAAATTTTGCAACTTGAACCACCCAATTTGGAGTTCAGATGCAAAAGATATGAATTTTAGAAGTTTTAAACTAAATCTGCAATTTAATTGAATTTTCTGAATTATTTTTCTAAAGGAAATTCTATTTATTGCGTAATGATGACGCCAGCGATGAATTTCTGGGAATTAAAGGAATTAAATTAATTCCTGACATGCGGGCCCCACGTGTCATAGACACGGTCCATGTGAACCAAGCCTACAGGTTTTTGGCTCAGAAGGATGGGGTGGACGCGGTTGATGTGGCCGACACGCGGCGACCACGTAGGGCTTTCGGTCGAGGTGGCGCGACTTGGCCGTGGACGTGGCGAGCCACGTCGGCTCGGTGGCAGCGGCGTTAGGCTCGGGCTCGCCGGCGTTCTACGCCGCGGCGAGCCAAATGGTCGTGCGCAAAATGAAGCTGGTGTGATGCTGATGCTAGTGCACTACCTTGCGGTGGCGGGGCGTGATGAGGTGGCCGGCGGCGAGCTGAAGAGCGGCGGCGGTTTGAGGTCGACGGCGACGAAGGTGTTCCCGAGGCCCTTTGGCGAGGTGGGTGGCAGCACCGGCTTTGCGACGACGAGGTGATGACGACGGTGTTGATAACGAGGGTGGAGGAGCTTCGGTGGCGGCGCAAACGGAGCTCAAAGCCTTTGCGGTCGCCGGCGAAGAAACTCGAATTCCGGGCGCTTCATGCGGGGAGGGGGGTTGTGGGTGGTGGCTCTGTGATGCGGTGAGGGAGACGGTCCTGGTGCCCCCTTTTATAGGGCGAGGGTGGCATGGGATCGACGTGAGGCACACGAAGGTCGTGCGGCAATGTCGGCGGGGATCAGGGCATTACGGCCGCGAGGAAGGAAAGTGAGGACCGTGTCGGAGGCAGAGCAGATCAGGGACTTCAATGCGCGCGAGATTCCGGTGATTCGCTCGGGATTTAGCCGTGTATGGAAGTTCCCCGATTCGCATCCATGGCGGACTTCGCGGGCAAAAAAAGGAAGGCAGAGGAAGAAGAAAGGAAAGGAGGAAGACGATGAGGGCACGTCCGATTTTGATCGGACGGTCGAGAATAGATGGGGCGAAGCGGTAAGTGATGGTGGAGCGCAGCCGTTAGATTAAAATCGGGCGGCTCTGAGAGGGGAAGGGGTTTGCGCGGGAGGAGCGGGCCGAGTGGGCCGCGGGTGCGTGCGCGGTGAAATTTGGATCGAGTGGGTTTTACCCATTGGTCATTTAGGATTTTCTTTTGGTTTCTGATTTTAAATAATTGCTGATAATTCAATTAGGCTTTAGAATATAGCAAATTAAGCCAAAAAATTTTGAGAAAATTCACAGAAATTCCCTGAAGCATTTTGGACTTAATTAAAATATTTTCAGCTATTACTTGGTAATAGATTTTGCAAATAAATTTGTTTAGCTTTAAATTAATTAAGGAAAAGCTTTTGAAAATTCCACAAAAATAAATAAACTTTATTTTCAACTGAAATATGAAATTTGGGTTGTTACACTGCTGAGGCTCATCATTAGGTGCAACATTAGGAATTTCAGAGACCTCAACAGCGGGTGCAACAACAATATTTTCTACTAGAGGTGCAACCACCTGAGGCACATGAATATAGGTCTCTGGGATAAGAGGTGAAGGAACATAAACCCACTTCTCCTCAAGATCTATTTTCCTGGGCTCCAGCTCCTCATTATTCTCTAAGAATACAGCGTGCTTTGTTTCCACAAACTTAGTTATCCTATCAGGACAGTAAAACCGATACCCTTTGGATCTTTGAGGGTACCCAATAAAATGACAACTTATTGTTTTAGGGTCTAATTTCCCAATATGTGGATTAAATATCTTAGCTTCAGCACGACAACCCCACACTCGTAAATATTTCATACATGGTTTTCTCCCAGTCCATAATTCATAAGGTGTCTTAGGCACTGATTTACTGGGAACCCGATTAAGAATATGTGCAACTGTCTTTAGTGCTTCCATCCACAAACTAATTGGTAAACTAGAGTGGCTGAGCATGCTCTGTACCATATCCATAAGTGTACGATTGCGCCTCTCAGCTACCCCATTTTGCTGAGGTTCACCTGGTGTAGAATTGTAACACCCCAGGACCCACATTACCCTGGAATGCCACTAACCACTCTACAACTGAACATAAGCGGAAGCAAAAACAACTAATGGACACAATAATAACGAATAGAGTTCAATAAATTAAAACAACTACTAGCAATTTAATCCAAGAGTAGTCCACAAATTCATCATTAATAAATCAAAAGAACACTCGCGAATAGCTAGTCATTAGGCTAGTTTCCTCTCAACTTTATTACAACATAAATATATGAATTGAGTGCATTATTGTAGTGCCGCTCTACCCATCCCAGGAATGCTCAAGAATCACCTGAAAGGGGGAAAGAAGCAACAAGGGTGAGATAAAATCTCAGCAAGTAAATTGAGTATGAGTTAATCAAATAACAAGCAAGCTGCATCACAATTTATATTATTGCATGACCGCAACCACATTCCACTTTCTCATTCAATAAACCACATGGACTAACATGAGTCCTACCTCATAAGATTTCAAATATTGGCATAAGTATGCAATTCCTCCATCCACAATTTTAATGCAAATGCATGCCATGCTCCACTCGCACTCTTACCCATCAAGGTAAGAGTGTGCATCATCTCTGACAATGTACGATGTTTGTATGCCGTCTGATCGCGCCATAAGCGGCGACATCCACAATGCAATGTCATGATATGTTATGAATGATATGATACTCATAAACCACATAAGTGTCATCCTCAAAAGGCACCAACGAGATTAACTTTTATTGCTACCACACAACCACTATGGA
Source organism: Ampelocalamus luodianensis (assembly GCA_036346255.1). Classification (NCBI taxonomy): domain Eukaryota; kingdom Viridiplantae; phylum Streptophyta; class Magnoliopsida; order Poales; family Poaceae; genus Ampelocalamus; species Ampelocalamus luodianensis. Next base: position 50,429,242 of record CM070618.1, on the reverse strand, counting down.
AAAATACATCCATGATCCACATTCGGCACATAAAGCAACCACCTCATGACCACACGCAAGATATCCGAAATAAAACATTCAATTATTAATTGCTGTTATCACCTCATTTGTAAGTCAACCAACCATGGCATAATACTTCAAAATACGAGAATCATATGGATTGCAAGTAGTAAGAACAACCAATTAAACGGTAGTAACACTGCTACAATTACTTGCCTTCCACGATGCGACGCGTTAGCGCCAAGGTGATACTCTAAACCTGAGGCTTCACCTCCTAAACAAGTAAAATAATTTCAATAAGGACATAATATACTCAGTGCTACTAATCGGCGTTCTACACCGCTTCCCTGACGACTCAAATCGAGTTTACAAAGCTGAAACTGAAAAACAACGTTTCCTGCCATATACTGTTTCTGGACAGCAGCACGGTAATTGACATAACTCATGAACTGGAAGTCGAAAAGAGGTAAACCCAATTTCTGTAGATTCTTAGCTGACTAATCTACAATACTCTAGTTGACACGATAATCCAATTCTGCCAAAATAAAAGGCTAACCATTGTTTGAACTTTCAGTACAGAAACTGCCTACACGTTCGAACAGCAAAACTAAAATGACCACAACTTTTAATAGGTAACTCCGAATTGATCATTCTTTATCAATCTGAAAAGGTTATCGAATTATCTACAATAACCTAGTTGTGTGAACTTTCAGATTCTACCAATTTCCCTTTCATATTTTAGGAAATATCCAGACAGATTATTCTCGTCAGATTTCTGGCAGCAGATACTAAATCGACCATAACTTTTGACTCAGACCTCGGAATTGAGTGATCTTCACGGCTACTGAAAGATAACGACAGATCCCACATAACTCTAGGAGATGGAATCTTAAAATTCAGCCTCTAAATACACAAAATTACCCACGCAAGGTACTGGACAGAATCTAATCTTCTGCAGCCAAACTTTTATCCAACAATTCTAATCGGTTTCGCATCTACTACGGATCAAACAGCGGGGAAGGCATCTCGTTACCCTTGTAGAACCGCTAGAGCTTGCTGAACCAATCCCCACGCAAGATCTTCTTCTCCTTTTTCTCCTTCTTCTCCTTCCTCTCTTTTTCCTTCTTGCGCAAAGGGCAGCAGCTTGGACAGAGGGGAGGCGCAAGGGAGCAGCCTGGACAGAGGGGAGGCGCAAGGGAGCAGGGGAGGGGGCGGCTGCAAGTGGGAGGAGGGGAAAGGGGAGGGGGCGGCTAGGGTTTGGGGAGGGTGGCACCTCCCCCCCTTTGGCCGGCCACTACAAGGCCAAATGGGCCAAGGCCCAGGCCCAAGTGGGTGTGAAAAAGCGGAAAAGCCCCTCTCTTTTTCTTGTTTTTGATGATTTCTGAAATAAACTTTTCCCCGATTAAAATAATCTCTACCGATTAAATTTAATTATCCCGATTAAAGGCTTCTCACACTTCCGGAGTATTACAAGAATACTGGGCAGCAATGCCATTTTTCTGAAGGAATTTAGCGAAAGGACCAGTAATTTGTCCATAAGGGGCATGTCTTTCATAATATTCTCCCCCACGATCCGATCTTACCACTTTAATTATTAGGTTGTGCTGATTTTCAACTTCAGCCTTAAATATCTTAAATTTGTCAAGTGACTCAGATTGGTCTTTAATAGGAAAGATATAACCATAACGGGAGAAATCATCAGTGAATGTGATAAAGGAATCAAAACCATCCACTGATGTCACAGGAAAAGGACCACAAATGTTAGTATGAATTAACTCTAAGAGTCCTGTGCTGCGAATAACTCCTTTCTTTATTTGCTTTACATATTTTCCTTTAATGCAATCAATGCAGTGGTTTGAGTTAGACAAATCTAATGGGTGGAGAATCTCTTCCTTAATGAGACGCTCTATTCTCCCATTCGAAATGTGGCCTAAACGACAGTGCCACAGTTTCGAAGAAGTCTCATTATTCTTTTTACACTTAGCATTACACACATTCAAGGATACAGGAGATTCATTAAGGGAAAGCATTGTCTCGTCTAAAGGCAAGATCAACATCATTAGAATTAAACGTAATAATACATTTATTGTCACAAAAAATACACTTAAAACCTTCATCGTCCAACAAAGAAACTGAAATCAAATTCCTCTGAATAGAAGGAATATAAACTACATTATTGAGACGAAGCAAGAAGCCGTTGTCTAAAACTAATGAAATAGATCCAATTGATTCTACTTCGGCTTCCTTTCCATCCGCGACTCTAAGGCTTCGCTCCCCCTTTCTTAGTGTTCTCGCGGTAAGGAATCCCTGTAAAGAATTGGTAACGTGCACAGTTGCACCTGAGTCAATCTACCAAGAATTAATGGAGAAATTAGCATAAAGAGTTTCATCAATGAACGTTATTGTATCATTACCCTTTTTTGCGAGCCACTTTAGGAATCCGACACAGTCCTTCTGAAAATGCCCTGGCTGCTTGCAAAAATGACATTCACCCCCTTTAGGTGCTCCAGCGGGAGCCACATGGGGCTTAGGTGCATTGTGCACTTTAGGCCCCGACTTATCAGAATTGGGGGAGAACTGCAGCTTTTTCTTAGATTTGAAGTCCCCTTGGATCTTCCTTTTGTTGGAACCACCAACTTGAAGTGCAAGATCCCTCTTTTCCATCCTTGTCCTTTCTTCCTCCTGGACACACATGGCGATCAAATCGCTCATGTTCTATTTTTCTTTCTGAGTATTATAATTGATCTTAAATGCTGTGTACTCAGAAGGAAGAGAAGTCATGATAAAATAGACTAGGAAACTATCAGATATTTCTATGTCCATGCCTTTAAGTTTTCCGGCCATATCAGTCATCATCATAATGTGTTCTCTTATGCTGCCGGATCCATCATACTTAGTTGTCAAGAGCCTCTGAATTAGAGTACCGACATAAACTTTTGTGGAGCCTTTAAATTTCTCCTCTACTGAAGCCAGATACTCTTTAGCATTTTCGAAATCGGGGATTGCTCCCCTAATCCCAACTGAAATGGAGGTCTTCATAATCATAAGTGATAGACGGTTGGACCGCTCCCATTTCTCAGAATTAGTTTCATAAATTTTCTTTTTGTCATCATAATTTTCCTCGCCTTTGATGGGTGGGATGGGAGCGGGCACCCTTAAAGCATAATCGAGATCTAAAACCCCAAGGATAACATGGATCCTTTCTTTCCAGGTGGGAAAATTGCTCCCCGTAAGCTGCTCATTGTTGTCGATTGTGGCAGCAACATTTGATGCATTTATTACTGAATACCAAAATACAGGGCAAAAATTAGAATTAACATAAGAATATGTTGCATGCAATTAACCCTACGTTGGTCTGATTAATAACATGCAAAAACTATAGTTATAATTCATATCACCTTTGAGCATAAAATGAAAAAGAACTAAACAATTAATATGGCTACACACGACTACAATCAACGTTGGTCAGAATGTAATCGTATGCATACCTAATGCCAAAACATAAAATCTCTAATTAAAATATCTCGTTGGTTCAATTTTAATCAGAGACTAAGCATAATATTGGGCAATAATACATTATTCATGATATATCATAACTAGGCAGCAAAACAATAATTAAAATAGTACACCAAAAGTAGACATAATCATAAGAAAATGCACTAAAAAGAAAAGAAAAAGAGAAAACCCACTGTTCAGGCCTTCTAAAAGCTATTCGGCCCAAAAAACACAACCGACCCAAACACGCGCGTCCTAAAACACGCGCGCAGCCCATTACTACTCCACCGGCCCGAAATGCATTATAGCCGTCGGATCTGATCGGACAGCTGAGAACAGCCGATCCATTTTCTTTTCGTCGGCCCAAAACACGGTGCCCGTTGGATCAGATCGGACGGCCGAAGCTGGTTCCCGAGCGAAATAAAAGTCCCGAAAAACCTAACCCTAATCTCATTCCTCCTTTTACTCGCGAAAAACACGGGCCGCCGCTGAGGCGACCTCGGCCTCAAATCCGGCGTGTGCGCGGGATGCAGATGCTCCGTCGACGGCGGCGTGCGCGGGGATGCGCGGAGCAGAGACGCGCAAAGCGGCGGCTTGAGGCGACGCCGCCGCAGCTCCTTTCGCCGGCGCATGCGTGCGACCGAGGTTGCGCGCACCGCCGTCGAGAGAAGCTACGATGGCGCCCGAACCCGAAGGGACTCCGGGGAACTCCAAAAGACGTAAGTTTCCGCCGCATCTAAATTAGGGTTTCCAATTTTGGGGTCTGATTGGGTTTGAGGGCTCAGGTGGTTCCGATTTGGCATAAAAAACTTAAATCCCCTCCTTCTAAGTGCTAACCCGAGCCTCTAATCCTTAGATCTAAAACTTTAATCACTTGATCTTGGCAAATTCAGTTCGGTTTTGACTAATTAGGGTTCAAGATGAATTAGGGGTGCTCTGATACCAAATGTAGGCGAAAACTTGAGGCTAATCCGAACTAAGACATGAACCCTAGCTCCAAATCATGAACACCTAGACTAAAACATTAGATGCGGAATCATCAGTGCTTATCCGAAGATGAAGATGCCATTAGGATTGGTAGATGCAGTCGGTGGTCGTAGAGATGGTGTGGGCGATGGTCGTTGGTGGTCGCAGAGGAGGTCGAGGACGAGGGCGGTGAAGTCGCGGTGACGGCAGGGCCTTCGGTCTTCGCTCACCGTAGCGCTCGTTCTAGACCAGTTTTGTTGGGATGTCGTAGTAGCCAAGAACGTCTTAGTTCGTTGCCCTGCCGAATCCCCTATTTGATATAGCGCTAGGTGACCAGGACCGAAAACCAAACAAACGTTGGATTGTGTCTCCGATCAAAATGCGAAGTGGGGCGTCACCCCTGGAAACTCGGAGATGCGTTAGCTGAGATCAACCAACAGCATGTTCAATCCTTTCAGTACTGGCATACAAGTCTTTCAGGCCACAAGCAACCGCTATATCTGATTCAAGATTGTTTCTGACTGCATAACCATGAGCAGCTCTACCCTCTTCCATACTGCAGGATTTCACGCAAGCCATGATAATGGGTTCCAACGTCACACAATCAACTTAAGGTCAAACTTCAGCATTCTTCGACAAGTGTTAAAAGCCTTGTCGATCTGTCCATCCTGCAAACACCCAGCAATCATCAAATTCCATGCAACATGTCTTTCCACCATCTGCTCAAACACCGCCTCCGCAGCCTCCACCAACCCAACCTTATAGTAAAAGTTGATCATCGAGCTCCCCAAAATCACATCCATGTCCAACCCACTCGATACCGCCACCGCATGGCCCTGCCTTCCCCCATCAGCAGCCTCAAGATCCGCGGACGCGGACAGAAAACTCACAACGCTCACCCTCGTCAGCAGCACGCCCTCAACCCTCATCTGATAGAACAAATCCACGGCCTCGTCAATCCTCCCACTGTGTATATACCCCATAAGCATCGAGTTCCAGGCTTCCAGTGTTGATTAATCCTGTGTGCTATTTTGTGTTTATTTCATTGTAACCGCATCATTAGTGGGTGCATCATTGCTGGAAACGTACAAGGTCTAGTTGGTGGCTCATTATTGCATTGTAACAGCATAGTTAGTAGCTGCATAATTACATGTCTGTCTCTCGCGTTGAATAAAAGGAGGAGAAAAAAAAACGTGAAGTTTGAGGAGCACAAAAAACGTCTTGCATGTTCATCTTCTTCCTTGAGTTTCAGGCCTTTCTGAGTTCCAGGTTCTCGCGTGAGTAGTAGTCAGCGCGGCTAACAATTGGTATCAGAGCTTCGTGTTCTCCTGCCTGTGAAGATGTCGCGTGACAGCGCGAAGACGCCTCGTAGGTCCCAGTCTCCACCGCATTCTAACGACGACGCAAGTGGCAGTGGCGCTGGTCGCGCACTAGTGGTACCGTGGGTGGTAAAGGAGATGAGGGGATCGGTTGTCTACCCCATCCCGACGCAGATGAACTACACCGACTAGGCCCTCATGATGAGGGTGAACCAGCAGACACAAGGCCTGTGGGAGGTGATCGAACCTGGCAACATCAATTATCGTGATGACAAACTAGCGCTGTCTGCCATTGTGGGGACCCCGGGTTATCTCCATAAGACCGAGACTAAGCATGGTCTTAAGGATATAACTCTGGACCTCCAGTAAATGGATTCCAACTTAACTCAATCTAAGTGAGAGGCTTAACTGAAAACTAGAGCTCCGACGATCATGCGCGCTGCTCCTCTGCGAGCACTACATGATTGTCGGTTCTCCAACAAGCCAAGCACTACACTTAGAGAGTTAAATGGGAAGCCATAAACAGCGAGCATGACTTATATTGGCTCCCAAGATTAGCGACCAATATATTCATACTCTCATACAACGTTGACCACATCCATACAACACTCATACATAAATAGTACAAAAATCATTCATCATAGTTATCTAAGTTTACAACTAGTACAAGTGGCCGACCGGCCGAATTAAACAAGTTCATCAAGTAGCAGCGGAAGCAAGTAAGTAAACCAAAAGACCAGCAGTGGTATGCCTCATAACCCATCGGCAACCGACTGGGAGTTAAATGATATCACTATTCATCAGTGTCGCCTAAATCGACACCGACAAGCTCATCGGGCTCGATATCTTCCTCACCTGTAAGCCAGTAGAACAAACTGGCTGAGTACCAAAGAGTACTCGCTAGTCTTACGTAGCGTATGAGTCAATATCAAATATGATGCAAAAAGAAAGTTCAAAGGATGCTTGCCTTGCTAGAAAAGTAGTTGTTCACTCTCAGTAGCATATGAGTCAATATCAATCGTTTCGGAATCTAAAGAATAGAGACCGATATAAACACCGAGAAATACTCCAAAAATCAAGAAGCTCAGAAATGCATGATTTTCCTACAGTAGCTGAATCATGATGTTAGATGAATTTAGGTGGAAAAATTATTTTATTTTGATTTAGTATATGAAAGTTATGGCGGTTTGAGTTTCAGCTTACAATATGTCTTAATTCATGTAATTTTAATTACTTGGTAAAAATTTGTAGAACAGTGGTGAGTACAAGGATTACGTGGATAAATAGGCAATATTATTACAAGTTCAAAACAGTTGAGTTTGTCACAATTGGAGTTTTTATGATTTAGTTATGAATTTCTAAAGTAATCAGCATGTTCCTTTGTAAAAATAATGCAGTTAATAGCTCATTTTCCAAAATAATGCTCTCTGTTACAGAGACATGTTTGAAACCAATTTTAATAAGTAGTTCATCAAAAATGAAAATTATCCGAAGTGGTTTCACTTATTTTGGAGTTAAGACGAATTAGATATGTATTTTTCAAAGTTTATTCAAATTAATAGTGCGTAACTAAATCTATTTCGGATTTTATATAGCGTTTATACCTTTTTATACCGAGCGTCGTGCTAGCGCGGCGTTGTGATGGGGCTGCGTGGCGATGCGACCCACGCGTGCTCGCGCTCTGACAAGTGGGTCCGCTTGTCAGTGACCCACGGTGACGCGACACACGCGCGTGGCGATCGGCCGCGCTTGTGAGCCGTTGGATTCAGATCCAACGGTCCACAATCGTAGTGCATTCGGGTGGTCCGAACAGCCCAACAAATCCAGACCGTCGATTCCGTATCCGACGGTCCACAATGATTCAAGTGTAAGGGACGGCTTAAATACATAGCACGTGTTTAAAATTTTGGGTCCACATGTTAGTGACAGCTTAACCCGTTAAGACAGCGTTTAAAAGTTAATCATTACCACTTAACTACTAATCATTATGCTACAGTTGCGGTCGGCGTACGACAACGGGGAGTTTCTCCCGTGCGTTTGCCCGGCGGCTCGCCGGCGATTTCGGCCACGACGGCGCCAGCCAAGGGCATGTACTGATGCAAAATAGTAGTGCACTCCCAAAGAGAGTAGTCTCGACGGCTGAGCCGGCCTGTACCGGCGGCTAGCCGGAGCTACGCGGTGATACCATGTACGGCAACAACGCATCAGCAAGGTGAAGCTCCGTAGTGTCAATTAAGCGGGTGCCCGAGGTCCTAGGGACTATGAGTGAGTTACTTGAGCTAAGAAGGGTGCTCGGGAAGCTCGAAGTTGGCTGGGGTGGTGTCGGCAATGGAGAAGATGAAGACGGCGACACGGTTCAACAAAGAGATGAAGATCTGAGCAAAATGGAGCAAAGTGAATGCTCGGGTTAGCTCAAGGATGCTACGAGGATGCTTTATGAACAAGGAATTTAAGAATGGCTTACCAATTCAAGGTGGGAGGCAAAAAGTTGCTTTACGGTCAGAAATGGTTCAAGCTTCAAATTCACCAGATCCGGTTGCGCATTATCCAATTAGAGTTAGGGGTTTAGATCAGTGGCCTAAAGCATGTAAGGTGACGCGGTGGATTGAGGACCATACCTTCTGGAAGTGAGGAATGACACGGGGTATCTTCGGGAGCATGCTCTGGAGACGACAGAGAGCTCGAAGATGAACCAGATGCTACGAGCAAAGATAAGAGCTAGGATGAGCAAAAATGGAAATGGCATCGATCACAGATGCGAACGGGATCAAGTGGATGAAGCTTACCCCAGCAGCGTGCTCAAACCAGCCTCCCTCTCCTCGGTCAACAGAGGAGAAGTGAGCTGAGTTGAGGGCGTGGAGGGGGTATTATCCCCGGGCGATGACGGCAATGGAGGCGGCGTGAAATGAGGGAGCTCCAGGAGTGTCCAACGGCAACGGCAGATTGACGGCGTCGACTGGAGCCGTTGGTGTGCGTCGGAGCATCGCGGCCGCGTGGCACAGGATGCCTGAAGGCTGCAAATGAGAGTGGGAGACGACCGACGGCGCGGGCCCTGGCGTCAGCGACTCAAAGAGTGGGAGGGAGCCAGCGCTACGTGGCTCAACATGCGTCGTTGGATCTGGATCTAACGGCTGAGATCTTAAGTGTTGTTTTGAACTGCCCTAAAGCTCTCCCATATAATGCCTCGAACGGTGACATTTGAATGCTTGATTGGAAGCTATTGTTGTAGGAGAACTTCGCAAATGGTAAGCACTTCTCCCAATTCTTGCTATAGGACAACACACATGCGCGGAGAAGGTCTTCTAAAATTTGGTTCACCCTTTCAGTTTGCCCATCCGTTTGCGGGTGGTATGCGGAGCTGAAAGATATATTGGTCCCCATTACTTGGTGCAAGCACTTCCAGAAGTGAGAGGTGAACTGAGGACCTCTATCCGAAACGATCACTTTTGGTACACCATGGAGACAAACAATTCTGGAGATGTACAACTCTGCTAGCTTGACCCCGGTGTAAGTGGTCTTGACAGGAATAAAATGGGCAACCTTCGTCAGACGATCGACAATTACCCAAATAGAATCGGACCCAGTTTGAGTCCTTGGAAAGCAGGTGATAAAATCCATACCAACTTCTTCCCATTTCCATTTAGGAATGGGCAGGGGTTGTAGAGTACCTGCTGGCTTCAAATGCTCAGCCTTGACTCTTTGGCATATATCACACCTGTCAACAAATTGAGCGATTTGCCTCTTCATTCGGCTCCACCAAAGCCGCTTTTTAAGATCTTGGTACATCTTGGTACTACCTGGGTGAATAGAGAATTTGGAGTCATGAGCCTCTTTGAGAATTAGTTCTATCAAAGTGCGGTCAAATGGCACCACCAACCGGTTTCCGAACCAAAGGGTGCCTTGTGAATCTTCTTTGAAGCATTTGGCCTTGCCTTTCTTCATTGCTTCTCGGATTTGAGCTACATCCAAGTCAGTCTTCTGGGCTTCTCTAATCTGATCCTCAAGTGTAAAATTAACACTAAGGGCAGCAAGAGAACCTTCTTCAATTATCTCTAGGTTCAGATGTTGCATCGCAGCACACAACCCTGCCGAAATGGGAGTTACCGATAAACAGTTGCACTGAGACCTTCTGCTCAAGGCATCGGCTACCACATTTGCTTTTCCTGGATGATAATGGAGTCCAAAATCATAATCTTTGATCAACTCAAGCCATCTTCTTTGTCTTAAATTCAGATCGGCTTGGGTGAAGATATATTTAAGACTCTTATGGTCGGTGTAGATCTCGCAACGATTACCGATGAGGTAATGTCGTCAAATCTTTGGAGCATGAACAACCGCTGCGAGTTCCAAATCATGAGTGGGATAATTCAACTCATGTGGTCTCAATTGCCTCGATGCATAAGCTACAACTCAGCCCTCTTTCATAAGCACACAACCGAGCCCATGGCGAGATGCATCGCAGTAAATGTCAAAGCTCTTGTGAATGTCGGGCAGGATAAGTATTGGAGCTTTAGTCAGACATTTCTTTAAGATCTAAAAACTCTCCTCACATTCCGACGACCATTCTAACTTCTTTTCTTTCTTTAGAAGTTGTGTCATTGGCCTCACAATTTTGGAGAAGTTCTGGATGAACCTGCGATAATAACCCGCAAGTCCGATAAAACTGCGAATATCAGTGATGTTCCTGGGTTGTCTCCAATCAAGGACATCTTGCACTTTGCTTGGATCAACAGCGATACCGCTCTTGGATAGGACATGACCCAAGAAACTAACTTCATGGAGCTAGAACTCGCATTTGCTGAATTTGGCATAGAGCTGATGTTGACGAAGCTTTTCCAACACAAGCCTCAAGTGTTGCTCGTGTTCTTCATCAGACTTTGAGTAGATAAGGATGTCATCAATGAATACAACAACAAACTTATCCAAATACTCTATGAAAATCGAATTCATAAGATTCATGAAGTACGCCGGTGCATTTGTCAAACCAAAAGACATGACAGTGTACTCGTACAACCCGTAATTAGTAGAGAATGCCGTCTTCGGAATGTCTTCAGTTCGGACTTTAATTTGATGATAGCCCAAGCGCAAATCAATCTTGAAGAAGACTTGGGCTCCACTCAATTGATCGAATAAATCATCAATCCGCGGAAGCGGATACTTATTCTTGACAGCGACTTCATTTAACGGACGGTAGTCCACACACATCCGCAAACTCTTGTCTTTCTTTTTGACAAAGATAGCCGGGCATCCCCAAGGTGAGGAGCTCGGCCTAATAAATCCCTTGTCTTGAAGTTCTTGGAGTTGCTTCTTCAATTCTTCCAACTCATTAGGGGGCATCCAATACGGCCATTTCGAAATTGGCGTAGTACCGGGTACAAGCTCGATGACGAACTCAACTTCTCGATCAGGAGGCATGCCTGGGAGTTCTTCGGGGAATACATCTGGATATTCACATACCATCGAAACCTTCTCTAATTCAAGAGAGGCACTAGCTTCTAAGGCATAGAGATGGGAACTGCCCACTGAAGGTGCAAAAACGACCTGACTGCCGTCTTCGCTAGTGACAGAAATAGACCGTTGAGCACAATCAATCTTTCCCTAATTTTTGGACAGCCAATCCATCCCTAAGATCACATCAATACCCACTGAATTTATCACAATTAGATTTGCCAAGAAGTTAACCTTTTAGATTTTCACTTTTACGTCCCGGCAAACTTGATCGGTTTGGAAAACCGATCCCGGTGACTGGATTTGATAATGTGGCTGAAGTTTATGTATTTCAAATTGATTAAGTGCAGCATATTCTTCTTTGATGAATGAATGAGATGCTCCTGAATCAAATAAAACTGATGTTGGACAAAAATTAACGAGAAGTGTACCCAAAACGACGTCCGGAGCGTCGCTTGCCTCCTCGGCGGTGACATGGTTCACTCGGCCACGTGCAGGGATCTGAGGAGGGCTGGATGCTTCCCTCGGAGGTGGTGAAGGTCTTGCCACAGCTGGTGGTGTAGGAGCTTGATAAGTCTGGGGCATTCCTTGCTGCTTGGCTAGACACTGAGACGCATAGTGGCCCTGGCGACTACAATGAAAGCAGGTGACATTTGGCTTGAATACACCACTGTTTTGGGAGTTCTTACTCCCATTGTACCGTTGTACCGCTGGTGGAGAAGGTCGTGGAGGTACCACAGGAGGCCTCGATGGCACTAGGGCCTGAGAACGAGGTGCCTGGGGTGGCCCGGTGCATTGTCGAGGAAAGCTGCCGCTAGCTGAAATCTGGGCGGCTCTCTTCCTCTTCTTGGACTCCTCTACTGCCACACTCTTGTGCTCCACTACAATGGCCTTGTTCACCAAGTGCTGGAAGCTCCGGAAATCATGTACAGCTAGAGCTAGCTGCATCTCCTCAGTCAAGCGAAGCCGCCCATGAATCGGCTCTAGCGGCGGGCGTCGGTGGAGACATCGTCAAGGGCATAGCGAGCCAAGGAATTGAACTCCTGAAGATACTCAGTGACAGTCTTCCTTCCCTGCTTCAAAGCAAGAAACTGCTGCTGCTTGATCGACATGATCCCCTCAGGAATGTAGGCCTCCCTGAAAGCCGCTCGAAACTCGTTCCAAGTTGGAACTTCTCTGTCAGGCTGCATGGCGGAAAAGTTATCCCACCATGCACTAGCAGCGCCCTCCAACTGATAGCTGGCAAAGAGGACTTTCTCCATGCCTGTGCATTGAGCAATAGCTAGCTTCTTTTCAATATCCCTTAGCCAATCTTCAGCTCCATCGGGTCTCCTGTGCCCGCAAAGGTTGGAGGATTGGTCCGCTGAAAGTCAGCGAGACCTCCACGCTGCCTATGATTTCCCCCTCCCCCTGCTGTCGCGGGAGCAGGAGAGGTGTTGCGAGCGATAGCTTCGAGAATCCTTGTCTGGTATATCCTATTCCACTCGATCTAAGCCAGGACCTCTGCCATTGTGGGCGGCGGAGGAAGCACTTCCTCAGGTGTACCGCCCCGCTGATCATGCTATTGAGAGGGCTCACCCCTCTCTTCGCGAGCGTAGAGCTCACCATCGGCTCGAACGAAGTTCCCAGTAGGAGATCCTCGTCTCGCTGAGCTCTCGAACGAGTGTTAGGACCTGTCATCCTGAAGTGATAAGGAAAGTTAAAAAGAGACCAAAGTTGTGCTTGTAAAGGTGTGAATTAAAAATCTAGACAGTAAGCACCTAATTCTTAATTAAGCATGCATAATGGTATAAAATGCATAAAAATATAACACCAAATGGGCGTACAAAGGCACTAAGGCCGGTACAAGATCCATAAATTCAATTCATAGTTTTCCGGTACAATTACATTCACTTAAGCCCGTAGGCGAATGGTAAATGTCCGAAACAAAAGTTCTTGCAAATAACACCAAGAGTTCAACAACTACTAGCTTATTACAAGAATTTAAAGATACATGCTCGAACAATGAGCTTACAACCTCAACATCCTAAATGTTGTTCTGGTCAAAGTTCACCGGAAACTCGTTAAGGAGATGGTACCCAGGGGATCCCATGTCCTCGGGGTCCTATGGATTAACAAGACGCAAAGGGGAGCCTTGCTCTATCACATGGCCTCCAGCAGGTTCCATCCTATGAGTACGAGCAAAACTGACCGACATACGGGCCTGGTGTCTCGCCCCATAGTTAGGTACTCGTCCTGGCACTTCTGGAAGACGGTACACCGGTGGTGCTGAAGCATATGTGGAAATCTCATTTGCGCCATAAACCACATGGTGGTCAACGATGCCCATGCTACACATGAGTTGTAGATGCTCTTGGGCCACCACGAGACGTTGACGAGTCTCGTACAACTCATGCATAGTGCACCTATGGATTTGGTCCATGATATTAATCAATCTTGCTAACTGCCTAACCTCGGGATCTTCCCCGAACTGAATCCGGGCAAAGGTGTCCACCTCCGCGCCACACTCTCTCATAAGAAAATGGTCGTAGGGCGGTTGAGACAACTCCGTCAGATCATGACGAAGGTGGATCATGGCCACGCGAGCCACTTCCTGTAGAGCCATGGCCTCGGCGCCACGTGCACGAAACAATACGGGATGCTCCCGAGACTTGTCCGCGATAATGTTGATCACGGCCAAGTATTCCTCCATGCCTGGCCCCCTGTCGCGGTGATACATGGCGTAGATCGCCTGGTAAGTAAAGTTCGCTCTCCACGTCATATCCCGGAGAAGCGCCGGGTATCCGTCCACGTCCTCAGCTTGAGTTTCTTTGACCAGATATTGACGATTCATCTAAAGGCAAGAACAACAAGGTAAGACTTCTTTGCAATTCAAAAGAAGAGTAAGGTAAGGAAAGATACTAAGATGGATGAGGAATAAAAGATAGTCCTAACTTATACTTTCTGAAAGTAATTTGATAATTTCAAAATATTTTGACTCAAAAAGGCTTACTAACACTAACGCCAGTGCTATCTCTAACCTACAGTCAGTATGGCTCTGATACCAACGCTGTGGGGACCCCGGGTTATCTCCATAAGACCGAGAATAAGCATGGTCTTAAGGACATAACTCTGGACCTCCAGTAAATGGATTCCAACTTAACTCAATCTAAGTGAGAGGCTTAACTGAAAACTAGAGCTCAGACGATCATGCGCGCTGCTCCTCTGCGAGCACTACATGATTGTCGGTTCTCCAACAAGCGAAGCACTACACTTAGAGAGTTAAATGGGAAGCCATGAACATCGAGCATGACTTATATTGGCTCCCAAGATCAGCGACCAATATATTCATACTCTCATACAACGTTGACCACATCCATACAACACTCATACATAAATAGTACAAAAGTCATACATAGTAGTTATCTAAGTTTACAACTAGTACAAATGGCCGACCGGACGAATTAAACAAGTTCATCAAGTAGTAGCGGAAGCAAGTAAGTAAACCAAAAGACCAGCAGTGGTATGCCCCATAAACCATCGGCAACCGACTGGGAGTTAAATGATAGCACTACTCATCAGTGTCGCCTAAATCGACACCGACAAGCTCATCGGGCTCGATATCTTCCTCACTTGTAAGGCAGTAAAACAAACTGGCTGAGTACCAAAGAGTACTCGCAAGTCTTACTGATGACTACGGTGGCCCGATCTTCCGATAGGTTTAATTGATTTCGTCGTGAGGACGTTGACGCTTTGAGGCTTTCGACCAGCAAATCGTCACCTCGCAATTCGCTACACCCGCACGACTGTCATTATCGACCACGCTCGCACGCGATCGACCTTACCACGAGGGTTATTGCTCCTGCAAGCAATCGAAGCAACTCACAAGAACAAAGAAGATGCAATCTGAATTGTATTGCGAATATGAATAAAGATCACAAAGTGGAATTCCTCAAACTGTACTACGGCGAAACTGCAAGTGGAAGAATAATTCTAAGAAAAACCCAACCCTATACTGTGGCGGCTGTTGTATATATATAGGGGCGTGAGAAGGTTGACCAAGGGTTGTGCGGCCATGGGAGAGGCGTACACAACCCGGGCTTTGACCTCGACACGCTTACAAGGCCCTATTAGGCCCAAAATGGTGTCGCAACACCTAATGGCTGGTCGTAGAACTTGAGACCTAGTCGTAGTGCTGGCAGGTCTGGTCGTAGTGCTGGCAGGTCAGGAACTAAGTGAGCATTAAATTTCTGTTCTACCTTCATCTCCCAATCTAGATATACTTTAGCATCATAAGCACCCACAAAAGATGGTATAGTGAACTTGACTTTAGCATACAGATCATCATTATCACGTGCATTATGGTGCGGAGCGTTATTACCTCTCATACCTTGACGGTTGAAGTTCAATCAGTTCCGTTGTCGTGCATCCAAGGCATCGTGGTGGCGCATCTCATTATCGTTGTCGATCTCATGGTCATGGGCTGCACCTTGAGGATCCACACGACCATTGTTCGGTGGTTGATTGGCCAAATCATCAATACGTGCATTGAGTGTTGCAATACTAGCATTAAACTGTTGTAGTGTAGCATTTGTCTCCGCAAACTTCCTTTCGATGTCGTCATTAATAGCATGACGGTGCTCATCCAACACCCTTGTAAGCTCTGCCCTCAAAACGCACCCTTGCGCATCCAATTCCTCAGCTGCCATGGTTAGTACGAGACAAAAGACAACACAAATATATTATCCCTACCAACTACTAGGTGGTGGAAGGTGGATCACACACTCTCGCCGCCTTACCAAGCTCTTATGAATTTCTTATCAAATTGCAGCAGGTGGTATGATCGGAGAAGGTGGGATGTATGATCACGCGGAGGCGTAAAGCGAGGATCCAAATCGAGGGCCAAAAGTGCGTGGAGCTCTGACAGCAATGTTTAGTAGCAAGGAATAGCAATAATGAAATCAGATTAGCAAAGCTAAATCAAAGTCCACAGATTCGTCACGATTCTTGCCGCCCAATCGCGCTCCTAGCACTAGCTCAAGCAAGTCGAAAGATAGGTAGATACAAGCACAAAGGAACAAAATTTGCAAAGCAACCGATATCTCCAGTGGGTGGTCAAGGAGCACCGGTGGGTTGTCGTAGACGAGCTGAGGGTGGTTGTGAGCCAACTAGGGTGGTCCCTTCTCTTTTTTTATTCTCTTTATCTTTTCTTTTTTTTATTCTTTTTTTTTTACTGACGAAACCCAACCTAGGGTTCCTCTTTTTTTTTTGCGCAAGTGACCTTGACTCACAACTCTTCAAAACCCTTTTCCGGGCCTAGGGATATATATAGGTCACAAACTTTTTCCGGAGAGCAGGGGTATAAAGGTAATAAAAAGATACTCTCTCTCTCTGAACTTTGGCTATCTCTGTTTCGGCTATGGAGTTTCTTCTCGGTCTTTGTTGGGTCGGGCACGATATGATGAGTGCGTGGGTGTCCAGGAGCAACCAGAAACAGATAGACTCCGAGTAGGATGTCGGGGCAGAAACGAGTAGATGGTCGAATCGACTGGGGGTCGAATTCGAGGAGGTGGTCGTATCGAGTAGGTGGTCGAATCCGACTAGGTAGTTGAACACGAGGAGGTGGTCGGTTGGCGGTGTTGGCTCGAGTAGGTGGTCAGATGGGGGTGGTGTCACGAGTAAGTGGTCGGATGGGGGTGGTGACTCAATCTCGGCTATAGCAGACAAACCCTAATTGCAACGGATGCAACAAAGGACAAGCCGAGATACACGATGACCAAAACAACAAAGACTAGACGCTAGAAACTAGATAACGACGACTAGACCAGCAACAAAGACACCGACGATGGACTCGAACTCAACAATGCAAAAACTGAAAACAAAATTGCGAAAGGCACAAAGTGGTTTGGACAGCGGAAAAACTAAGATCTAAAACTTTTTGTGGGGCAATTTTCTGGACTCTAGGTGATGGAACACAACTAACAAAAAGGGGATAAATGAAATTACCTAACGGGCAACCTTTGCTCTGATACCAACTGATGACTACGGTGGCCCGATCTTCCGATAGGTTCGATTGATTTCGTCGTGAGGACGTTGACACTTTGAGGCTTTCGACCAGCAGATCGTGACCTCGCAATTCGCTACACCCGCAAGACTGTCGTTATCGACCACGCTCGCACGCGATCGACCTTACCACGAGGGTTATTGCTCCTGCAAGCAATCGAAGCAACTCACAAGAACAAAGAAGATGCAATCTGAATTGTATTGCGAATATGAATAAAGATCACAAAGTGGGGTTCCTCAAACCGTACTACGGTGAAACTGCAAGTGGCAGAATAATTCTAAGAAAAACCCAACCCTATACTGTGGCGGCTGTTGTATATATATAGGGGGGTGGGCGTGAGGAGGTTGACCTAGGGTTGTGCGGCCATGGGAGAGGCGTGCACGACCTAGGCTTTGACCCCGACACGCTTACAAGGCCCTATTAGGCCCAAAACGGTGTCACATCACCTAATGACTGGTCGTAGAACTTGAGACACAGTCGTAGTCTTTGTGAGTCCAGTCGAAGCGCCGCGAATCTGGTCGAAGAGCTTGAGACCTGGTCATAGCGCCGCAGTCAGTCGTCGTAGCGCCGCGGACACAGTCATAGATCCTCCCCATTATTCCTATGTAACAAAAGATCACAATTATTAGGTAGTACACCATTCTGTATAGATAAATTATTAGCACCTAGAAACGAGCTCACCTCATAATTTAAGTGACGTGCACGAGCTCTTGTCATAGGACCTTGTAGTTTAGCAACTGGATCTGGAGGATTTTGTGTTGTGCGTGTATCCGAAGGAGTGATGTCCTCATCATCCTCCCCCTCTTGAATTGGAGTCGTCCTCGACTCAAGCTCATCTGCTTCTCCCACATATGGCTTCAAATCTGCGATGTTAAATGTGGGGTTAACCCCAAAATCTGCAGGTAGCTCCAATTGATAGGCATTGTCATTTATCTTCTTAATTATCTTAAATGGTCCATCAGCTCGAGGCATCAATTTTGATTTTCTCAATTCTGGAAACCTGTCCTTTCTCAAATGCACCCAAACTAAATCACCTGGTTCAAATTTTATTTCTTTCCTACCTTTACTTCCAGCAACCCTATACTTTTCTGTCATACGCTCTATATTTTCTTTAGTTGTTTCATGCAACTTAAGAATAAATTCAGCACGCTTCTTAGCAACTAAATTAATGTGGTCAGAGGTAGGCAAAGGTAGTAAATCAATAGGAGCACGGGGGTTAAAACCATACACTACATGAAACAGACTTACCTTGGTGTTGGAGTGTACCGACCTATTGTAAGCAAACTCAATGTGCGGTAAACACTCTTCCCACATCTTCAAATTCTTCTTTAAAACAGCCAGCAACATGGTGGATAACGTGCGGTTGACAACCTCCGTTTGCCCATCAGTTTGGGGATAGCACGTAGTAAAAAATAGCGCTTTGTCCCCAATTTGTTCCAAAGTGATCTCCAAAAGTGGCTCAAAAACTTCGCGTCGCGATCCGAGACAATAGTATTGGGCACTCCATGTAAGCGAATGATTTCTCTGAAAAATAAATCAGCTATGTTTGTAGCATCATCGCTCTTGTGAGAAGGTATAAAATGTGCCATTTTAGAAAATCGATCCACTACTACAAATATACTGTCCCTCCCCCTCTTTGTCCTAGGCAATCCTAAAATAAAATCCATAGAAATATCCTCCTAAGGGGTGCTAGGAATAGGAAGAGGCATATAAAGTCCATGTGGATTGAGACGAGACTTAGCTTTGTTGTATGTAGTGCAGCGAGCCACGTAGCACTCAACATCGCGCCTCATCTTTGGCCAAAAGAAGTGGGCGGCCAGCACATCTTCCGTCTTCTTTGCTCCAAAATGCGCCATCAAGCCTCCTCCATGCGCCTCCTGCAACAACAAAAGACGAACGGAACTAGCTGGAATGCATAGCTTGTTAGCACGATAGATCAAACCATCAATTATCACATATTTATTCCATGTTTTCCCTCCTTTACAATGTTCAAGTACTTCCTTAGAGTCCAAATCAGTAGCATATAACTCCTTAATGGTCTCTAAACCAAAAATCTTATGGTCAAGTTGAGATAACATGGTATAACGTCTAGAAAGCGCATCAGCAATCACATTGTCCTTACCTTTCTTATGCTTTATGACATATGAAAATGACTCAATAAATTCTACCCATTTGGCATGTCATTTATTTAGTTTAGCTTGACTTCTAATATGTTTTAGCGATTCATGATCTGAATGTATTGCAAATTCTTTGGGCCATAGATAATGTTGCTAAGTTTGAAGCACACGAACTAAAGCATACAATTCTTTATCATAGATAGAATAATTCAGACTAGGCCCATTTAGTTTCTCGCTGAAATATGCAACTGGTTTACCTTTTTGAATTAATACACCACCTATCCCAATCCCGCTAGCATCACATTCAATCAGGGAGTTGGAGTAGGGGTGCTTGGGTGAGCTTCTCTTTCAATAAGTGGAATGCCCTCTCTTGCGCAGGTCCCCATTGGAAAGGCACTCCTTTCTTTGTCAATTCATTCAATGGTGCGGCAATGGTGCTGAAATCCCGCACAAAACGTCGATAGAATCCAGCAAGTCCATGGAAGCTCCACACCTGTGACACAGTGGTATGCGTCGGCTAGCTTTAGATGGCTGTAGTCTTTGCCTCATCCACCTCAATGCCTTGTGGTGTCACAACATAACCAAGAAACGCAACTCGATCGGTGTAAAACGTGCACTTTTCGAGGTTACCAAACAAACGTGCATCTCTCAAGGTATTAAAAACAACACGTATATGATTCAAGTGTAGCTCATATGACTTGCTATAAATCAAGATATCATCAAAATAAACCACCACAAATTTTGCAATGAAAAGACGTAAAACCTCGTTCATTAATCGCATAAAAGTACTAGGTGCATTAGTTAGACCAAAAGGCATCACTAACCACTCATATAGTCCGAACTTAGTTTTAAAAGCAGTTTTCCATTCATCTCCCAATTTCATTCTAATCTGGTGGTAGCCACTTCGCAAGTCAATCTTTGTGAAAATAATAGAGCCACTCAACTCATCAAGCATGTCGTCTAGCCTAGGAATAGGATGACGATACCTTATGGTAATATTATTAATGGCTCTACAATCAACACATATACGCCAAGTTCCGTATTTCTTAGGAACCAAAAGAACAGGAACAACACAAGGACTAAGGCTTTCTAAATGCGTACCCACGGTCCAAAAGATCTTGGACTTGTCATTTGAATTTCCTTAGTCTCCTCCGGATTGGTCCTATATGCGTACGGTTTGGCAAAGTCGCTCCGGGATCAAGTCAATTTGATGTTCTATCCCGAATAGGTGGCAATCCAGGGTATCTCAATTGAAATACATTCACATACTCCCGCAAAGGTTAGCAACAGGAGGAGGCAAAGAGCTAGATATATCTTCAAGTGAAAATAAAGCATCTTTGCATATCAAAGCATAGCAAGGCAGCTCACTATCATAAATTTTAGCAAGCTCATTTAGTGGCAAGCATAACACACCCTTTCAATTTAATTCCTTCTGCCTTGGAACTAGGTGCCACTTTCTCCCTTTTAGGTGGGAAAACATGTTTCGCTACTTGCTGATTTCCAGAACCATGTTCATTGGTGTTTCTTTCATTTCTAGCATGCTCCACTTCATCTTTCACAATTTCAGCGGGTGTCAAAGGCAACAACTTAATCTTCTTACCCTATGTGAGAACAGTAGGTATTAGCTCTACCATGGTGCCAAACATTATTATCATATATCCAAGGCCTACCGAGCAACAACGAGCATGCTTGCATAGGCACTACATCAAAGTCGGTACTATCTTTGTAATTACTAGTTGAAAATTGCACTCTTACAACTTTGTTTACCTTTAACTTACCACACGAATTGAACCATTGGATGTAGTAGGGATGTGGGTGTGGTTGTGTGGTCAAGCCAAGCTTCTCGACCATCTCGGAGCTTGCAAGGTTGTTGCAACTCCCTCCATCAATGATGACTCTGCAGGCTCTCTCCTTCATGAGGAATCTGGATTGGAACAAGTCGTGCCGCTGATTTTGCTCTGCTCTCTCCACTTGTGCGCTCATCACTCACTGCGCAACAAGGCTCACATGAGTCCCTATGTCAACAGCAGCTACGTGTTCTTCTATGTCATCAGCATCACTATCTGTCTCGTCTCCTCCACCTGCAATGTTAGCTGCAAGCACATAATCATCCTCAATATCACTAGCACTTACATAACCTCCGTCTTTGGTGGCGAGGTAGGCTCGCTGACTTGGGCAGTCCCTCATGACATGGCCCATTCGCTTGCAATGATGGCAAATAATCGCAGTCGTACGACCTGTGGAAGCAACCGAAGAAGGACTCTTGGCTGGGGCCTGCACACTAGTAGATTTGTTTACCTTGGGTGCATGTGTTGGTGTCGGAGGTGCTGCTGAACGCACCCTACTCGAGGAGGGGGCAACAGACCGTGTAGCTGAAGGTGGGATTGTTTTAACTTGCCTTGATGTTGATCTTGGTGTAGACGTGTGTAACAGTCCTAAGTTAGGGTTTGTATTTCAAATGTAAAATTATGAGGAGAAATAAAAACTTTTGATGCCTCATGAAATCATTTGGAAGTTTTCCAAATTTTCCCTAAACAATTTCCATTTTCCAGAATTTGTTCTTGTGAATGGAAGTTGTTGCCAACAAATTCTTAGCCTTAAAACTTGTGAGCATCCTCTGGGAATATTTTTCCTATCATCTTGATCAACCTATCTACCTCTCTGAAAAATTTCACAATTTTTTAGATTTTGTTTGCTATTTCAAAAGAGCAAGTCAAACTATTCCAAATTTTGGTCAAACCCTAGCTCAGCAGCTTGTGAATTTTCTTGGGGGAAATCTAGTGCATGAAAATTCCTAGAAAAATTTCACCAGGTTTTCCTCTGTCCCAGGAAGCTCCCATAAAAATTTTGGAATTTTTGGAGCTCGGGAGCTATCTCTAAAAATTCCCCAAACCCGCTCAGCCTTTTGAAATCAAATCTGAAATCACTGTTTATCGGGCTCGAACACAACTCGAGCTCGAGTCCGACCGCGCCACTTGACTCGGTCGCACCGCCTACCTGCACCGCGCGTGCCCGATCGTTGCCAACCGTCCGATGCAGATCGAACGGTCCACATTGCTTGTCTCGTCGACCTGTCCGAATGCATACACTGATCTCGACCGTCCGTTTTAGATCCAACGGTCAGTATTCTCTTGATCGAGTCAAACCAACTGTTCACGCCGCACTTGACTCTGGCTCGCGCCGCTTTGCTGCTGTCGCTGACGGGCGGGCCCCACTTGTCAGGTCGTCACCTACCTCTCGCTTGAGAGCTGAGTGCCGGCGGCAGCGTGCATGCGCACCACCTCGCCTCGCCGTCCATTCTCGGTTTCCTCGCGCGCTTCACCTCGGCCGCATCATCCGCTGTTGGCCCATACCCTAGTAAGGCATTAATCGCCCGTCATCTACCTCACCAACTCGCCGCCTCTGCTCCTGAGCGCATCGGCGTTGAGGGCTCCTCCTCTCGGGTTTCTCCGTCCTTTTTCCTACTTAAGGGTACCCAAAGCTTCCTCTTCCTCTCTTTGACCTCACAAAGCCATTCACTACCTTCCATTGTTCGCTCTGATCTCAAACCAAGAGAGCGCGTTCTGCAGTTCACGGCCGTCGCCACCGCCGTGTCAACACCACAACCGATGAAGCTCACCTTCTCCTTTGCGCGTCATATCGTGTTCGCATCCCTATCATGATTTCCTCGGCTAATTTTGAGTTTCACTCGCAGGGGCCGTTGAATTTAGGTGTCCCTCTTCTTCGGCCGAAAGTTGGATCTTCGTCCTCATCTCCGGTGAGTTGGTTCCTAGGGTAATTGCTCGCGCTAGCACCATCTAGTGCACTCACTCGAGCTATCTCCATCTCTCTTTTCTCCTGTTTTTGCTCAGGTTGTTCCTTCCTCGGTGACCCCTTGATCACCGCCGCCGGTTCTCGTCGCCGGGCCATCTCCGGCAGCCACCTTAGCTCTGCGTCATTCCGGTGAGTTCCTGGTGACCCACTGGTGCTCATGCGCGTGCTATTTTCACCCTTTCTTCTGGTCGCGATGCCTTGCCACCTCCACGGCCGGCCGCCGCGCTTCGTCGCCACGCCGCCACAGTGCATCTCCGGCTGCCTCGAGACCACCTTCAGCTTCAGTGGTCCACGAGCAACCCATTTTGGCCATCACCTCGACCGCGCCGCCACTCCTTCGCCGGCGACAAATCCAGGTCCAGAGCCAGCCCGAGCCTCTCTGTTCTTCGGCTTTGTCTCCTCGCTTCACGGCGGTGGGGCCGCCTCTCTTAAGCCTTGTAGTTAGCTGCTAATCAATCTTAGGATTGTTCATTAGTTCACTCTCTTGCATGATCAAAATTGGAATTGAGGTTTGGAGGAAAGTTAGTCACTGGTTCTCTGTAATTGTTCCCTGTTGTCGTTTTTCTCTGTTGTCAGTAAACTGAAATTGGTTTCATGCTTATGCTATTCAAATCTGGTTAGTGTTTGATGACTTTCCTTAGTAGTAGTGGTTAGTATGAAGTCAGTTGTTAGTGTCATTAAGTTTCAAAGCTCTTGTTGTCTGAATGATCAAAGAGGTGGTTAGATGATCCTGTTGTTTGTCTCTGTACTTGCTTTTACAAGTATAGTATGGCCTTGTAGTGATAGCATGCTGTAATTGTTAACCTTCCTATATGTTGGTGTGATACTTAGGTGTGTTAGTAGCTGAATTTTATTAAAGCCCAACCTTAATTAGAAAATTGTTAGCATCTAATAGTTGGCTAATTAACTAGTTAGTGTTTCAATAGTTTCTTGTAGGTCTAAGTGATCTTATCACTAATGATGGTTGTTTAGAGTAACTAGTTGTTTAGATGTGTTAATTTGATGCTTAGTTAATAGATGTGCACACAATCACCATCAAAGTCTATCGAAAGGTTACAACATATAAGAGGATTGATTTTGTGATTAGCTTGGTAAGTAAGTAAGTTGGGTAGATCAATCATTGAAACCATGTCTAATTTAAAATCATCTCAGTAGCTAAATTGTTGTTCCTATTGTAATGATCTAGCTTATGTGTTTTAGTTTTGTGGTTGTTTTTGGAAAATTTTGAGTTTTGTTGGGTTATTGGTTCTTATTTGTTGCTTTTGCTCGATCGATAGATTGCGACGGGTCTGGTGTTATCGAGAGTGAACCTCTGCAACAAAGTTGATATTTGAGCGCAGAATGTGCAAGCAGTTTGATCATGTTAATACCAGTATTTTAAAGTCTAATATTTTGTTTCAACTGTATGTATGCATCGCTTAATTTGTGTTAAATTGGTTAGTTAATCCTTTAGATGCATAATCTGTAGGTAAATGATTATCCTCTACTACCTGAGCCTAGGTTATTTGCTGTGATTAGAGATCGTTGGATGATCTCTTGTCACTTAGTAGATACGATTTCAACTGCTTAGACATGCTTAGTATCGGTAGAAATGGGCGGTTATCGACTTAGTCGGTAACCTTGATCACACAAAATTTACTATAACTTTATGTTTCAGCATTTTTGTTATGTTTTGTCACAGCCCCAACTAATTAAATTGGATTAATATGTATTTCACTAACAAGCATTATCAAACTCAAATCATTTCATAATATATTGTACTTGGAAAATCTAATTTGAGGTGAACATGCACATCAAGATTCAGTTTCCACTTCAAATCAGTAATAAATAGTTGTGATCATCATCTGAAATCAATTTATTTAAATACTACATTAATTATCAGGAATTAATATAATTTTTCCCAAATTTTTGGGACTAGTTTGAACCTCATTAAAAATTCAAACAACATCCATAGACATACAACAAGTTTGAATTTAAATATCACAAACTATTTTATGAACAGTAGGGTTTTATAATTTTTATGGGAACTATATCATCCCAGGAACCCTCACGAATTATTTCATGATTTTATGAAATTTATTTCTATTTATAAGGCTCTGGTCAAAGTAGTAAATCTAAATTAATTCTCAGTCAAACTCAACCCTAACCGGCTAGCACTGTTCCTCGGACTCGAGTCCGACTCGGCCACATGACTCAGCCAAACCACCTAAACGCACCGTCACATGCATGCTGTTAGATCCTCATCCGATGGTCAGATTCGCCAACTGTCGACCCGTCCGAATGCCACCACCAATATCATCCGCCCGATCCCGATCTAACGGACTCAAATCACCACGAGCGGTGCATCACCTCCGCGCTCGAAGTCGCCGTCATCGCGGGCCCGCTGTCCGAGCCTTTCTTCTTCCTCGAGCACGCGGCGCAGAGCTCCTCGCCACGCGGTCGCTCACGCCCGAGCCGCCATCACCTCACCGCACCCGTTGGCCTATCCCGAGCTCCCCTCGCACACCGCACTCCACCCCCAACGTCTCTCGGTTTTTAACACCCTCGCAACCCTCCTTCTCCTCACTTCTCCTCGGTTGACAGAGGAGAGGAGGCTTGCTTGAAGCTCTCGCTGGGTAAGTCACCTCGCGTGATTCCTTCCGGTTCTAGTTTCCATCCCGTCTCCATTTTTGCTCACGCGAGGTCTTGTTTTTGCTTGTAGCGGCGGTTCATCCTCGTGCTCTAACCCACCTCCGGAGCACGCCCCGAGTGGCATCCGTAGGTCTTTTCTTGTCTCCAGGAGGTATGGTCCTCGCTCCCTCGTGTCACTTTGTGCGCCTTAGCTCTCTAATCGAAACCCCTCAACTTATTTCAGGTTGCGGCAAGACCTTCTTTGGATTGAGGATTGCACCATTTAGGCCGTGACACAACCTTTCCTCTCCCACTTCATTTTGGTAAGCCATCCTTCGATTCCTTGCTCTTATAGCTTGACCTTGAGTCCCTGGAGCTGATCCAAGCACTCATTAGTCTTGGTTTTGCTCAGGGTTGCCTCTCCTCGCAAAGCCGCATCGCCGCCAACTTTCTTCTCCGGCTCCGACGAGTCTCCTGCCGCTCCGAACCTCTCCAAGCCCTCTCCTAGCTGCAGGTAACTCCCCTAGGCCCTTAGATAGCATAAGCAACCGCTTGTTTGCGCTGCGGAGCGAAGTGTTGCCATTTACGTTTTTGCCGTATAGCTCACGCGCCCAACTCCGCCAGCGCGGGCAGATCCACCTCGAGCACTCGACCACCACCCTTAGACGCGCCTTGCTATTGCGCAGCTATTCTTGCCCTTGGCTGGCGCCGCCGTGAACCGCCGCTCCGGCAAGCCGCCGGGCAAGCGGGCGGTGGCGTTTTGCCGTGCCGTATTAGGGACAGCGCCGAGCTTAATCATTTGCCACGTTAACCCAATCATTAGCTTTTAAACACCGTCTTAGCCGTCCTAATGTGTCGTTTACAAGTGGGACCTTGCACGTAAATCCAAAGACTCGGTTTTAAAGCCCAGACATCGGCGTGTGGACCCGTGGCATTAAACACGTGCTAAGAAAAATCAAATGAACTGGATTTACTCGGACGTCGGATCACGAAAGGAACGTTTGGATTGGTGAGACATTGATGTAATACCCGAAAGTGAGTTAAGTTTTGAATCGAGGAAGATTAAATTTTGGTTTCGGAGAGATCGATTATTCGGGAAGGATCAAACGAGCGCGGAGGGACTTTTTGGTTGAGAGTCGAGTTTGCAGTTTTAGAGGGGGAAAATCGCATTTTTCACGGCAACTTGGGCCTGGGCCAAGGCCCATTTGGGGTGGCCGGCCAGGGGCTCCTCCCACCAACCGTAGCCGAATTCCCCCTCCCTTCTCCCCCACCCCTTTCGGCCGCCACTCCCACCTCCCCACCTCCCCACCTCTCCACCTCCTCTCCACCCTCTCTTGCGCCTCCCCATCCCACATCACCCCCATTGTTGCTGGCCAAGGAGGAGAAGGATCCCCTTGCACCGGCCAAGAAAGAAGGGAAGGAGAAAAGAAGAGAAGGGGGAAGAAGGAGAGGAAGAAGAGAAGAGAAGAAGAGGGAGGAGAAGGGATCCGCAGCGGAATTGTGGAGATCTTCATCCCGCTGTGCGCTCTCCTCGTTTGGTAAGGGTAACCCGTGGTTCGTCGCTTTAGGTCAATTTCTAGTTGTCTTATTTTCGGATGTCAGTTCGTCGGTATTCTGCAGCAGCGAAGTTTGTCGGTTTTGTCTGGGTTAGAGGCAGATTTGGGTCTGGGCATCTCCTAGAAAGTTGTGGGTATCGTAGTTATCTTTCATTTCCGACAAGAATCAGGTCATTCGGACTTCGGTAGCCAAAGTTATGATTTTTTTAGTGCTATGATGTTTCTGTGGGTATCAGTTTTGACAGTGTCGGTTTAACCTGATTTAAACTTGCTGTTAGATGAGTTTCCAGAGGGTCTCAACATAACGAAAAATGAAGCTAATTCTCTTAGCTTTCAGGAAAACTAAAGATCACTGAATTTGGATGAACGTAGAGAAAGTTATGCTATTTTCTTTATTTCTGTCCAGAAACTTAATGCTGTTGAGCTGCTCTGACTAAAGGGATTGGTAGGGGTAGAAGATGGCCGAATCAGAGGGTCACCCCAACTAGGTTTATTTAGGCAACTTAATTATCTTTTCAGAAAGTCCAAGATCATCCTATTTGGACTCCTGAGAAGAAAGTTATGAATTTTGAAGTCTGCTGTCCGCAGTGACCGATCGCTAGAAATTAGAAAAAACTAGACATGATAAGAAGTTAGCGATTTCGATTGTAATGAAATGTATGATTTTGGTCCAGTATGTTGGTCTTAGTTTGGGGTTATTTTCTTGTCCAGGTGGCAGCGAGATCCCAAAGGCAGCACCCACTTCGTCCGCCGTTCTCGCGGTTGAGGCAAGTATTCGGGTTTATGTGTAGAATTGGTTGCATGTCATAATTGAATGGTGTGTTGTTCATCATTGCCATGTGATTGTGTTGTGGAGATGATTCTAGTTGTTTGGATGTTTGCAAGTTTTACCGAGGTTCCTTCATGATGCTATTGTTTACATACTCGATACATATTGATTTATGTTATTGAAAGTATGATGTGGTAGTACTTATGCATGTTTGAGCATATTGAGACTTGGTCACGTGGTGATCAAGAGTATATTGTTGAGGTCCCGTCATGTAATGACAAGCTTGAGGTCCCCACATTCATGGAATGTGGGCAATGGATCTGAGGTCCCGTCATTGTGATGACGGGCAAAGGTCCTATACATGTGATGTATAGGCTCTTGGTCCCTGTGCCAAAGGGCACAGGCAAGGGTACTCGTCGACGGATGAATACCCCGCATTACCGGTAAAATGCGTAAAGAGATAAAGAACAAAGAGTGCATAGCATTATCATTAAATTTCTAATATTTGAAATGCCATGAATGAAGTTGATTAAAGTTGTTTATCTTTGTCATGTCTTTAAGATTATGCATCCTTGTTGATACTTGTCGAGTCGTTTGGCTCACCCTTGCTTTGTCTTGTTATAGGTACATCAGGCAAGAACGTCATGCATGGGAGGGAGTAGACTTTGGAAAGCACGCACTACCTCACACTATTTATGCAATTGCTAATTAGCGTCACTTAAGAATAAATAACTGTGTGGTGACTATATATGGATGTTTTTGATGTTGATGGTTGGATTACCCTTGGTTATGTGGACTGATGTTAATTGTTTACAATCGTATGGTTATCTTATTTGCATGAAAGATTTGGATTATAGAATTGATAATAAATGCCATGGTTATCTGTTGTTACCACGATTTTGTTGTTATTACAAAGGAAGCTCATCGAAAATTTATAGATTGTTCTAGTTAGTGTAAGTCTTGTAGCATTCTAGGCTCATGCGGGTGAGGTGTTCTGATTGGTATCGAGCGGGTGTAGAGTCCGCGGGCATCGAAAAAAAATTTAATTAATTTTGACACACTAAGCACTGATGAGGTGGGATTGGGTTTTCTTTTGCATTGCACTACGCTATTGTCATTGTATGTTTATTCTTGAATTTCTGTTCTAGTTATTCTTTTGCTCATTGTGGTTAGTTTTGTTGTGGTGTTCTTAGATGGCAAGAGGCGAGGTCGTGGTCGTGGCGGCGGGTGCCGGCGAGGCCGTGCAATGCCCCCGCCGAAGTTCAGTGCATAGCTGGTGAAGCAAGTCTGCGAGGTCGAGGAAGAGGTTGCTTGGCGCTCTCGGGATCAAGCTCCTCCGCTTGTTCCGGTTGATGTCCCATTGGTGGCCCTCTGGTGGTACCGCGGCGATTACTATGGGATTGCATCGGTGGAACGCTCGCGCTTTGATACCTTTGATGGATTGGGCACTCCGGTGGATGCGCCCCGCGCTGCGTCACATGGAGAGGCACTTTGGTGCTTTGGGGATGTAAATCGAGATGAGGGCACATTTGTGGCATTTCGGCAAGGGGCAGCGGACATCGGTGGGAGGAGTCTTGATACTAGGATGCTGCACATGGCCTGATTACATGGGAGTTGTTTGTGGAACAGATTTGGAGGAGGTTTTATCCAAAGATCATTTATGGAGAGGATGGAAGTCTCATCTGTGAGCTACAAGCGTGGTAAGATGACGGTGTCGGAATATGAAGCGGGTTTTAACAATCGATCCGCTTTGTCTAGTAGTGGCTCTGATGATGCGAGAAAAGGCTAAGAGGTTTCGTAGGGGCTCGTGCAGAATTCCGTCGGGTTTGGGAGCGCTTGAATTGCGTGATTTTAGCTCCACAGTAGAGCAAGCCAGGCATGGAGCTAGAGATGCAGCTTGGGAGGATCTACAGTGCAGGAGGTACCATGGTCGAGGATGGGGCTAGTGGCACGTAAGAAGAATATTGGAGGAGGAAGTGGGTCATTTAAGGCGGTTTCCAAGAAGTTCAAGGGGGCAGAATTCCTTCAAGTCCAGAACCACAAGGCCACAATCATCTTTTACTTCGGTCGGTGAGTGGGCCTAGGTTGCGCCAGCCTTCGAGGTGGTATGAAATGTTTCAAGTGTGGCAATGAGCATCGGGCGTCGAATGTTCTTGGTCAGATCTTGTCGCCACTTTGTGGTCGGGAGGGCCACAAGGCATTGGTTTGTCGGCGGAATCCCGCGGTATTATCAAATGGGAACCAGAAGGCGTCGACAACGAGAGCGGCGGCGTCTTCGCGAGGGTCGGTTCGAGATGTTAGCGCCACACCTACTCGGTCTTGGGTGGCCTCGGTCCTATTTTCAAGCATCCACGGAGGATGCCGCCGAGTACTTTTGGCCACCAGTGCCTTCGGCACCGTTTCTGTTCAAAGTGCCTTGGCACCTCCTGCGATTACGCACCCCCTTTCAGTGGTGTCGGAGTTCCTACCACACCGCCAGCAGTGTTAGCGATTTCCTATGCCATGCCGACGGCAGAGTGGCGCAGTCGTCCCGATGTGGTGACAGTGCGCTCTTAGTGGACTCGATGGAGGCTTATGTTCTTTTGATTCAGAGCTACTTCTCTTTTGTATCATTAGAGTTTGCTAGTCGGGCCAATTTGAGTATGCGATCTTTATCTCGATCGATTGTAGTTAATTCTCTGGTGGAATTCTTGCTAGCTCCACGATTAGTCCGGTTGTGTGATCTCATTGGATGGGGAAGATTTCATTGCTAATTTAATGGTCTGAAAATGGAGCCGATTGATGTTATATTGGGTATGGACTGGTTGCATAGTTTTCGGCGCTTATATCGTGCTTTTGGAAGACATAACTCACTGGCACCATCGGTCTTGAGGTAGTTTTTCAGGTGGTGCCCTTCCTACTCTCTTTGCATGTTGGCTAGTCTGTTTCCGGTGAGCGAATTGCGAAGAGTGGATTTCTTTGTCTCTAATTGGAAAGCCAAGTTCTTCTTTGGCTTGTAATTAGTTCGGTGGTTCGGGAGTTCTTAGATGTTTTCCGCAGAGTTGCTGGGATGCCCCCTCCTCGTCCCGTGGAGTTTGGATTGATTTGATACGGGTGCTCAACCGGTTTCTATGACCCGTCGTCTCGGCGCGTCCATTCCGGGAGGAATTAAAGAAAAGCGATTGGATGATCTAAGCGAAAGATCTTATTCGACCCGGTGTGTCTCCGTGGGAGCTCGGTATTGTTTACCAAGAAGAAGGATGGTAGTTGGCGCATGTGTATCGATTATCGTGCTCTTAACGGTGACCATCAAGAATAAATATCCTTTGCCTCGCATTGAAGACTTATTTGATCGGTTGAGAGGGGCAAAGGTGTTTTCAAAGATAGATCTTGATCAGTTACAACCAAATTCGATCACCGAGAGGAGGATATTGAGAAAACGGCGTTCTCTACAAGGTATGGGCACTTTGAGTTCAAAGTTATGTCATTTGGACTAACGAATGCCCCCGCTGCTTTTATGGAAACTATGAACATGATCTCGCATGAGTATCCGGATGATTTTGTCGTAGTTTTTATTGATGATATTTTGATCTATTCAAAGACGAAGTTGAGCATGAGCGTCATCGAGGTTGGTGTTGGAAACACTAAGAGAAAATAGGTTCTATGCCAAGTTCAAAAAGTGTGAATTCGGATGTCCAAGGGGGTTCCTCGGGCATATTATAAATGATAAAGGTATATCGATCGATCCAGGGAAAATTTCCAGATGGTTGAATGGGCAAGACCGACCAATGTCAAGGAAGTGAGAAGTTTTACTGGTATGGCGTGCTATTACCAGGCGTTTTGTGCAAGATTTTTCCATCATTGCAAAGCCGTTGTCGAGCTCACTCGAGAAAGATGTGAAGTTTTGTGGGACGATGATTGTGAGCGCATTTTGGACTTTGATGGAAAAGTTGGTGATCGCTCGGTTCTTACTATTCCCGAGCACGGAAGCGATTCACGATGTACTCGATGCATCCCGAGTTGGTTTGGGTTGTGTGCTCATGCGGGGACGGAAGGTTACGGCTTATGCGTCTAGACAGTGAAGAAGCATGAGCGAATTATCCAACTCATGATTTAGAATTGGTGCGATAGTGTTCGCTTTGAAGCTTTGGAGGCATTATCTTTATGGCGAATCTTGTGATATCTTTACCGATCACAAGAGTCTTAAGTACATTTTACACAGAGGGATTTGAATCTAAGGTGAAGATGGTTAGAGCGATCAAAGATTATGATCTCACAATTCAAGATCATCCGGCAAAGCTAACGTGGTGGTGATGCTCTTAGTCGCAAGGTGACACCGCTACTTTGGATTGTCTTATTGGATTTTGACCGCATGGAGATATCGTATTGCTATGCGTGGACGGCTCATACCGAGACGGTGATTTTGGGGTCACCATTCCACGGTGAGTACAAGAAGCGCGACAAAATGACCCATTTTTGCAGAGGGTCAGGAAGCGTTTGGACCTGGGAAAGGAAGGGAATTTCAGTTTGGATGGGTTTGGAGCATTGCGATTCAAGGGACGATTATGTGTGCCACAGAAAGCAGGAGTTAAGGATGACATTTTAAAGGAGGCACATCGCACTGATAATTGTTCATCCGGAGAGACGAAGATGTACCGTGATTTGAAGCACTTCGGTGGAAAAGAATGAAGGTGGATATTGCCAATTATGTAGCTTCTTGTGGTGTTTGTCAGCAGGTAAAGGCTGAACATAAACGACCTGCCGGATTATTACAGCCTTTGGAGGTACCCCAATGGCCATGGGATGATATCTCTATGGATTTTGTTGTTGCGTTACCTCGCTCGCCGCGAGGTAAGGATGCAATTTGGGTTATAGTGGACCGGTTCAGCAAGTCTGCACATTTTATTCCTGTCCGTTCGACGAACTCAGCTAGTGATTTGGCCCCTATCTATGTGCGTGAGATTGTGAGATTGCATGGAGTGCCAAAAACCATCATTTCTGTCAGGGATGCTAAGTTTGTATCCAAGTTTTGGGAGAGTTTGCAGAATGCTTTGGGCACACAACTCCGTTTGAGTACCGCTTTTCATCCTCGGACGGATGGACAAGCAGGCGCACTATTCGGACCTTGGAGGATATGTTGAGAACCCGTGTCCTATCTTGGAAGGGTAGCTGGGAAGATCGATTGCCTTTGGCGAGAATTTGCTTATAATAACATTATCACTCCAAAGCATAAAGGCCGCCCGTTTGAGGTTTTGTATGGGCGTAAGTGTAGATCACCCCTTTCTTTGGAAGTGTGGGTGAGAAGGCGATTCTAGGCCCGCATTGGGTACAAAAAGCGGTGGAGCAGTGGCCTTGGTGAGGCGTAACTTATTAGCGGCTCAGAGCGCATGAAAAGCTATGCGGATGTAAGGAGGCGGGACTTAGAATTTGAAGTGGGTGACCAGGTACTCTTGAGGTGTCACCCACAAAGGAGTGGTAAGATTTGGTACCAAAGGAAGCTTAGCCCGAGGTACATTGGCCCATTCGCGATCTGCCCGGATTGGGAAGTTGGCATACCGCTGGACCTCCGAGTCCATGAGGGGTGTACTGCGTGTTTCATGTATCCATGTTGAGGAAGTACTTGCGAGATCGAACATCACATTTCATTGGAACCTTTAACCATTGAACAAGATCCGTCCTTCGAGTCCAAGCGGAAGAATATTGGAAAAGTCGGAGAAGGCACTAAGGAACAAGACCTTGAAGTATGTTAAGGTACTTTGGTCACGCAGATCGAGCGGGAAGCTACATGGGAATTGGAATCTCGCATGCGTAGATTTATCCGAATTATTCACTTGTGTGTGTATCCATTGTTTGTTAAGTGTTCACCTCGGTTTCTCTTGTGCTCGAGACGTTTAGATTGGGTCGAATCACGTTAAGAGGTAGAATGTAATACCAGAAAGTGAGTTAAGTTTTGAATCGAGGAAGATTAAATTTTGGTTTGGGAGAGATCGATTATTCGGGAAGGATCAAGCAGAGCGCCGGAGGGACTTTTTGGTTGAGAGTCGGTGCATGCAGTTTTAGAGGGGAAAATCGCATTTTTCGCGGCAACTTGGGCCTGGGCCAAGGCCCATTTGGGGTGGCCGGCCAGGGGCTCCTCCCACCAACCCTAGCCGATTCCCCCTCCCTTCTCCCCACCCTTCGGCCGCCACTCCCACCTCCCCACCTCCCCACCTCTCCACCTCCTCTCCACCCTCTCTTGCGCCTCCCCATCCCCACATCACCCCATTGTTGCTGGCCAAGGAGGAGAAGGATCCTTGCACCGGCCAAGAAAGAAGGGGAAGGAGAAAGAAGAGAAGGGGGAAGAAGGAGAGGAAGAAGAGAAGAGAAGAAGAGGGAGGAGAAGGGATCCGCAGCGGAATTGTGGAGATCTTCATCCCGCTGTGCGCTCTCTCGTTTGGCAAGGGTAACCCGTGGTTCGCCGCTTTAGGTCAATTTCTAG
Organism: Ampelocalamus luodianensis; assembly: GCA_036346255.1. Classification (NCBI taxonomy): domain Eukaryota; kingdom Viridiplantae; phylum Streptophyta; class Magnoliopsida; order Poales; family Poaceae; genus Ampelocalamus; species Ampelocalamus luodianensis. The sequence continues at coordinate 50,394,649 of CM070618.1, read as the reverse complement.
TTGTCTTATTTTCGGATGTCAGTTCGTCGGTATTCTGCAGCAGCGAAGTTTGTCGGTTTTGTCTGGGTTAGAGGCAGATTTGGGTCTGGGCATCTCCTAGAAAGTTGTGGGTATCGTAGTTATCTTTCATTGCCGACAAGAATCAGGTCATTCGGACTTCGGTAGCCAAAGTTATGATTTTTAGTGCTATGATGTTTCTGTGGGTATCAGTTTTGACAGTGTCAGTTTAACCTGATTTAAACTTGCTGTTAGAGGAGTTTCAGAGGGTCTCACCATAACGAAAATGAAGCTAATTCTCTTAGCTTTCAGGAAAACTAAAGATCACTGAATTTGGATGAACGTAGAAAGTTATGCTATTTTCTTTATTTCTGTCCAGAAACTTAATGCTGTTGAGCTGCTCTGACTAAAGGGATTGGTAGGGGTAGAAGATGGCCGAATCAGAGGGTCACCCCAACTAGGTTTATTTAGGCAACAATTATCTTTTCAGAAAGTCCAAGATCATCCTATTTGGACTCCTGAGAAGAAAGTTATGAATTTTGAAGTCTGCTGTCCGCAGTGACCGATCGCTAGAAATTAGAAAAAACTAGACGTGATAAGAAGTTAGCGATTTCGATTGTAATGAAATGTATGATTTTGGTCCAGTATGTTGGTCTTAGTTTGGGGTTATTTTCTTGTCCGGTGGCAGCGAGATCCCAAAGGCAGCACTCCACTTCGTCCGTCCGTTCTCGCGCGGTTGAGGCAAGTATTCGGGTTTATGTGTAGAATTGGTTGCATGTCATAATTGAATGGTGTGTTGTTCATCATTGCCATGTGATTGTGTTGTGGAGATGATTCTAGTTGTTTGGATGTTTGCAAGTTTTACCCGAGGTTCCTTCATGATGCTATTGTTTACATACTCGATACATATTGATTTATGTTATTGAAAGTATGATGTGGTAGTACTTATGCATGTTTGAGCATATTGAGACTTGGTCACGTGGTGATCAAGAGTATATTGTTGAGGTCCCTGTCATGTAATGACAGCTTGAAATCCCCACATTCATGGAATGTGGGTAATGGATCTGAAGGTCCCGTCATTGTGATGACGGGCAAAGTCCCTATACATGTGATGTATAGGCTCTTGATCCACTGTGCCAAAGGGCACGAGCAAAAGTACTCGTCGACGGATGAATACCCGCATTCACGGTAAAATGCGTAAAGAGATAAAGAACAAAGAGTGCATAGCATTATCATTAAATTTCTAATATTTGAAATGCCATGAATGAAGTTGATTAAAGTTGTTTATCTTGTCATGTCTTTAAGATTATGCATCCTTGTTGATACTTCTTGAGTCGTTTGGCTCACCCTTGCTTTGTCTTGTTATAGGTACATCAGGCAAGAACGTCATGCATGGGAGGAGTAGACTTTGGAAAGCACGCACTACCTCACACTATTTATGCAATTGCTAATTAGCGTCACTTAAGAATAAATAAGCGTGTGGTGACTATATATGGATGTTTTGATGTTGATGGTTGGATTACCCTTGGTTATGTGATGATGTTAATTGTTTACAATCGTATGGTTATCTTATTTGCATGAAAGATTTGGATTATAGAATTGATAATAAATGCCATGGTTATCTGTTGTTACCACGATTTTGTTGTTATTACAAAGGAAGCTCACGAAAATTTATAGATTGTTCTAGTTAGTGTAAGTCTTGTAGCATTCTAGGCTCATGCGAGCTGGGGTGTTACATTCGACCGTCCTATTGCATCTCGAATGTGGACCGTTGGATCTTGATCCAACGGCTCAACCATCGCTCGCACGCACACGCGCGCGCGCTATGATGGGCACGACAGCGGGCTCGCTGGTCCGATGGCTCGCGACTAGCGCTGCACTCGGTGAGAAGAGTAAAAATCATTTTAGTAAATTCGAAATCAGTTTATTTATACTCGAAATTAGTATTAACTTTAGAAATGCATAACTATTTCATCTTAACTCCAAATCACATGAAACCACTTCTAGAAATTTACACCTTAATGGACTTCCTATCAAAATTAGTTTCATACATGTCTCTGTAGCAGAGGGCTTTAATTGGAAATTTATTCATTAGAATCATTATATTTACAATAGGAAAATGGGTGAAATCTTTAAAAATGCATAAGTAAATCTTGGAACCTCCAAAAGCAGTGAGACCACTTTTGGTAATTTTCATTTTCAGTAAACTTAATTCTAAAATGGTCTCCACCTTACCTCTGTCACAGAAATTATTTTGGGAGAATATACTCCTTAGCTCCATTATTTTTATATTATAAAAGGTGATAACTTTGAAAATCAATAACTAAATCCTAAGAACTCCAAATGGGACAAACTCAACTATTCTGAACTTGTATTAATATTACCTATTTACCTATGTAATCCTTTACCCCACCACTGTTCTACAAATTTTGGCCAATTAATTAAATTACATGATTTGAGGTTAATGAAACACAAATTCAAACTAGCATAACTTCAATTCATAACTCCAAATGGAATAATTCTTTTACCTAAATCCATTTAAAATCATGATCTAACTACTGTAGAAAAACCATGCATTTTGAGCATTTTGGTTTGAGTTGTTTTCTGTATTTATTTGATGTTATACTTATATAGATCCAGAGCATATTGACATCGACACTTACGCTCATCGAGCGAGCAGCTACTATACCAGCAAGGCAAGCATCATTTGAACTTTCTTTTGCATCATGTTTGATCCAGTTTTGGTTAAGTTAGTGCAATGATAATTGCTTGCATGCTATTTTGATTATGTCAATATTTTTGTGATGTGTAGTTTAGATATGTCCTATGCTTGAGGTTAATCTTGAATTATGCCAACTCCTATATGCTTAAGGTAGGATGTGTGAATTATGGGTGATAGAATTGCTTAGCCATGCAAGTCTAGATACGATAGTTCGATCGTCGGGAATAACCCGATGGTTTTGGGATACACACAACTCTTACGTTATGTTTTACTTCAGATCTTTGTAGCTGTTTTATGAGTTAAACTTTGTCATTTTTAAATGAGATTTGAGTACGGACAAGTCTGGTTAGTGATGGTGCTTTGTGCACGAGCATTGGGTAAGTGGAAGGACTTGTGCGGACAATTGAGGACCGAACTTTGGGTACCTCTTGTTCAAGCAACACTCGTCTTTGCCACACGCGGTGTATGGGTGCCGTATGGTTAAGTAGGGGAGGGTTTTATTGTGTTAAGTCCTTGGTGGTGTAAGGGGCATAGCGGCCGTGAAATCCTATGTTCTTTGAGGAGCCGATGTAATCCTTATAGTGTGCAAGGAGCACCAATTCTTTTGTTTTGATTGCATCGGTATTTCCAATATAACTTGTGAGCCCCTAGCAAGTGCTATCCAAGCCTTGTACTAGGCAAGGAACCATCTCACAAGGGGACTTAGCTCAATAGGGCTTTCTTCTTTGAAAATAGTGTATCTTGATTTACCCGGCATACCATAGGAAGTGTGCTATTTGAGAGGCCTCTGGAGGCTTACGGGCTAATCAAGTCGTGTGGGTAAAGTAGTACACCCCTGCAGGGTATAATCTATTCGAATAGCCGTGTCCACGGTTATGGACGACCGCTTGAAATTTGTGGCTGCTTATTGTTAGACTTATAATTAAAATTGTGGTTGAACTTGGTATTCGTCATGAGCACGGATGTTCATGTGTTGGGTACATCAAAGTGGGCTGCCACTTTGGTCCTTGTATGATTCAATTGTTTATTATTGAAATGCTTCACTACATGCTTTACTTCTACTTCAAATCTGATTTTAAAATGGGCACATGAAAACTAGTATATGTAGGATGTTAATTGTTGCGTCTCTTTCGCAAAAACTAAACCAATATGAGCCATCCTTTGAATGACCCTTATGCATAACTATTTTTATTTGTGTAAGACTTGCGAGTACACTTGTACTCGGCGGATGTTCTTGGCCTTTTAGGTGAGGAAGGTTATAATTACGATGATCTCGCTAGTGTTGACTTGGCGACACTAATGAGTAGTGTGCTACCATTTAACCCCGATCGGTTGCTCGATGGGTGATGGGCATACTGCTGCTGGTCTTTTGCTTTATCTATTTACTTCCATTGCTACTTGATACTTGACTTGAATTTGGCGGTGGCGTTTGTAATAGACGTAGACTTTAACTATTATGCGGTATGTCTTTTAATCTCTTGTTGTATGTGTTGTATGGATGTAACCAACGTTGAATGAGGTATGAGTATATTGGTCGTTGATCTTGGGAGCCAATATATGTCATACTCGTTGTTTATGGATTCCCATTTAATTCGCTAAGTGCGATGCTTTGAATCAAAGAGAATCGAAAATCATGTAGTGCTCGCAAAGGAGCGTGGCGCATGATCGTCGAGGCTCTAGTATTCGGAGAAGCCTATCACTTGGATATGATTAAATTGGAATTCATTCACCGGAGACCCGTATTTATGTCCCTAAGACCTTGTCTAATCTCGGTCTTATGGAGATAATTACCGGGGTCCCCACATGTTTAATTGCAAAACTAAAACTGGAAACAAAAATGATTTAGACTTGGGCACAACGGTATGATTGGTGTGATCTGTTGGGTGTGACTGGAATGGTGCCCGAGTCAGTTAAGGACCGAGTTACTTGCGCCACCGTACTGAGCATTTTGCGTGCTAACCACACTAGAGTATATGGGACCTCTCTTGACCTAGTACTTTGGCGTGTATTGACTCGGGTCGCAGGAGGTCGCGGAGGGATGGTGTTGGGAGCATGGTAGTTGTCAGAAAAGCTTTACCCGCAAAGGTAGTTGTCTTTCGGCTTTACCATGTAAGCGTATGGATTTCTATCCATACGAGCGGCTCGTAGTTAATACACAATATTGGAAAAGTCTCGTAGGACTTAGTCGTGTCGGCATACCTTGGAAGTGTGCTTTGGCTTAAAGGCGATGCAAGTGTGGGTACATTGGTACACCTGCGGGTTAAAACTATTCGAATAGCCTCGTCCTAGGTTATGGACACGCTCGGATCGCCCCAAGAACTAGACTACAACATTTAAATTAAAATTGATGGGTGGTACGAATGCGGGATTCGTGCTATTGTTGTGGTGACTATTGGGATAATCACTTCTAGGTTGTTTATCTTTCTCTTTTGTTATTATTACCTTTCTTGTATTTTAACATTAAAATGAATTGCAAACTGCCTTCAAAGCAGATTACTTTATTGCAAATAAAGTTGGCTTTATGCAAATGAAACATATGGCCTCCACCAAATAAGCCTGCATGTAGCATATGAGCAGTGCCGCTAGTTCACACGTCGGTCTTGCAGTACAAAGACAATCTTTGTACTCATTGGCTTTGCTTAATGTTTTGTTGCGAGAGGAAGAAGGTGAGCCCCAAGGGCCTCACTTTGTGAGTTTCTTTGTAGCAGTGTACGCACGACTAGGCTTGGCGGTCGGTCGGATGCCTTGTGGGTGAAGGCACGATTGGCTTTGTTTATAGCCATCTTATGGCACTTTTGCTTCATTGTCGTCTTTTGGTATTTATGTATCTTTTGGCGGTCGGCCATTGTGCTGTAATAACTCATTTGTTACTTTACTGTTTGTAGTGTGATGTTTGGACTCTATGTTTGGAATGGAGTTGATGCATAATTTTGTGGCGAGTGTGTATACGCTACAGGAAGTATACATATCTCGAGGCTCGATTATTTGATTTGTGATGCTAGGATCGGCGGTTGGTTAAGCATTACAAGCCAAATAAATTGGGGTCCTCACAAAGTTGGTATCGAGCCATTACGACAAGTAGTAACCCAAGCATAGTCGTCTTTAGGATATTTTAGAAAAGCTTATTTTGAAATTATAAAAGGTTTATGAAAACCTAAGCGATTCTCGATTTTACTCCTTACCTATCTTAGCTTTCTACTCTCATCTTACTCTAATTTGAGTTTTAAAACTTGGTTTCTCTCTTTCCTTTCAAAGATAGTTACTTATCGGTGAGATTAGTTTTGGGAGAACCATGAGAGATTAATCTAACTAAAACTTGTGGGAACATAAGGGTAAAATGTGTTGTAAGTCCGCTAGGTGTCTAAATTTTGTCGATTGGCTTTGTGACTTGAAGTTTTGCATTTATTTCGTCTTCATTTTTAAACTGTTTGGTGATTTATCGATTTATTGCTCTCAGCTATCACTAACCTATCTTAGTGAAACAGGGATGGCCGAGAGGGCGCGTGCGATCGGCACGGTGGTCATGGTGAGAAGCTTCCCCTCCTCCGACCATGGTCGAGGTTCTCGCTCGGTCGAGCGAAACCGCATGGACACGGCGTATATTGGAGGTTATTGCTAGGAATACCTCCACTCCTGCGGTGCCTCGGATCGGAGGTGGCGGACACGGTTCGCGGGGACTTGCAGAGTTCCTCCGTGCGCGACGCCGACTTTCTCCGCTCGAGGACCTCTCGATGCGGATGATTGGTCGCGCATGGTTGAGCGAAGCTCAACATCGCTTCGATGCGGACCGGGAGAAGGCACTTTCGCGTCCACCGGCGAGCGCGGCGCTTTCATGGTGGGAGAACTATCTCGCCATGCGGCCGCGGCCATGTAGTCACAGGAGGAGTTCGGATCGACACCGTCGGGCCACATCCACGATGGCCTAATGAAGGCGAAGAAGAAAGAATTCCTCGCGCTCGAGCAAGGGCGCAAGTGCGCGATTTGAGCACATGCGAGTTCAATCATTTGGCTCGTTATGCTCGGGGAGGTGGCCTCGATGAGGCTAAGCAGAGAAGTTTATGGATGGCTTGTCCGAGGCTGCGGGGCGGTGTCTATTGTGGACTTCTTCGACTTTCGTGCCTTAGTGGATAAGGCCATTGTTGCGAGCATAAGGCAAGGGCGTTTGGTGAGTCCGCAGCGCAAATGGGAGGCCCATCGATGCGCACGAGCCGGCCTCACTGCGTCCCTGGTGGGCGGCGCCGAGGCCCGTTCTTTGCTCCACGACCTGAGGCCATCGGCACCAGCTCTTCGTCCACCGCGGGCGTGTTTCAACCACGTGCGCCACGATCCGGCGGCGGGTGGCCTCCGCAATCCGGCGGTGAGGTTACTTGTTTGTTTGCCACAACAAGGGCCACTACGCCAACGCTCATCCTCGAGATGTTGCGCAGCCCTCGCCCTAATGGAGGGCGCGGGCGGGAGTGGTCACCCACGACCGAAGATCATCCGAAGACCTGTGGTGCGGCGGTGGTCGAGTCAACCATCTTTCGGTGAGGAGGCTCGGGGCGCGGATGTCGTGATGGGTACACTTCTTGTCAATTATCGTCTGCTGCGATATTATTTGATTCAGAGCATCACATTCTTTTATTTCAAGATCATTTGCTGCTGCTAGTGGTCTTCATTGTGTTCCTTTGGGAGTACCTTTGCTTATTCGTTCTCTGGGGTCGGAGATGAGAGCTGATTTAGAATGTCGAGATGTTCCTATCAAAGTCAAAGGAGTGGGATTCTTGGCAAATCTCATCCTGCTCAACTCAGCGAGCCTAGATGTAATTCTCGGCATGGATTGGTTGTCCCAACACTTGGGCGGAATCGATTGTGCCAAGAAGATGGTTTTCTCACCAACTGTATGGCGACAGTGTTGGCTTTTCCCGCATGTGCAAGGGTCACACCTTTGTGCACTTGTAGCAAAGCCACTTTGAAGATTCGGGAGGTTCCCACCGTTTGTGAGTTTGAGGATGTTTTCACGATGATTTACAGGATGCCTCCGGTTCGAGACCTTGAGTTTGTAATTGAGTTGCTGCCTAGACGCCCCTATCTCGCGCGCGTGTCGGATGCCTCCCAATGAGCTAGAAGAATTGAAGAAGCAGCTTGGTGAGCTCCAAGCAAAGGGTTTCATCCGTCCCAGTTCATCTCCTTGGGGCTGTCCGGTGATCTTTGTGAAGAAGAAGGACAAGACCTTGTGCATGTGTGTTGATTACCGTCAGCTCAATGAGGTGACGGTGAAGAACAAATATCCTTTGCCCGCATTGATGATCTTTTCGACGGTTATGCGGAGCTCGTGTGTTCTCAAGATTGATATGAGGTTGGGCTATCATCAAGTCGGATCGGTGAGATATTCAAGCGGCTTTCACTACTCGTTATGGTCTTTACGAGTATACCGTCATGTCTTTCGGCTTGACCAATGCTCCGCTTTATTTCATGAACCTCGTGAACTCGGTATTCATGGAATATTTGGATAAGTTCGTGGTGGTGTTTATTGATGATATTCTTATCTATTCCAAGGCGAAGAAGAGCATACGAGCATCCGAAAATTGTGTTGGGCAAGTGCGGAGCACGGTTGTATCACGAAGTTCAAGAAATGCGAGTTCGTTGAAGGAAGTGGCATTCTTGGGCCATGTTCTTTCGGTTGAGGCGTAGGCGTTGTGGATCCAACAAGGTCGGGCGATGTTCTATCTTGGGGTCGGCCCAAGTCATCACCGATGTGCTGGAGTTTTCTTGGTTTAGCGGGCTACTACCGCTTTATCGAAATTTCTCCAAGATCGCAAACCAATGATTGAATTGCTCAAGAAGGACAAGAAGTTTGTGTGGTCCTCGCTTGTGATGAGAGTTTTCGGGAGCTCAAGCGGCGTTTGACTTCAGCTCAGTCCTTACTCTTCCCGATGTCCACAAGAGCTTCGATATTTATTGCGATGCCTCTCGTCGAGGACTGGGTGTGTTCTTATGCAAGAAGGCAAGGCGCTTGCCTATGCATCCAGCGATTGAGGCCTCATGAGCTCAACTATCCCACCCATGATTTAGAGCTTGCTGCGTGGTTCATGCACTCAAGATTTGGCGGCATTATTTGATCTAGTATCACTGTGAGGTGTACTCCGATCACAAGAGCAAATACTTGTTCACCCAAATGATCTGAACCTCGTGCAGAGGAGATGGTTGGAATTGATCAAAGATTATGACATGGGTATTGATATCATCCGACAAGGCCAATGGTTCTTGATGCACTTAGCGAAAGGTGTATTGCAATACTTTGATGATCCAAGAGCAACAAACTGCACTTCTTGCGGAATTTCAGCGTCTCAACTTGGGTTTGGTTGAGCATGGTTCCTTGCCGCCCTGGTTGTGCAACCGACCTTGGTAGATCAAATCAAGGCAGACAAACAATCGGTTGATGGTGTGGGTAAAATCAGCGTAACATCAAGAATGGATCACCGGTGTTTCACAGAGGATGAGCACGGTGTTGTATGGTTTGGGCAGCGTCTCGTGGTTCCAAAGGTTAGGTATACGATTTGATTCTCCATGAGGCCCATGATTCGCCCTTGTCCATCCATCCGGGGCCACCAAATGTATCAAGATCTGCGTCGAGATTGCAGTGGACTACGCATGAAGCGCGAGATTGCCGTGTTCGTTGCGGATGCGATGTGTGTTGTCGTGTCAAGGTGAGCATCGTCGCCCAGTAGTCTTCTTCACCCTTACCTATACGGAGTGGAAGTGGGATTTCGTGGGCATGGATTTTATCAACGGTCCGCCGCACTCCTTGAGGAAGGATGCCTTATGGGTTATCATTGATCGGTTGTGAAGGTAGCCCATTTCCTTCTGTCGATCGAAGATTGATGTGAATCACCAGCGGATCTTTACATATCCCGCATTGTGAGTGCGCATGGTGTGCCACGAACAATTGTGTCGATCGTGGTTCTCTGCTCACCTCTCGGTTTGGCATAGTCTGCAGGAAGCCATGGGGACCCGTCTTTCGTTCGGCAAACCTATCATCCTCGGGATCGATGGTCGACGGGCGCGTCGATCAGTGCTTGAAGATATGCTCCGTGCTTGTGTTCTTTCCTATGGGAAGAATTGGGAGAAGTGCCTACCGCTTGCCGAGTTCTCCTACAACAACAGCTTCGAGTGCTAGTCTCGGTATGGCACCATTTGAGGCCTTGTATGGCGCTGCGAACACCGTTGAACCGGTGGAACGGTGAAAGCGGTTCTTGGCCCACTCAATTAATGAGGTGAAAGTCAAGTGCGATTGATTCGTGAGCACTTGCGCATAGCTCGACCGAGCAAAGAGCTATGCGGTCGGCGTCGTCGTGGTGTTTCGGCCCAATGACTTTGTGTATCTCAAAGTCTCACCTTTGAAGGGACATCGTCGTTTCGGTGTCAAGGGCAAACTGGCTCCTCGATATGTCGGGCCGTATCGCATCATCAAGAAAGTGGGAGCTGTTGCATACAAGTTAGAATTGCCAGCTACACTTGAAGGAGTGCATGATGTTTTACATGTATCGCAATTGAAGAAGTGCCTCCGTGTTCCAGTTGAGGAAACACCATTGGAAAATATCGATGTGCAGGAAGATCTGTCTTATCGTGAGCGCCCCGTTCGCATCCTCGAAGAAGCTGAACGAAGAACAAGGAACCGTGTGATCAAGTTTCTTAAAGTTCAGTGGTCGAATCACTCCGAGGATGAAGCTACTTGGGAGCGGGAAGATCGTCTCCGAGCAGACTACCCGTCCTTCTTTTCTCAGTGATCAGAATCTCGGGGCGAGATTCCTGTAAGGGGGGAGATCTGTAACAGCCCTAAGTTAAGGTTTGTATTTCAAATGTAAAATTATGAGGAGAAATAAAAACTTTTGATGCCTCATGAAATCATTTGGAAGTTTTCCAAATTTTCCCTAAACAATTTCCATTTTCCAGAATTTGTTCTTGTGAATGGAAGTTGTTGCCAACAAATTCTTAGCCTTAAAACTTGTGAGCATCCTCTGGGAATATTTTTCCTATCATCTTGATCAACCTATCTACCTCTCTGAAAAATTTCACAATTTTTTAGATTTTGTTTGCTATTTCAAAAGAGCAAGTCAAACTATTCCAAATTCTGGTCAAACCCTAGCTCAGCAGTTTGTGAATTTTCTTGGGGGAAATCTAGTGCATGAAAATTCCTGGAAAAATTTCACTAGGTTGTCCTCTGTCCCAGGAAGCTCCCATAAAAATTTTGGAATTTTTGGAGCTCGGGAGCTATCTCTAAAAATTCCCCAAACCCGCTCAGCCTTTTGAAATCAAATCTGAAATCACTGTTTATCGGGCTCGAACCCAACTCGAGCTCGAGTCCGACCGTGCCACTTGACTCGGTCGTACCACCTAGCTGCACCGCGCGTGTCCGATCGTTGCCAACCGTCCGATGCAGATCGAGCGGTCCACATTGCTTGTCTCGTCGACTGTCCAGAATGCATACATCGATCTCGACCGTCCGTTTTAGATCCAACGGTCGATATTCTCTTGATCGAGTCAAACCAACTGTTCACGCCGCGATTTGACTTCGCTCGCGCGCTTTGCTGCCGACCGGCGGGCCCCACTTGTCGTCGTCACCTACCTCTCGCTGAGAGCCGAAGCCGTGGCGGCGTGCATGCGCGCCACCTCGCCTCGCCGTCCATTCTCGGTTTCCTCGCGCTTCACCTCGGCTGCATCATCATTGTTGGCCCATACCGTAAGGCATTAATCGCCCGTCATCTACCTCACCAACTCGCCTCTCGCTCCCGAGCGCATCGGCGTTGAGGGCTCCTCCTCTCGGGTTTCTCCGTCCTTTTTCCTACTTAAGGGTACCCAAAGCTTCCTCTTGCTCTCTTTGACCTCACAAAGCCATTCACTACCTTCCATTGTTTGCTCTGAGCTCAAACCAAGGAGAGCGCGTTCTACAGTTCACGGCGTGCCACCGCCGTGTCAACACCACAACCAGTGAAGCTCACCTTCTCCTTTGCGCGTCATATCGTGTTTGCCTCATCCACCTCAATGCCTTGTGGTGTCACAACATAACCAAGAAACGCAACTCGATCGGTGTAAAACGTGCACTTTTCGAGGTTACCAAACAAACGTGCATCTCTCAAGGTATTAAAAACAACACGTATATGATTCAAGTGTAGCTCATATGACTTGCTATAAATCAAGATATCATCAAAATAAACCACCACAAATTTTGCAATGAAAAGACGTAAAACCTCGTTCATTAATCGCATAAAAGTACTAGGTGCATTAGTTAGACCAAAAGGCATCACTAACCACTCATATAGTCCGAACTTAGTTTTAAAAGCAGTTTTCCATTCATCTCCCAATTTCATTCTAATCTGGTGGTAGCCACTTCGCAAGTCAATCTTTGTGAAAATAATAGAGCCACTCAACTCATCAAGCATGTCGTCTAGCCTAGGAATAGGATGACGATACCTTATGGTAATATTATTAATGGCTCTACAATCAACACATATACGCCAAGTTCCGTATTTCTTAGGAACCAAAAGAACAGGAACAACACAAGGACTAAGGCTTTCTCGTACGTACCCACGGTCCAAAAGATCTTGGACTTGTCGCTGAATTTCCTTAGTCTCCTCTGGATTGGTCCTATATGCAGCACGGTTTGGCAAAGTCGCTCCCGGGATCAAGTCAATTTGATGTTCTATCCCCCGAATAGGTGGCAATCCCGGGGGTATCTCAGCTGGAAATACATTCACATACTCCTGCAAAAGGTTAGCAACAGGAGGAGGCAAAGAGCTAGATATATCTTCAAGTGAAAATAAAGCATCTTTGCATATCAAAGCATAGCAAGGCAGCTCACTATCATAAATTTTAGCAAGCTCAGATTTAGTGGCAAGCATAACACACCCTTTCAATTTAATTCCTTCGGCCTTGGAACTAGGTGCCACTTTCTCCCTTTTAGGTGGGAAAACATGTTTCGCTACTTGCTGATTTTCAGAACCATGTTCATTGGTGTTTCTTTCATTTCTAGCATGCTCCACTTCATCTTTCACAATTTCAGCGGGTGTCAAAGGCAACAACTTAATCTTCTTACCCCTATGTGAGAACGAGTAGGTATTAGCTCTACCATGGTGCCAAACATTATTATCATATATCCAAGGCCTACCGAGCAACAACGAGCATGCTTGCATAGGCACTACATCAAAGTCGGTACTATCTTTGTAATTACCAGTTGAAAATTGCACTCTTACAACTTTGTTTACCTTTAAATTACCACACGAATTGAACCATTGGATGTAGTAGGGATGTGGGTGTGGTTGTGTGGTCAAGCCAAGCTTCTCGACCATCTCGGAGCTTGCAAGGTTGTTGCAACTCCCTCCATCAATGATGACTCTGCAGGCTCTCTCCTTCATGAGGAATCTGGATTGGAACAAGTTGTGCCGCTGATTTTGCTCTACTCTCTCCACTTGTGCGCTCATCACTCACTGCGCAACAAGGCTCACATGAGTCCCTATGTCAGCTTAAGACTACGTGTTCTTCTATGTCATCGGCATCACTATCTCTCGTCTCCTCCACCTGCAATGTTAGCTGCAAGCACATAATCATCCTCAATATCACTAGCACTTACATAACCTCCGTCTTTGGTGGCGAGGTAGGCTCGCTGACTTGGGCAGTCCCTCATGACATGGCCCATTCGCTTGCAATGATGGCAAATAATCGCGATCGTCGACTGTGGAAACAAGAAGAAGGACTCTTGGTGGGGCCTGCACACTAGTAGATTTGTTTACCTTGGGTGCATGTGTTGGTGTCGAGGTCTTTGCTGAACGCACCCTACTCGAGAGGGGGCATGATGATGTAGTGAAGGTGGGATTGTTTTAACTTGCCTTGATGTTGATCTTGGTGTAGACGTGTGTATGATCCTAAGTTAGGTTTGTATTTCAAATGTAAAATTATGAGGAGAAATAAAAACTTTTGATGCCTCATGAAATCATTTGGAAGTTTTCCAAATTTTCCCTAAACAATTTCCATTTTCCAGAATTTGTTCTTGTGAATGGAAGTTGTTGCCAACAAATTCTTAGCCTTAAAACTTGTGAGCATCCTCTGGGAATATTTTTCCTATCATCTTGATCAACCTATCTACCTCTCTGAAAAATTTCACAATTTTTTAGATTTTGTTTGCTATTTCAAAGAGCAAGTCAAACTATTCCAAATTTTGGTCAAACCCTAGCTCAGCAGCTTGTGAATTTTCTTGGGGGAAATCTAGTGCATGAAAATTCCTAGAAAAATTTCACCAGGTTTTCCTCTGTCCCAGGAAGCTCCATAAAAATTTTGGAATTTTTGGAGCTCGGAGCTATCTCTAAAAATTCCCAAACCCGCTCACCTTTTGAAATCAAATCTGAAATCACATTTATCGGGCTCGAACACAACTCGAGCTCGAGTCCGACCAGCGCCACTTGACTCGGTCGCACCGCCTACCTGCACCGCGCGTGCCGATCGTTGCCAACCGTCCGTCACGGTCGAGCGGTCCACATTGCTTGTCTCGTCGACCTGTCCGAATGCATACACTGATCTCGACCGTCCGTTTTAGATCCAACGGTCAGTATTCTCTTGATCGAGTCAAACCAACTGTTCACGCCGCACTTGACTCTGGCTCGCGCCGCTTTGCTGCTGTCGCGGACGGGCGGGCCCCACTTGTCAGGTCGTCACCTACCTCTCGCTTGAGAGCTGAGTGCCGGCGGCAGCGTGCATGCGCACCACCTCGCCTCGCCGTCCATTCTCGGTTTCCTCGCGCGCTTCACCTCGGCCGCATCATCCGCTGTTGGCCCATACCCTGGTAAGGCATTAATCGCCCGTCATCTACCTCACCAACTAACTCGCCTCTGCTTCACGAGCGCATCGGCGTTGAGGGCTCTCCTCTCGGGTTTCTCCGTCCTTTTTCCTACTTAAGGGTACCCAAAGCTTCCTCTTCCTCTCTTTGACCTCACAAAGCCATTCACTACCTTCCATTGTTCGCTCGATCTCAAACCAAGAGGAGCGTTCTGCAGTTCACGGCGATGCTGCCACCGCCGTGTCAACACCACAACCAAGTGAAGCTCACCTTCTCCTTTGCGCGTCATATCGTGTTCAGCATCCTATCATGATTTCCCTCGGCTAATTTTGAGTTTCACTCTGCAGGGGCCGTTGAATTTAGGTGTCCCTCTTCTTGGTAGAAAGTTGGATCTTCGTCCTCATCTCCGTGAGTTGGTTCCTAGGGTAATTGCTCGCGCTAGCTTCATCTAGTGCACTCCTCGAGCTATCTCCATCTCTCTTTTCTCTGTTTTGCTCAGGTTGTTCCTTCCTCGGTGACCCTTGATCACCGCCGCGGTTCGTCGGGCCATCTCCGGCCACCTTAGCTCTGCGTCATTCCGGTGAGTTCTGGTGACCCACCGGTGCTCATGCGCGTGCTATTTTTCACCCTTTTCTTCTCGGTCGCGATGCCCCTTGCCACCTCCACGGCGGCGCGCGTCGTCGCCGCCGCCATGATGCATCTCGGGTGCCTCGAGACCACCTTAACCGATGGTCCACGAGCAACCCATTTTGGCCATCACCTCGACGCGCCGCCACTCCTTCGCGGCGACAAATCCAGTCGAGCCGGCCGAGCCTCTGTTTCTTGGCTTTGTCTCCTCTCGCTTCACCGGCGAGTGGGGCCCACCTCTTAAGCCTTGTAGTTAGCCGCTAATCAATCTTAGGATTGTTCATTAGTTCACTCTCTTGCATGATCAAAATTGGAATTGAGGTTTGGAGGAAAGTTAGTCTTTGGTTCTCTGTAATTGTTCCTGTTGTCGTTTTTCTCTGTTGTCGATGGCGAAATTGGTTTCATGCTTATGCTATTCAAATCGGTTAGTGTTTGATGACTTTCCTTAGTAGTAGTGGTTAGTATGAAGTCAGTTGTTAGTGTCATTAAGTTTCAAAGCTCTTGTTGTCTGAATGATCAAAGAGGTGGTTAGATGATCCTGTTGTTTGTCTCTGTACTTGCTTTTACAAGTATAGTATGGCCTTGTAGTGATAGCATGCTGTAATTGTTAACCTTCCTATATGTTGGTGTGATACTTAGGTGTGTTAGTAGCTGAATTTTATTAAAGCCCAACCTTAATTAGAAAATTGTTAGCATCTAATAGTTGGCTAATTAACTAGTTAGTGTTTCAATAGTTTCTTGTAGGTCTAAGTGATCTTATCACTAATGATGGTTGTTTAGAGTAACTAGTTGTTTAGATGTGTTAATTTGATGCTTAGTTAATAGATGTGCACACAATCACCATCAAAGTGCATCGAAAGGTTACAACATATAAGAGGATTGATTTTGTGATTAGCTTGGTAAGTAAGTAAGTTGGGTAGATCAATCATTGAAACCATGTCTAATTTAAAATCATCTCAATAGCTAAATTGTTGTTCCTATTGTAATGATCTAGCTTCGTGTTTTAGTTTTGTGGTTGTTTTGGAAAATTTTGAGTTTTGTTGGGTTATTGGTTCTTATTTGTTGCTTTTGCTCGATCGATAGATTGCGGCAGATGTCCGTGTTATCGAGTGAACCTCTGCAACGAGTTGATATTTCGAGCAGCGGCGTGACAGTGCAAGCGGTTTGATCATGTTAATACCGAGTATTTTAAAGTCTAATATTTTGTTTCAACTGTATGTATGCATCTCTTAATTTGTGTTAAATTGGTTAGTTAATCCTTTAGATGCATAATCAGAGGTAAATGATTATCCTCTACTACGAGTCTTGGTTATTTCTTTGTGATTAGAGATCGTTGGATGATCTCTTGTCACTTAGTAGATACGATTTCAAGCTTAGACATGCTTAGTATCGGTAGAAATGGCGGTTATCGACTTAGTCGGTAACCTTGATCACCTAAAATTTACTATAACTTTATGTTTCAGCATTTTTGTTATGTTTAATTGCAAAACTAAAGCTGGAAACAAAATGATTTAGACTTAGGCTGTGGTATGATTGGTGTGATCTGTTGGGTGTATCTGGAATGGTGCCCGAGTCAGTTAAGGACCGAGTTACTTGCGCCACCGTACTGAGCATTTTGCGTGCTAACCACACTAGAGTATATGGGACCTCTCTTGACCTAGTACTTTGGCGTGTATTGACTCCGGGTCGCAGGAGGTCGCAGGAGGGATGGTGTTGGGAGCATGGTAGTTGTCCGAAAAGCTTTACCCCGCAAAGGTAGTTGTCTTTTCGGCTTTACCATGTAAGCGTATGGATTTCTATCCATACGAGCGGCTCAATAGTTAATACACAATATTGGAAAAAGTCTCGTAGGACTTAGTGTCTGGCATACCTTGGAAGTGTGCTTTGGCTTAAAGGATCTGAAGTGTGGGTACATTGGTACACCTGCGAGGTTAAAACTATTCGAATAGCCTCGTACTAGGTTATGGACACGCTGGATCGCCCCAAGAACTAGACTACAACATTTAAATTAAAAATTGATGGGTGGTACGAATCTGGGATTCGTGCTATTGTTGTGGTGACTATTGGGATAGTCACTTCTAGGTTGTTTATCTTTCTCTTTTGTTATTATTACCTTTACTGTATTTTAACATTAAAAATGAATTGCAAACCTGCCTTCAAACTGTATTACTTTATTGCAAATAAAGTTGGCTTTATGCAAATGAAACATATGGCCTCCACCAAATAAGCCTGCATGTAGCATATGAACAGGGCCGCTAGTTCACACGTCAGTCTTGCGAGTACAAAGACAATCCTTGTACTCATTGGCTTTGCTTAATGTTTTTGTTGCGAGAGGAAGAAGGTGAGCCCCAAGGGCCTCACTTACGTGAGTTTTCTTTTTGCTTAGGTGTGTCGGCGACTAGGCTTGGCATCCGATCGGATGCCTTGTGGGTGAAGGCACGCTGATTGGCTTTGTTTATAGCCATCTTATGGCACTTTTGCTTCGCTGTCGTCTTTTGGTATTTATGTATCTTTTGGCCGGTCGGCCATTGTCTGTAATAACTCGACTGTTGTTACTTTCTGTTTGTAGTGTGATGTTTGGACTCTATGTTTGGAATGGAGTTGATGCATAATTTTGTGGCGAGGTGTGTATACTGCTTTCTGGGAAGTATACATATCTCGAGGCTCAGTTTATTTGATTTGTGATGCTAGGACCAGGCGGTTGGTTAAGCATTACAAGCCAAATAAATTGGGGTCCTCACAACGTGCTTCCAAAATTGTTCCTTGGCCTCTGCTGTCGTCCCTGCAATTCCTTTTCTACCAAACATGCAAGGTGGAACAATCTAGGAACACTATCATATTCTTTGTAATCAACTATATTCTGAATTTCACGTGTTAGTCCTCCATAAAAGCGTGCCATATGACCTCTTCATCCTCAATAATATCACAGCGCAACATACTAATTTGTAGCTCCCGATAATATTCTTCTACGGATCTATTGCCTTGGTTTAAGCGCTGCAATTTCTTACTCAAGTCCCGTTTAAAAGAGGGTGGAATAAATCTGTTACGCATAGCAACCTTTAAAGTATCCCATGTAGTAGGCGCTAATCCATCATTGCATACTCTACTCCACCAAATGATGGCAAAATTTTAAATTCACTTGTGGCTTGCTAACTCTATGCACTTCAGGAACTAAGTGAGCATTAAATTTCTGTTCTACCGTCATCTCCCAATCTAGATATACTTCAGCATTATAAGCACCCTCAAAAGATGGTATAGTGAACTTGACTTTAGCATATGGATCATCATTATCACGTACATTATGGTGCGGAAAGTTATTACCTCTCATACCTTGACGGTTGAAGTTCAATCGGTTCCGTTGTCGTGCATCCAAGGCATCGTGGTGGCGCATGTCATTATCGTTGTCTATCTCATGGTCATGGGCTGCACCTTGAGGATCCACACGACCATTGTTCGGTGGTTGATTGGCCAAACCATCAATACGTGCATTGAGTGTTGCAATACTAGCATTAAGCTGTTGTAGTGTAGCATTTGTCTCCACAAACTTCCTTTCGATGTTGTCATTAATAGCATGACGGTGCTCATCCAACACCCTTGTAAGCTCTGCCCTCAAAACGCACTCTTGCGCATCTAATTCCTCACCTGCCATGGTTAGTACGAGACAAAAGACAACACAAATATATTATCCCTATCAACTACTAGGTGGTGGAAGCTGAATCACACACTCAAGCGTCTTACCAAGCTCTTATGAATTTCTTACCAAATTGCGGCGGGTGGTATGATCGGAGAAGGTGGGATGTATGATGCAAGGAGGAGGTAGCGAGGATCCAAATCGAGGGCCAAAAGTGCGTGGAGCTCGGACAGGCAATGTTTAGTAGCAGGAATAGCAATAATGAAATCCGATTAGCAAAGCTAAATCAAAGTCCGATGCTAAATCACGATTGCTGGCCCAATCGCACTCCTAGCACTAGCTCAAGCAAGCCGAAAGATAGGGTAGATACAAGCACAAAGGAACAAAATTTGCAAAGCAACCGATATCTCTAGTGGGTGGTCGAGGAGCACCGGTGGGTTGTTGTAGACCAACTGAGGGTGGTCGTGAGCCAACTAGGGTGGTCCCTTCTCTTTTTTTATTCTCTTATTCTTTTTTTTATTCTTTATTCTTTTTTTTTTACTGACGAAACCCAACCTAGGGTTCCTCCTTTTTTTTGCGCAAGTGACCTTGACTCACGACTCTTCAAAACCCTTTTCCGGGCCTGGGGATTTATATAGGTCACAAACTTTTTCCGGAGGGCAGGGGTATAAAGGTAATAAAAAGATACTCTCTTTCTCTCTCTCTGAACTTTGGCTATCTCTGTTTCGGCTATGGAGTTTCTTCTCGGTCTTTGTTGGGTCGGGCACGATATGATGAGTGTGTGGGTGTCCGGGAGCAACCAGAAACAGATAGACTCCGAGTAGGATGTCGGGGCGGAAACGAGTAGATGGTCGAACCAATGGACTCGAATTCAACAACGCGAAAACTGAAAACAAAATTGCGAAAGGCACAAAGTGGTTTGGACAATGGAAAAACTAAGATCTAAAACTTTTTGTGGGGCAATTTACGGACTCTAGGTGATGGAACACAACTAACAAAAAGGGATAAATGAAATTACCTAACGGGCAACCTTTGCTCGATACCAAGCGATGACTACGGTGGCGATCTTCCGATAGGTTCGATTGATTTAAATCGTGAGGACGTTGACACTTTGAGGCTTTCGACCGGCGGATCGTCACCTCGCAAGTCGCTACACCGCAAGACTATCGTTATCGACCACGCTGCACGCGATCGACCTTACCACGAGGTTATTGCTCGCAAGCAATGAAGCAACTCACAAGAACAAAGAAGATGCAATCGAATTGTATTGCGAATATGAATAAAGATCACAAAGTGGGGTTCCTCAAACCGTACTCTGTGTAGCTGCAAGTGGCGAGAATAATTCTAAGAAAACCCAACCCTATCTTTGTGGCGGTGTTGTATATATAAAGAGGCGTGAGGAGGTTGACCTAGGGTTGTGCGGCCATGGAGAGGCGTACACAACCTAGGCTTTGACCCGACAACACAAGACCCTATTAGGCCCAAAATGGTGTCGTAACACCTAATGACCGGTCATAGAACTTGAGACTGAGTCGTAGTCTTTGCAAGTCAGGTCGTAGCGTAGTGAATCTGGTCGAAGAGCTTGAGACACGTCGTAAGCCGTGGCAGTGCAGTCGTGTGGCGGCATGTCTGGTCATAGCGCTTGTAGACCTGGTCGTAGATCCTCCCCATTATTCCTAAGTAACAAAAGATCACAATTATTAGGTAGTATACCATTCTGCATAGATAAATTATTAACACCTAGAAACGAGCTCACCTCATAATTTAAGTGACGTGCACGAGCTCTTGTCATAGGACCTTGTAGTTTAGCAACTGGATCTAGAGGATTTTGTGTAGTGCGTGTATCCGAAGGAGTGATGTCCTCATCACTTATACAAATAAAATTAGTTATGCATAAGGCTGTTCCAAAGGATGGCTCATATTGGCTTAGTTTTGCAAAAGATACGCAACAAGGTACAACCTACACATACTAGTTTTTCAAGTGCCATTTCAAAATCAGATTTGAAGTAGAAGTAAAGCATGTGAATAATTAAAGAATTGAATAAAAAATAAATCATACAGATAGCAAAGTGGCTGTCCACTTTGATACAACAACAAGCATGAACATTCCATTCATGGCGAATCCCAAGTTTAGCTACAATTTTTAATTCCAAGTCTAACAATAGTAACTCCTGAACTTAAGTGGTTGTCCATAACAGTGGACACGGCTATTTGAATAGATTTATACCTGCTGAGGTATACTACTTTACCCACACGACTTGATTGCGTAAGCCTCCGGATGCCTCCGAAAATAGCATACTTCCTATAGTATACCGGTCGGGTAAATCAAGATATGGTCATTTTTAGCAAGAATATCCCATTGGGCTAAGTCCCTCAACCCAAGGCTCCTAGGAAACATAAGACGTTACGGTCTCTATGCCCTATCGGCCCCTAAGGAACACATGATTTCACAGTCCCATGCCCTTACAATTTCACCACCGTGGGACTCAACACAACAAACCTCCCCCCTACTTAACCATACAGCTCCCAACCCGCGTGTGGTAGCACGAATGTACTTGAATCAACGACGTTACCAAAGTTCGGTCCTTAAATGTCCAGACAAGTCCACCACTTACCCAAAGCTCGTGCACAAAGCACCATCACTAACCAACACTTGTCCAGACCCAAAATTCATTTAAAATGACAAAAATTAACTCATAAAACAGATACAAAGATCTGAAACAAAAGTATGTAAAGAAAGTTGTGTTTATCCCATAATTGTTGGGTTATTCCCGACAATCAAACTACCGTATCTAGACTTGCATGGCTAAGCAACCCATATCATAATTCTCACAACCTATCTTAAGCACGTGGTGCTAGAATAATTCAAGGATAACCTCAATGAATAGGATATAGCTAATCTACACATCACAAAAATAGCGACATAATAAAATAAGCATGCAAGCAATTATCATTGCATCTACCCTAATAAAACTGGGATCAAATATGATGCAAAAAGAAAGTTCAAAGGATGCTTGCCTTCTTTGGAAAAGTAGTTGTTCACTCTCGGTTGCGTGAGTCAATATCAATCGCCTGAATCTAAAGAATAGAGACCGATATAAACACCGAGAAATACTCCAAAAATCAAGATGCTCAGAAATGCATGATTTTCCTACAGTAGCTGAATCATGATGTTAGATGAATTTAGGTGGAAAAATTATTTCATTTTGATTTAGTATATGAAAGTTATGGTGGTTTGATTTTCAGCTTACAATATGTCTTAATTCATGTAATTTTAATTACTTGGTAAAAATTTGTAGAATAGTGGTGAGTACAAGGATTACATGGATAAATAGACAATATTATTACAAGTTCAAAACAGTTGAGTTTGCCACAATTGGAGTTTTTATGATTTAGTTATGAATTTCTAAAGTAATCAACATGTTCCTTTGTAAAAATAATGCAGTTAATAGCTCATTTTCCAAAATAATGCTCTCTGTTACAGAGACATGTTTGAAACCAATTTTAATAAGTAGTTCATCAAAAATGAAAATTATCCAAAGTGGTTTCACTTATTTTGGAGTTAAGACGAATTAGATATGTATTTTTCAAAGTTTATTCAAATTAATAGTGCGTAACTAAATCTATTTCGGATTTTATATAGCGTTTATACCTTTTTATACAGAGTGCCGTGCTAGCTGCAGGCGCTGATAGTGGGGCCTGCGCAGCAGTGCGACCCACGTACTCGCGTTTTGACAAGTGGGTCCGCTTGTCAGCGACCCACGGTGACGCGGCACATGCGCGTGGCGATCGACCGCGCTTATGAGCCGTTGGATGAAGATCCAACGGTCCACAATCGTAGTGCATTCGGGTGGTCCGAACGGCCCATGAGATCGCACCGTCGATTTCGTATCAAGCGGTCCACAATGATTCAAGTGTGGGACGGCGGCAAATACGACATGTGTTTAAAATTTTGGGTCCTCATGTCGTTGTGTTTAACCCGTTAAGACAACGTTTAAAAGTTAATCATTACCGCTTAACTACTAATCATTATGCTATAGTTGCGGTCGGCGTACAACAACGGGGAGTTTCTCCTGTGCGTTTGCCCGGCGGCTCGCCGGCGATTCCGGCCACGGCGGCGCCAGCCAAGGGCATGTACTGATGCAAAATAGTAATGCGCTCCCAAAGAGAGTAGTCTCGGCCGGTTGGCCATTTGTGCGTGACTATCAGAGCTCTGTGGTGCTACCATGTCGACAACAACACATCAGCAGGTGAAGCTCCGCGGCGTCAATTAGCGGTGCAGAGGTCCTAGGGACTATGAGTGAGTTACGAGCTAAGAAGGGTGCTCGGGAAGCTCGAAGTTGGTTTGGGGTGGTGTCGGCAATGGAGAAGATGAAGGCGGCGACACGGTTCAACAAAGAGATGAAGATCGAGCAAAATGGAGCAAAGTGAATGCTCGGGTTAGCTCAAGGATGCTACGAGGATGCTTTATGAACAAGGAATTTAAGAATGGCTTACCAATTCAAGGTGGGAGGCAAAAAGTTGCTTTACGGTCAGAAATGGTTCAAGCTTCAAATTCACCAGATCCTGTTGCGCATTATCCAACTAGAGTTAGGGGTTTAGATCAGTGGCCTAAAGCATGTAAGGTGACGCAGTGGATTGAGGACCATACCTTCTGGAAGTGAGGAATGGCACGGGGTATCTTCGGGAGCACGCTCTGGACACGACAGAGAGCTCGAAGATGAACCAGATGCTACGAGCAAAGATAAGGGCTAGGATGAGCAAAAATGGAAATGGCATCGATCACGATGCGAGCGGGATCAAGTGATGAAGCTTACGGCGTGCTCAAACCACCTCCTCTCCTCGGTCAATGAGAGGAGAAGTGAAGTGAGTTGAGGCGTGGAGGGTATTATCCCAGGCGATGGCGGCAATGGAGCGGCGTGAAATGAGGGAGCTCCAGGAGTGGCCAACGGCAATGACGGATTGACGGCATCGATTGGAGCCGTTGGTGTGCGTCGGAGCATCGCGGCCGCGTGGCACAGGATGCCTGAAGGCTGCAGCGAGAGGTGGGAGACGACCCTAACAGCGTGGGCCCACGGCGTCAGCGACTCAAAGAGTGGGAGGGAGCCAGCGCTACGTGTATGTTTCATATGTGTTTCGAGATTTTCCAATTGCAATACTTAATGAAAAAGTTTCAAAACATGATGCATGCTAATGAGATGCATAATAATCCTCTTTATTAACTTGGGGATGTGACAAACCTCCCCCTTACAAAAGATCTCGACCTCGAGATCGTGATAGGGTGGAAGTTGGATAGGAATGTTCTAAAAGAAGACATAACATTCGTTGTCTTGATTTCCTTCAAAGATAGTGCTAAGATATCTTTGTAAGATTACAAGGAATGGTTATTACATTTTCCTTTCTATTGCTTTGTTTAACCTTTCCTTTCTTGATTCAAAGGCACTTCAAGTAGAAAGGAAAATATCTGGATAGTTAGCTCACATTTGATCTTCACGCTCCCATGTCACTTCATCTTCAGTATGGTTGCTCCATTGAACCTTGATGAACTTGATATTGCGATTCCTCGTCTTGCGCTCTTTTTCCTCAATAATCCGAACCGGGTACTCCTGATAAGAAAGGTCGAGTTGCAAGTCGAGAGCTTCTAACTCGGTGGCTTCGGTTGGAACGCGAAGACACTTCCTCAATTGTGAAACATAGAACACATCATGTACATCAGCAAGGGATGGTGGCAATTCCAATCGATAGGCTACATATCCCAACTTTGCTAGAATTTGGAATGGTCCGATGTAGCGAGGTGCCAATTTGCCTTTGACTTGAAAACGATGTGTTCCTTTCATTGAAGAAACTTTAAGATAGACATGATCATTCACCTCAAAACTCAACTCACGATGACGACAGTCGGTATAGGACTTCTGACGAGATTGAGCCGTCCGAAGTTGTTCACGGATGACACGAACTTGTTCTTCCGCATCCTCCACCAAGGTTGGACCATAAAATGGCCTATCCCCGGCTTCAGACCAGTTCAAGGGTGTCCTACAAGCTCTCCCATACAATGTCTCGAACGGTGACATTTGAATGCTTGATTGTAAGCTATTGTTGTAGGAGAACTCCGCAAATGGTAAGCACTTCTCCCAATTCTTGCTATAGGACAACACACATGCGCGGAGAAGGTCTTCTAAAATTTGGTTCACCCTTTCAGTTTGCCCATCCGTTTGCGGGTGGTATGCGGAGCTGAAAGATATATTGGTCCCCATTGCTTGGTGCAAGCACTTCTAGAAGTGAGAGGTGAACTGAGGACCTCTATCCGAAACGATCACTTTTGGTACACCATGAAGACAAACAATTCTGGAGATGTACAACTCTGCTAGCTTGACCCCGGTGTAAGTGGTCTTGACAGGAATAGAATGGGCAACATTCGTTAGACGATCGACAATTACCCAAATAGAATCGGACCCAGTTTGAGTCCTTGGAAAGCCGGTGATAAAATCCATGCCAACTTCTTCCTATTTCCATTTAGGAATGGGCAGGGGTTGTAGAGTACCTGCTGGCTTCAAATGCTCAGCCTTGACTCTTTGGCATATATCACACCTGGCAACAAATTGAGCGATTTGCCTCTTCATTCGGGCCCACCAAAGCCGCTTCTTAAGATCTTGGTACATCTTGGTACTACCTGGGTGAATAGAGAATTTGGAGTCATGAGCCTCTTTGAGAATTAGTTCTATCAAAGTGCGGTCAAATGGCACCACCAATCGGTTTCCGAACCAAAGGGTGCCTTGTGAATCTTCTTTGAAGCATTTGGCCTTGCCTTTCTTCATTGCTTCTCGGATTTGAGCTACATCCAAGTCAGTCTTTTGGGCTTCTCTAATCTGATCCTCAAGTGTAAAATTCACACTAAGGGCAGCAAGAGAACCTTCTTCAATTATCTCCAGGTGCAGACGTTGCATCGCAACACACAACCCTGTCGAAATGGGAGTTACCGATAAACAGTTGCACTGAGACCTTTTGCTCAAGGCATCGGCTACCACATTTGCTTTTCCTGGAAGATAATGGAGTCCAAAATCATAATCTTTATTAACTTGGGGGTGTGACAGCCATCCTTCGTGCGGTGTCGCCAGACATACTATTGTAAGTTTAAGCTCCATTAGTTTAGTTTTGGTGATTAATGACAAATGTATATGTGAGACTAACTTGTTTGTTGACTATGATATTATTTAGTCTCATTTGGATGAAAAGGTGAAAATTATAAAGGTATGCATTCAACATTATATTCTTATATCTTGTTGCATTCCTCGGATCCAAAATATAGGTTGAACTCCACTAAAAGTTTAACTTGAATATATACATACGTTTTTATTACATATTCTTGTATACACATATTTTGGGGGAGTTCACTCTATGTTTTGTGGTTTCATTAGTATTGATCCTTATTCTTTATCCACTTATATTAAGAATCTATACTTTGAAACATATCTTTTGAGTATATAAAACTTGTGTAATTCATATACACTCATATTGCATTATATCTAATTATTTGTAATTGTGTTATGATACTAATGTGTGTGCTAAGATGTTTGAAAGGCTTATTCCCATATTATGGATGACAACATGGAAATGGCAATGCAAAGACAATAGAGGGATCATAGCTAGCAGCTTGAGGATTTATTATGTGCCATCTTGATCAACTAAGAGTCATGCATTGCATTTACAATGGTTTCTGGAAGAATTTCAGTGGAAATCGATATGACCGTATTTGGTGAGCAGTACTACCACTGTGCGGTAGTACCGGGTTTTATTTGACGGTACATTTATGCTAGAGAGTATGTTTTTAGGAGTTTTTATCTCCCCTGAAAATCGGTAGTACCGCACATGTGAAACGGTACTACCGGAGAGCAGTAGTACCGAAGTCTAGTTGGCGGTATATTTTTTCCAGAGAGGTTGTTTTTCCTATTTCTTAAGCCTCTAGAAATCAGTAGTACCGATTGAGCCAAGCGGTGCTACCGCCGTGCGGTAGTACCGGACCTTATGAGTACGGTAGTACCGCACCTTTCTGTAATGGCTGGTTCAGAAGCATTTAATAAAGGTATATTTTTAGTAATTAATAACAATCACATTGTGGGACTAACATTTTTCATGAGTTAGATGAATAAGTTATGTTCCATGATGATCGAGACTTTGGATGGCATTATGAGTCGATCGTCATCAAGTCAAAGTTTAAGAAGAGGATGCATCATGTGTTGATGTACATCAAGATCACGAAGAAGAGATGATCATGAGTTGATCATCAAGTCAAGAGAAAACCCATCATGTGTTGATAGAAGACACGTAAAGGATGCATCATGGGCTGATGCATATCAAGATAATCACCTAAACTTGAATTGAAGATATGCGTCCTCAAACTTTAAGAGGATGCTCAACGCAAAGGTATAACTAGCTAGGGATAAGGATATGTCCTAGTCTTTTACTAATCTTAATGTTTGGTTGGAAGACCGGATTGCTAGTATAGATTTGTTGTACTATTAAGAGGGGTCTTGTCTAGTAGCCTAGGATGCACGGACACGGACACACGTGTCGGACACGACACGTATCAGACACAGGATTCACCATTTTCTAAAAAATGACGACACGGGGACACGGTTGTATAATAATAATAATATATCCATCTCCTAAGTCCTAATTTAGTAATTCCTAAATCTGCAACAAGATGCTATGGTTCAGGAAGGGGAAAACACAACATTACATGCTTACAGTAGTAGACAACTAGACATTGCATTTTTATGTTAATTAGCAAATAAAATGAATGCATGGTAACCATTCATCTAAATACAATCATGTGTGGAACTTGTGATATTTCTGTAAACTTGATATATCATGCCACTTAGGTCCCCATCCATGGAAATTAATCCAACTGTCACGTACCACCTTTCTACAGGGGATGCAGCATTAATCCAATGAGCACTTAGGACCCCATCCATGGACACTCGAGGTAGCTAGATGCATGCAGGGGGCGCTGTAAATGCAGCGTTGGGAGAAGCTCTGGACTCACCGAGCGGTGTCGTAGCAGGGGGCGGGGATGTTGGATGCTGGATGCAGGGGATGCAGGAGAAGCAGTGTGAGGACCCCAATTTATTTGGCTTGTAATGTAACCAACCACGGTCCTAGCATCACAAATCAAATAAATTGATCTCGAGATATGTATACTTCGAGCGATATACACACCCGTTACAAAATTAGACATCAACTCCATTCCAAACATAGAGTCCAAACACCACACTACCAAGCGGAAGATAAACAAATAGTAGAGTTATTACAGACAAAGGCGGCGAGCCACAAGATACATAAACAACGAGAGAAGGCAGTGAAGCAAAAGTGCCATAAGATGGCTATAAACAAAGCCAATCGTGCGTGCCTCCAACCCACAAGGCATCGTGGGACCGCCAAGTCTAGTCGTCACGAAGCGGCAACACGACTCACGAGTGAGGCCCTTGGGGCTCACCCTCTTCCTCTGCAACAAAAACATTAAACAAAGCACCGAGTACAAAGATTGTCTTTGTACCCTTAAGGCGACGTGTGAACTAGCGGACTGTTCATATGCTACATGCGAGGCTTGTTTAGTGGAGGCCATATGTTTCATTTGCATAAAGCCAATTTTCATTTGCAATAATATAATACAGTTTTAAAGGCAAGTTTGCAATTCATTTTTAAGATTGAAATAACGATAAAGATAATAATAACAAAAGCGAAAGATAAACAACCTAGAAGTGACTATCCCAATAGTCACCACAACAATAACGAATCCCAGTTAGTACCACCCATCAAGTTTTAATTTAAATGTTGTAGTCTAACTCTCGATAAGCTTACCCAAGCGTGTCCATCACCTAGGGCGAGGCTATTCGAATAGTTTTAAACCTGCAGGTGTACTCTGTGCCACACTTGGACCGCCTTTAAGCCAAAGTACACTTAGAAGTATGCTGACCACACTAAGTCCTCTGAGACTTTTTCCAATATTGTGTATTAACTACTGAGCAGCTCGTATGGATAGAAATCCATACGCTTACATGTAAGCCGAAGAGACAACTACCCACTCGGGATAAAGCTCTTGGACAACTACCATGCTCCCACCTCCATCCCTCCTGCGACCTCCTGCGACTCGGAGCCAATACACGCCAAGTACTAGGTCAGAGAGGTCCCATACCCTCTAGTGTGGTTATGCGCCGAAATGCGGATAATGAAACTCACAAGATGTTCGGTCCTTAATTGACGGGCACCTTTCGATCACACCCAACAGATCACACAATCTTACAGATTGTGCGCGTCTAAATCATTTTTGTTTTCAGTTTTAGTTTTGCAATTAAACATAGCGAAATCTTTGAAATATAAAGTTATAGAAAATTTTGTGTGATCAAGGTTACCGACTAAGTCGATAACGCCCATTTCTACCGATACTAAGCATGTCTAAGCAATTTGACCGGATCTACTAAGTGACAAGAGATCATCCAATGACCTCTAATCACGACAAATAACCTAGGCTCGGGTAGTAGAGGTCAATATTTTGTCTACGAGGATATGCGACTACGGATTTAACTAATCAATTTAACACAAATTAAGCGATGCATACATACGGTTGAAACAAAATATTAGACTTTTAAAATCTTTGGGATAAACATGATCAAGCGCTTGCACAGCTCTTTGTTGCTCAATTTGTTGCGGAGGGTCGTTCTCGGGGTTGCGCAAATATCGAAGCCTAACGATAGAACAAAGCAGTGAATAAGAGCGAATAACACCGACAAAACTCAAACATGCAACAACAAACAAACATACTAAAACTCATACAATGACTTAAGCATGATATAACAAAATTTGAAGCAGAGAACAATTCATTTTAAGTTATTAAGAATTTTCTATGAATTTCCTAAGCTAAAAACACATCAAAACACTAGTTAATTTCTTAACAAATTTTCATGAAGCGAAACAGTATCTAAAACCTATCACGAAAATTAGTATACTAAGAATGAAATTTTACAGAATTGGGTTCATTGAATTTGGACATTTATTGAAAGAGATATACATTTTCTAATTTGGAGACTTCATTCTACAACATTAAATTAATTAACAGATTTTTGGTACAGGGACAAGGTTGACACTAATTTTAGTAAATAGGACATTTAAAATGAAAATTAAACTTTGGTTTCATGCAATTTGGATAAAAATTGAATTAGTTATGCATTTTACAAGTTTAATTGAATTAACGATTACAATGAGAAAAGCATTACTGATTTACTAAAGCATTTAATCCTTTTTCTACCCACAGCCAACTAACGGACAACGGCGGGCGGGCCCGGTAAAGTGCTAACGAAACAGCCAGCGCGCCGAAGGTGGCGTCGAAGCGTATTCTAAGAATACGTTTTGACATATCAAAGTGCACTTCTAACACACCCACTAAGCGCGACATGGGCCCACAAGGCGGTGACTAAGGAAATAACATAACGGTGGATTAAAGGATTTCTAAGCGTGTTTTAGAGAGGCCCACAAGTCGACCTAACGAGAACGTTTTAGCGATAACTAAACCGTGGCGGCTCGCAACGCCCGCGGGGGCGGCGCGGCGCGCGGTGATTAAGCAAACCAAAGAGTTTACGGCGAGTGAGTGATACCAAAGGTTCGCGAAGATCTTGCGAACACGATGGAAGTGACGCGAGTCACGGGGATGCGCGGCGGTGGCGTGAGCGGAGGCGAGAAGAAGATGCGGCCGCGGAGGGCGCGACAAGCTTCTAGAAGACTCGGAAGAGTGCGCTGCTAAGCCGCCCCAACACCGGGAGCAAAGCACGCGATAACGCCGGCGAAGAAAGCACGAGGTGGCGAATTTCCACGGCGGAAAAGCCGAGCTTGGAGAAGAATTGGTCGCGCGCGCCAGCGATGCACAAAAAGCGGCAAACAAGCCCATCGTTAGATTCGATTGCATCGGTGCGATCTAAGGGACTAGTTGGCGAGCTAGAAACTCACGGATCGCAAGCGAGCTCGCGGGGCGAGATCGCCGGGGCGAGACGGCGATACCGCCCACTGGTGATCACTTTGGGCGCCAGGACCGGGTTGGGCAAAATGCGGCGGCGTCGGCGTGGATCGCGGTGGCGTGGTTGCGAGAATCAATGGCGGTGCTAACACAGCGGCGCTACCTTCGTCCTTCGCGGCCAAAGCGAGAAGCGGCGGAGAAAGTGAAGCGAAGAAGCGATGAATGAATGAGTGCGGTGAGGTCATAAAGCTCGCGATGCTCCACGGACGGACACGAGGCAAATAGGTGGCGTGGCCGAGTCGTGGCACCCATGCGCGAGCGACGCGAGCTCGGTGAGTCGCGGAGAAGGCGAGGTGAATCGGCAGGTAGGGTCCACTGTCGGCCCGGCGCCAGCGGTGCGAACCGGTGGTTTGACTTGATCGACAACGCCGGCCGTTGGATCCGAAATGGGCCGGTGAGATTGGTGTATGCATTCGGACAGTCGGTTGCGCCGCGGCGTGGATCGTTCGATTTGCATCGGACGGTCACGATCGATTGGACTCGGGCGGTGCGATTAGTTGACGCGACCGAGCCAAGTGGTGCTGTCTCGATTTGAGTCGGGCTCGGTTCGAGCAGAGGAGCGATGTTTTTAGATTTTGATTTAAAAGACAGAGAAGGTTGGGAAATTTTAGAGAGTAGCTCCCGAGCTCCAAAAATTTCAGAAATTTTATGGTAGCTACTAGGGACAGAGGACAACCTTGTGAAATTTTTCCAGGAGTTTTCATGCACTAGATTTCTCCCAATAAAATTCACAAGCTGCTGAACAAAAGTTTGACCAGATTTCAAACTAGGTTGACTTGGCCATTTGAAATAGCAAATAAAATCTAAAAATTGTGAGATAATTCAGGGAGGTAGATAGGATGATCAAAATGCTAGGAAAAATAATTGCAGAGGATGATCACAAGTTTGAAGGCTAATAATTTGATGACAACAATTTCCAATCACAAGAATTAACTTCTAGAAAATTGGAAATTGCTAGGGAAAAATGTAGAAACTTTCAAATGATTTGATGAGACAACAAAAGTTTTTATTTCTCCTCAAAGTTTTACATTTGAAATACAAACCCTAAGTTAGGGCTGTTACAAGCAGGGGACTCACCGAGCGGCGCCGCAGCAGGGGGTGGGCGGGAGCTATCATCTCAAATTCCGTGGACATGGTCTCAGAAAAACTGGAAACAAGAGCATGAGAAGAACCACCGAAGATAATATCATCTATATAAATCTGAGCAAGCAGGAAGTCATTGTTATGCCTAAGAATGAACAAGGTCTTGTCTACCTTACCTATCTCAAAGCTATTCTTAAGCAAGAAGGTTTTAAGCCTTTCATACCAGGCTTTAGGGGCTTGCTTAAGACCATACAAGGCTTTGGAAAGCTTGAAAACATGATGTGGATGCTTGGGATTCTCAAAGCCTGGAGGTTGTTTAACATACACTTTCTCCTCTATAAAACCATTTAGGAAAGCACTCTTGACATCCATCTGATACAACCTAAATCCCTTAGATGCAGCAAATGCAAGCAGAATGCAAATGACTTCCAATCTAGCAACAGGAGCAAATGTCTCATCAAAGTCTAACCCTGAGCTACCAGCCTAGCTTTGTTTCTAATCATAGAACCATCCTCACTTTGTTTATTTTTGAACACCCAATGGGTTCCTATAACATTATGACCACTAGGAGGTTCTACTAGGTTCCAAACCTTGTTCCTCTCAAAATTCTCTAACTCCTCATGCATGACATTAACCCAGCTCGCATCAGATGAAGCATGTGATATATCGCGCGGTTCGAAAGAAGCAATAAATGCAGAATAGGAGTAGAGACTCGGATCGTGATACCTGGAGCGAGTGACTCGCTCAAGAAGATGACCAATCATCTGATCCGGAGGATGACGCCTCTGAATGTGAAGTGGAGCGCCCAGGGGAGATAGCGTCTCTTCGACCTCCGTAGGTACTACTGATAATGAAGATGCAGCAGGAGCCTCAACTGAAGGTGAAGTAGTGGTAGCAGGTTCTTCAATTGGATCAGGAGGTGTAACGGCAGCAGGCGGGAGACAAACATCAACTTCGTCCTCATCTTCCTCCACAAAGATGCTCTCTGTCACCTATGTGTCACCTGAAACATCTGATCTAGCTCCAGGGCTAGTCTCATCAAAAGTGACATTGTATGTCTCCTGAACAACGTTAGTCTCAACATTAAGAACCCGAAAACCCCTCGAATGTGCAGGATAACCCAGAAATATATCGTCAGAAGTCTTTGACTCAAATTTATCTATGTTTCCTGTGAGGACCCGTGTGAGGACCCCGGTTTATTCGGCTTGTACTGTTTAACCATCCACTTGGTCCTAACAGTACAAATCAAATAAACCAAGCCTCGAGATATGTATACTTCCCAGAATTGCAGTATACACACCCCGTTACAAAATCATGCATCAATTCCATTCATACACATAGAGCCGAAGCAAAAAGCAACAACTGAAAGACATAGATAATATAAAGAGAGTTATTACAAAGAGAGGCCGACCGGCCAAAGTCATACAAATAAGTAAATACAGTGGAAGCAAAATGGCCATAAGATGGCGATAAACAAAAGCCAATCGGTGTGCCTTTACCACAAGGTAACCAACCGGATGCCAAGCTAATCGTCCCAGGCAGCGCGCAACACAACTCACAAAGTGAGGCCCTTGGGGCTCACCTTCTTCCTCTGCAACAATTAATATTAAGCAAGCGGATGAGTACAAAACTTGTTTTTGTACTCGCAAGACCGACGTGTGAGATAACAGAACTATAATTAACTACATGCAAGCTTTATTTAAGTGGATGAGGCTCTGGACTTATTTTGACATAAAGCAAGTTTTCATTTGCAATAGGGTAATAGATTCAAAGCAAGTTTGCAATTAACTTTTATTGTTCAAATAAAGAGAGACAATAATAACAATAGATATAGAACAACCCAACCTAGAAGTGACTAACCCATAGTCACCACAACAATAGTATGAAGTACCCCTTCATACCACCAGTATCAAGTTTAAGTTTTTAAAGGTTGTAGTCTAGTTCTTGTGGGAAATAACCAAGCGTGTCCATAACCTGGGGCGAGGCTATTGAATAGTTTTAACCTGCAGGGTGTACCAATGTACCCACACGATAGACCGTCTTTCCACCCCACGGTTAGCACACTTCCTTTGGTATGCGAGGCATGGCTAAGTCTAACAAGGCGCTTTCCAATGGGCGATGCTAATTAAGAGCGCAACCCACGGGAGAAAGACACATTAGGCAGCCTAACCGCCTGCTAATGCTCCTCCAACACCACAAACAAGAACACACCCACCCGACCGGCTCATAATTAACACCCTCCAAAGTACTTAGTCAAGAGAGGTTCCATATCCCCTCGTGTGGTTTGCACGCAATAATTGCTTGGATCAATGGCACAAGTAACTCGGTCCTTAGGGACTTAGGCACCATTCAATCACACCCACAGATCACCCAACATACCATTGTGCCCAAGCCAAGATATAATTTTGTTTTCAGATTTTGATTTGCAAAATGGTAAAACACAAGGGTTGGACATAATGGAATAATAATAGTATTTGTGTGATCAAGATCACCGACTAAGTCGATGATAAGCCCAATGCTACCGATACTAGGCATGGCTAAGCAATATTTATTCGGGATCTACTAAGTGACAGAGCTCATCCAACGAACTCTAATCACAGCAAATAACCTAGGCTCGGGTAGTAGAGGATAATTATTTACCTACAGTTATGCAACTAGAGGATTAACTAATCAATTTAACAACAAATTAGCAATGCATACATAGAAGTTAAACAAAATATTAGACTTTAAAAGTAATGGGATCAATTGGAAATGATCAAACTGCTTGCCGTCTTGCTGTTGCTCAATTTGTTGCGGAGAAGTCGTTCTCGGGGTTACCGCAAATGTCGAAGCCTAAGCGAAAGAGCGAAAACAACCAATAAGACGAGCAACACTTAAACGAAAGAGCAAGCAAAATTTATCCAAATGCGACGAAATTTATACACAAGGTAAAATACTAACATACCTAGACATAGAAACTGGAAAAACCTAATTTGGATTTGTGGTGCAAAAGATATCCCTAAAAACCTATTTTGGCCATAATTAGCACTGTGGCAAAAATATTTTCTAGAAATATTTTGGAGCTGAAATTTTAGGGTGGATACCTACTGGTGTGGTGATAACCCATATAAAATTTCAGGTCATTTGGAGTTATATTGAAAGAGTTATGATTTGTCTAAATTGTTTAGGTTATTAAACTAAAATATGACCCTTATGATTTCTAAAAACAGAAATTTGTGAAACCAATTTTCCTAGCAAATACACTATCAGTGGAAGCTAATCCAATTGGATTCATACAAAAATAATCTATAGATTAAAAGTTATGCATTTTACAAGTTTGCTAAAGTTCTGAAAAAAATTATTAAGTTCATTTGTTTACTATTTTTGAAAATGGTTTTCAGGTTTTATCATGGTCTCCAGTTATTTTTCTATTTAATTTCAAGTTATAAGGAAGCTAACAAAATTGGAATCATCTAATTTGGAGCTAAGATGACAAAGATATGAAAATGACAAGACCCTAATGTTCTTGATTTTGGACTTCGCATTTTGGGATTTTCTAACACCGGAGGCGTGGGCGATTGAGAGCCGTCGATCTCAGATCGGACGTCCCGGTTGAACCGGCGACCACGAGGCGGCGTGCGAGAAGAGCGGCGGCGTGGAGAGGCGAGGCCGTAGATCTCTAGATCGAGCGACCGAATGAGACCGTCGCCCCAGACACGGAGCTCCGCCCGACAGCAGAGGAGTTTCGACGCGAGCTTGCTCGGCTTATCGCCGGCGAATCGCCATGGCGGCGCCGGCCAAGGCCAAAGCGGGATCCTAGCACTATTGCGCACTTTGATGGCACCGTGGCGAGGCCAATGGTGACTTGCCAGCGGCGCGGCGAGGCGGAGGAGTGCTACGGCGAAAAAGCAACGGCGATATGGCTAAGCTACGCGCAAATGGGCGGGTGCAAAAGCTATGGCGGTCCTATGGACTTAACGCGACCAGCGGAGTCAAGCGATAGCGCCGCGGCAGCCGAGGCTAACGCGGCGCGGCGAAAGCAGGAACTATGGCTACGGTGCGGCAAAAGCTAAGCGGAAAGCTTAAGCTCACGGGGGTTCGCGAAGACGATGGCGAGGATGGGGTGGGCGAAGGATGATCGAGCGGCCCGCGGCGAAGTCCCACAGCGATGAGAAGAGCTTCACCGTGGAGGGTCAACACAGGCCAAACTAGCAACACCGGGTGGTACCATGAGCTTCGCAATACCACGAGAGCTCCGGAGGCGAGGATTGGGAAATGGGGTCTTCACCGGCCAGGAGAAGAAAAGGGGGCACCTGGCGACGCGAGCTCAAAACTCAATCCCGCTGCCTCGAGAGAAACCCAAAATAGAGTGAGGTTAAGCACCACAGAGGTAAAGGAAGGAAGCGGGAGGAAGAATCGGGCGAGGAGCCTTTGGAGCACCGTCGCGACAGGAGCTCCAAGCTCGGCAATGGCGGAAATGGGCGGCTGGGTGGTATGGGCTCGTTCAAGCTCGGAGAGGTGCAGAGAGAGCTGCGGGAGAGAAAGGAAGCCAACGGAGGTGACCGGGGCTTAAGTAGGTGCGAGAGCACGAGCACCGTTGCTCGCCTCGGGTTCCTGCTGCGCTACGGTCGCCGTGGCGGCGGGGCGATTGAGGCAGCGACTAAGCGGGGCGGTGGGTAGCGGGCATTTAATGCGCTGCGCAGACACCGTTGCAGTCGCCGGATGGGACAAAACGCTGCGCTTACGCTTCGGCTCCGCCATGGCGTGCGCGCTGCGGCGAGAGGAAAGCGGCGGCGGCCAACCGTCCGTTGCATCAAGGGTTAGCGTGCGATCGCGTTGAAGCGGCATCGGATGGCGTCGACGCGCGATTGAAATCCAACGGTGAGAATCATAGAGCAGCGGAGTTGTCAGAATGCTTACGAATGAGAGCCGTCCGATGGAGATCTAACGGTGATGACGCGTGTGCTCGCTTCGGCCGCGGCGAGTGCGATTAAGTTGGCTCGGTCGAGTAAAGTGACTCGAGCCCAGGCGACTCGCTCCGAGAAACAGTGCAAACCGATTAGGTTTTGATTTTGAACTGAAACTTTGAGGATTTAATTGAGGCATCAAATCAACTCCAAAATTTATGAAATTTTAAGCTGGAGCTTCTGACCTTAGGGTTAACCTTCCATAAAATTTCAGAGGTTTTATGCACTGAAATTTTCTCAAGAAATTCAGAAGATGATTTGATGGTTTGACCAGGTTTGACTTGCCTCTAAAATATTTCAAATAATTTCCAAAAATTATGAAATAATTCAGAGGTGTTACCAAGCAACCCTAGAACCCATGAAAAATCATTACCAAGGGTTTGACATAAGATTTCACCCAAAAGGTTTTGACTTGAGATAAATGAGGATTTTGATTTTGAATTTCCCAAAATTCCTTTACAAGAATTTCAGAAAAGTTTCAAGAGTAAAGGGATGAAGGAAAAGTTTTAATTTACCCTCATTTTATTACATTTGAAACACAAGCCAAAATGGGGATGTTACAAATCTCCCCCCTTACAAAAATCTCGTCCCGAGATTTGGTTCACTCGGAAAAGAAAGAGGGGTAGTCTGCACGGAGACGATCTTCTCGCTCCCAAGTAGCCTCATCCTCGGAATGGTTTGACCACTGAACTTTGAGGAACTTAATGGTCTTATTCCTTGTTCTTCGCTCAGCCTCCTCGAGTATGCGAGCAGGGTGCTCGCGATAGGTCAAATCCTCCTGAACATCAAGAGTTTCCAAGAGCTTCTCTGTTGGAACACGAGGCACTTCTTTATTTGGGACACATGGAACACATCATGTACTCCCGCAAGTGCGGCGAGCAACTCCAACTTGTAGGCAACGACTCCCTTCTTCTCGATAATCACGGTATGGACCGACATATCGAGGAGCTAACTGCCCTTGACACCAAAGCGCTGGTGACCCTTTAGAGGAGAAACCTGAGGTAAGCGAAGTCATTGGGCTCAAAGCTCAACTCACGACGACGGCGATCCGCATAGCTCTTTTGCCTGGATTGAGCTGTGCGTAAGCGATCACGAATGAGCTGGACTTGCCCCTCGGCCTCATTAATTGAGTCCGGGCCAAAGAAAGGTCTTTCACCGGTCTCAGACCAGTTCAACGGGGTTCTACACTTTTTCCCGTATAAGGCCTCAAATGGTGCCATGCCGAGACTGGCTTGGAAGCTGTTGTTATAAGAAAACTCAGCGAATGGCAAGCACTTCTCCCAATGCTTCCCATAGGAAAGGACACAAGCTCGCAGCATGTCCTCCAAAACTTGGTTGACCCTCTCGGTCTGACCATCTGTTTGGGGGTGATATCTTTGTCTTTGAAAAAACGAGTTCCCATAGCTTCTTGCAAGCTATGCGAAGCTAGGAAGTGAAGATGGAACCACGATCGAAATGATCGTCTTGATTGCACCATGCAAGCTCACGATCTGGCGATATAGAGCTCGCAAGGTGACCGGTGCGAATCTTGGTCTTGGTCGGAAGAAAGTGCGCCACTTTCGTCAGCGGTCAATGATAACCCAAATGGCATCATTGCCCCTCGGTGACTGGGTAGGCGGTGATAAAATCCATCCCGATCGAATCCACTTCCACTCCGGAATGGGCAAGGTGAAGCAATCGGTGGGCGATGCTCGGCCTTGACACGACGACACGCGTCGCACTCGACAACGAACCTTGCGATCTCCCTCTTCATTCGGGTCCACCAAAATCTCTGGCGAAGATCACGGTACATCTTCGTGGCCGGGATGAATGGATAACGGAGAATCGTGGGCTTGCGGAGGATCAAATCCGCAACTCCTGTCCTTTGGAACCACGGCGTTGCGAACCTCAAGACACCAAGCTCATCTACGGAGAAGCACTTGGCTCTTCCATTCTTGACATTTTCCTTGATGCGGTTTACTCCAACATCATTGCCGAGCGGACTGATCCGATCCACCAAGGTTGGTTGTACAACCAAGGCGGCGAGGAACCATGCTCAACCAAATCCAAGTTAAGGCGCTGAAATTCCTCGAAGAAGAAGTGAGGGCCTTGGAGCAACAATGCATTGCAATGCGCCTTGCGACTAAGCGCATCCGCATAGCGACATTGGCCTTGCGGATGGTAGTGAATACCCATGTCATAGTCCTTGATCAGCTCCAACCATCTCCTTTGCACGAGGTTCAGATCGGTTGGGTGAACAAATACTTTAAGCTTTTGTGATCCGAATACGCCCATAGCGATTACCGATTAGGTAATGTCGCCAAATCTTAAGTGCATGGATCGGTGGCCAACTCCAAGTCATGGGTAGGATAGTTGAGTTCATGAGGTCTCAATTGCCTTGATGCATAGGCCACTACCTTGCCTTCTTGCATAAGGACACAGCAGAGGCCTCGGCGAAGCGTCACAAAGATATCGAAGCTTCGGCGGACATCGGGAGAACAAGAAGCGGAGCGGTGGTCAATCGCTTCTTAAGCGCTTGAAACTTTCCTGCAATCGCGGACCACGAGAACTTCTTGTCCTTCTTGAGCAACTCCGTCGCCGGCCGCTATCTTGGAGAAGTTCTCGATAAAGCGGCGATAATATCGCTAAACCAAGAAAACTCGAACCGGTGACCGAAGTGGGGTGACTCGAGAAAGCACGTCGATCTTGCTAGGATCCACGACTATGCCTCTGCCGAAAGAATATGGCCTAAGAAGGCTACTTCCTTCAACGAGCACACTTGCCGAACCGCATACGGTTGGTGCTCACGAAGCTTGCCCAACACAAGCCTCAAATGCTCGGTGTGTTCTTCATCGCTCTTAGAGTAGATAAGGATATCATCGATGAAGACCACAATGAACCTATCCAAATACTCCATGAACACGAATTCATGAGGTTCATGAACAAGGTGGAGCATTGGTTAAGCCGAATGACATGACGGTATACTCGTACAAGCCATAACGAGTAGAAAAAGCGTCTTGAATATCCTCAGTCGAATCGAAACGATGATATCCCACTCTCGAATCAATCTTGGAAAACTCGAGCTCCAGTTAATTGATCGAAGAGATCGTCGATCACGAGGCAAAGGTACTTGTTCTTTACGTTACTTCATTAAGTGGGCGGTAATCAGCACTTTATCTTGTGACGTCTTGTCCTTTTCGGGACAAAGATTGCTGAGCATCCCCAAGGAGATGAGCTAGGGCGGATGAAACCCTTCTCTTGAAGCTCACCCGGTGCTTCTTCAACTCCACCAACTCAATTGGGTCCATCAGGTAAGGCCTCTTGAGATCGGGCGATGCCGGAACCAACTCAATGACAAACTCGAGGTCTCGAACTGGTGGCATCCTGGAAGGTCGTCGGGAAGACATCAACAAAGTCACATACCACTGGGACTTCACTAATATCTAGAGGCGGCTTCGCCGGCGCGAAGAGATGCGGACCACTGCTTCCGCAAAATCGAACTGCTCGCGGAAGGATTGGTAAGGTAGATAAGCCTCCTAAGCGCAATCAATTTGTCCCATGTCTTTGAGACAACCAATCCATGCCTAGGATTACATCTAAGCTCGCCGATCGAAGGAGGATAAGGTTTGCCAAGAATCCTACCCTTCTATCTCAGGGGACATCCCTACACTCGGACTCGGCTCTCAACTCCGAACCGGAGGCGAATGAGCGTGGGACCAACAATGGAGCAAAAGAAGACCTCCACGGAAGAAAAGACTTAGAAACAAGCGAATGAGATGCTTTGAATCAAACAAAGCGCTAGCGAGGAAAGAGTTAGCAGAAAGGTACCCAACACGGCGTCGGGTGCCTCTGTGCCCCCTCGCGGAGATGAGGTTGACGCGGCCACTACCCACGCCTTGGGTAGCGGGGACAACCCGATCACGGGAGGACCACCTCCCGCCGCGTCCTCCATTAGGGCGAGGGCGCTCGATCTGTTAGGGCAACTATTGGCATAATTCCCCTACGGTTGCACGAAAAGCAAGTGACCGGCGGCCGGATTGCGGGGGCCACCTGCCGTTCGCTGGCGCACGTGATTGGGGCACGGCTTTGTGGAGCGCGAGGGCTGGTCTTTGGCGGCCTCGGTGGTAGTGAAGCCACGAAGCAGCCCACAGGGTAGGCCCGACACGAGGGCGGGAGAGAGCGGCTGTCTGACGGCTGGGCCTCCCACTTGCGCTGCGGGACTCGCCCGCGCCTTCGCCTTGTGCTCGGCGACAATGGCCTTGTCCACCAAGGCACGAAAGTCAACAAAGTCCACAATGGAGAGCTTGTCTTGCGGCTCCTCGGACAAACCCTCCATGAACTTCTCTGCTTGGCCTCATCGGTGGCCACCTCGGATGGAGCATAACGAGCCAAGTGATTGAACTCATGAGATACTCCATCACTGACTTACGCCCTTGCTTGAGCGCGAGAAACTCCTTCTTCTTCAGCTTCATCAAGCCGGCAGGGATGTGAGCTCGACGGAACGCCATCCGGAACTCATCCCAAGAGACAGTGTGGCCGGCGGGCTGCATGGCCAAGAAGTTCTCCCACCAGGAGAGTGCTGCCCCTGGCTGATGGGAGGCAAAGAGTGCCTGTCTGGTCGAGCATCGAGCAACGTCGAGCTTACGCTCAACTTGCGCGGCGATCATCCGCGTCAATGGGTCCTCGGACACGGAGAGCGTGGGGTGAGTGCGAAGAAACTCGGCCAAACCCCACGAGGCGATGTCGCCCCCTGCCGGATCACGAGGCACGGTCGGGCGAGGTGTGCGCACAATAACATCGGCGGGACCCTCTGTCCTCTGGCTCATTGCGCTCGATCGAAGGAGGACCTCGACCATGGTCGGAGGAGGCGGGAGCTCCTCATCAAACAGTGCGACCACGGCCGCTACGAGTACCTCGACCATCTGATTCAAGAAATTTAGGTTAGAAACCAAAACACTAATACTAGAAGTTGATGAAAGCGAAAAACTAACGATTAGGGAATGAGATACCATCCTAACCGAAAGCCAAAACAGCAAGTAAACAAACTTTAAATGTTTCCAAAGAAGCTCCAAAGCAACAAAGAAACTCCAAACCAAGCTCAACTTCTCAATGTCATTAACCCGTATTGAAAGAGCGAGCAATGGTTTGAGAAGATAAAAATTTCAGCACACTACAACAAGTCTAACACTCTGCGAGAGCAAGGTTAAATCAACGAAATAGGTGTTAGATACTTAGCTAACTAGTATCACATCTTACCCTTTTGTTCCCACAAGTTTTAATTGATTAACCTCTCATTTTCTACCCTATTTAGAACCTTTGAGCCTGCTGTCAGGAAATTGAATGCTCGCTGTCCAGATTTTGCATCCAAGCCTCCTAATTGAAATCTTCAACCGGAGCTTCAAAACCTTGTAGAGGCAGCTAACACTTCAATTTGCCAAACTCATTGGTCCCAAAACCCAATTAATCGATAACAACTATCTTTAGAGGAAAGAGAGGAAAACAACCTTTAAAAATCAAATTAGAGCAAGGTGAGATAGAAAGCTAAGATAGGTAAGGAGTAAAATCGAGAACTTACTTAAGCTTTCATAAATCATTTGATACTTTGAAATTAAGTTTTCCAAAATATCCTAAGGACGACCAAGCTTGGGTTACTACGGTCGGAATGGCTCACGATACCAACTTTGTGAGGACCCAGTTTATTAAACATGTTTGTTTAACCATCCACTTGGTCCTAACGGTACAAATCAAATAAACCAAGCCTCGAATATGTATACTTCCCGAGTGCAGTATACACACCCGTTACAAAATCATGCATCAATTCCATTCATACACATAGAGCGAAGCAAAAGCAACAAGCGAAAGACATAGATAATATAAGAGAGTTATTACAAAGAGAGGCCGACAGGCCAAAAGTCATACAAATAAGTAAATACAGTGGAAGCAAAATGACCATAAGATGGCGATAAACAAAGCCAATCGGTGTGCCTTTACCCACAAGGCAACCAACCGGACCGCCAAGCTAATCGTCCCAGGCAGCGCGCAACACAACTCACAAAAGTGAGGCCCTTGGGGCTCACCTTCTTCCTCTGCAACAATTAATATTAAGCAAGCGGATGAGTACAAAACTTGTTTTTGTACTCGCAAAATGACGTGTGAGATAACGAACTATAATTAACTACATGCAAGCTTTATTTAAGTGGATGAGGCTCTGGACTTATTTTCAGCATAAAGCAAGTTTTCATTTGCAATAGGGTAATAGATTCAAAGCAAGTTTGCAATTAACTTTTATTGTTCAAATAAAGAGAGACAATAATAACAATAGATATAGAACAACCCAACCTAGAAGTGACTAACCCATAGTCACCACAAACAATAGTATGAAGTACCCTTCATACCACAGTGTCAAGTTTAAGTTTTTAAAAGGTTGTAGTCTAGTTCTTGTGGGAAATAACCAGCGTGTCCATAACCTAGGGCGAGGCTATTCGAATAGTTTTAACCTGCGAGGGTGTACCAATGTACCCACACGATGAGACCGCCTTTCCACGACCACAGTTAGCACACTTCCTTTGGTATGCAGGCATGGCTAAGTCTAACAAGGCGCTTTCCAATGGGCGATGCTAATTAAGAGCCGCAACCACGGAGAAAGACACATTAGACAGCCTAACCGGCTGCTAATGCTCCCCTCCAACACCACAAACAAGAACACACCCACCGACCGGCTCATAATTAACACCCTCCAAAGTACTTAGTCAGAGAGGTTCCATATCCC
Organism: Ampelocalamus luodianensis; assembly: GCA_036346255.1. Classification (NCBI taxonomy): domain Eukaryota; kingdom Viridiplantae; phylum Streptophyta; class Magnoliopsida; order Poales; family Poaceae; genus Ampelocalamus; species Ampelocalamus luodianensis. The sequence goes on along the minus strand of CM070618.1, from coordinate 50,351,022 downwards.
CTCGTGTGGTTGCACGCAATAATTGCTTGGATCAATGGCACAAGTAACTCGGTCCTTAGGGACTTAGGCACCATTCAATCACACCCAACAGATCACCCAACATACCATTGTGCCCAAGCCAAGATATAATTTTTGTTTTCAGATTTTGATTTGCAAAATGGTAAAACACAAGGGTTGGACATAATAGAATAATAATAGTATTTGTGTGATCAAGATCACCGACTAAGTCGATGATCGCTCAATGCTACCGATACTAGGCATGGCTAAGCAATATTTATTCGGGATCTACTAAGTGACAAGAGCTCATCCAACGAACTCTAATCACAGCAAATAACCTAGGCTCAGGTAGTAGAGGATAATTATTTACCTACAGATTATGCAACTAGAGGATTAACTAATCAATTTAACAACAAATTAGCAATGCATACATAGAAGTTAAACAAAATATTAGACTTTAAAAGTAATGGGATCAATTGGGAAATGATCAAACTGCTTGCCTTCTTGCTGTTGCTCAATTTGTTGCGGAGGGTCGTTCTGGGGTTACATAAATGTGAAGCCTAAGCGAAAGAGCGAAAACAACCAATAAGACGAGCAACACTTAAGCGAAAGAGCAAGCAAAATTTATCCAAATGCGTGAAATTTATACACAAGGTAAAATACTAACATACCTAGACATAGAAACTGGAAAAACCTAATTTGGATTTGTGGTGCAAAAGATATCCCTAAAAACCTATTTTCAGTATAATTAGCACTTTAGCAAAAATATTTTCTAGAAATATTTTGGAGCTGAAATTTTAGGGTGGATACCTACTGGTGTGGTGATAACCCATATAAAATTTCAGGTCATTTGGAGTTATATTGAAAGAGTTATGATTTGTCTAAATTGTTTAGGTTATTAAACTAAAATATGACCCTTATGATTTCTAAAAACAGAGAAATTTGTGAAACCAATTTTCCTAGCAAATACACTATCAGTGGAAGCTAATCAATTGGATTCATACAAAAATGATCTATAGATTAAAAGTTATGCATTTTACAAGTTTGCTAAAGTTAGAAAAACAGTATTAAGTTCATTTGTTTACTATTTTTGAAAATGGTTTTCAGGTTTTATCATGGTCTCCAGTTATTTTTCTATTTAAGTTCAAGTTATAAGGAAGCTAATAAAATTGGAATCATCTAATTTGGAGCTAAGATGACAAAGATATGAAAATGACAAGACCTAATGTTCTTCAGTTTTGGACTTAGCATTTTCGGGATTTTCCTAACACCGGAGGCGTGGGCGATTGAGAGCCGTCGATCTCAGATCGGACGTCCGGTTGAACCCAGCGACACGAGCGCGCGCGCCTGAAGAGGCGGCGGCGTGGAGGCGAGGCCGTAGATCTCTAGATCGAGCGACCGGTAATGAGACACGTCGCCCCGACACGGAGCGCCCGACAACGAGAGGAGTTTCGGCGCGAGCTTGCTCGGCTTGTCGCCGGCGAGAATCGCCATGGCGGCGCCGCCAAGGCCAAAGCGGGATCCTAGCACTATTGCGCACTGATGGCACCGTGGCGAGGCCAATGGTGACTGCGACGTGCGCGTGGCGGCGAGGCGGAGGAGTGCTACGGCAAGCAACGGCGATATGGCTAAGCTACGCGCAAATGGGCCAGTGCAAAAGCTATGACGGGTCCTATGGACTTAACGCGACCAACCGAGTCCAAGCGATAGCCGTGGCGGCGGCCGAGGCTAACGGCGGCGGCGCGACGAAATAGGGAACTATGGCTACGGTGCGGCAAAAGCTAAGCGGGAAAAGCTTAAGCTCACGGGGTTCAGAAGGCGATAGCGGGGATGGGGTGGGCGAAGGATGATCGAGCAGCCGGCGACGAAGTCCCACGGCGATGAGAAGAGCTTCACCGTGGAGGTCAACACAGGCCAAACTAGCAACACCGGGTGGTACCATGAGCCGCAATACCACGAGAGAGCTCCAGGAGGCTGGATTGGGAAATGGGGTCTTCAAGCAGGAGAAGAAAAGGGGCCTTGGCGACGCGAGCTCCAAACTCAATCCCAGCGCCTCGAGAGAAACCCAAAATAGAGTGAGGTTAAGCACCACAGAGGTAAAGGAAGGAGCAGGAGGAAGAATCGGGCGAGGAGCCCTTTGGAGCACCGTCGGCGGCAGAGCTCCAAGCTCGGCAATGGCGGAAATGGCGCTGGGGTGGTATGGGCTCGCTCAAGCTCGGAGGTGCAAGAGAGCTGCGGGGAGAGAAAGGAAGCCAGCGGAGGTGACGGGGCTTAAGTAGGCACGAGAGCACGAGCACCGTTGCTCGCCTCGGGTTCTGCTGCGCTACGATCGCCGTGGCGGCGGAGGCGATTGAGGCGGCGACTAAGCGGGGCGGTGGGTGGCGGGCATTTAATGCGCTGCAGACACCCGTTGCGAGTCGCGGATGGGACAAGGCGCTGCGCGCCACGCTCGGCTCCGCCATGGCGACTGCGCTTGGCGAGCGCGAGGAAGCGGCGGCGGCCAACCGTCCGATTGCATCAAGGGTTAGCGTCGCGATCGCGTTGAAGCGGCATCGGATAGCGTCGACCGCGCGATTGAAATCAACGGTGAGAATCATAGGAAGGCGGAGTTGTCCGAATGCTTACGAATGAGCCGTCCGATGGAGATCTAACGGTGATGGCGGCGTCTGCTTCGCTCGACGCGCGGGTGCGATTAAGTTGGCTCGGTCGAGTCAAGTGACTCGAGCCGAGCGACTCGCACCGAGGAGCAGTGCAAACTAGTTAGGTTTTGATTTTGAACTGAAACTTTGAGGATTTAATTGAGGCATCAAATCAACTCCAAAATTTATGAAATTTTAACTGGAGCTTCCTGACCTTAGGTTAACCTTCCATAAAATTTCAGAGGTTTTATGCACTGAAATTTTCTCAAGAAATTCAGGAAGGTGATTTGATGGTTTGACCAAGGTTTGACTTGCCTCTAAAATATTTCAAATAATTTCCAAAATTATGAAATAATTCAGAGTGTTACCAAGCAACCTAGAACCAGGAAAAATCATTACCAAGGGTTTGACATAAGATTTCACCTAGAAGGTTTTGACTTGAGATAAATGAGGATTTTGATTTTGAATTTCCCAAAATTCCTTTACAAGAGTTTCAGAAAAGTTTCAAGAGTAAAGGGATGAAGGAAAAGTTTTAATTTACCCTCATTTTATTACATTTGAAACACAAGCCAAAATGGGGATGTTACAACCCGGAATATTTAACTAGTAACACTAAACCTCCAAATGGTTCTGGCATTACTAATTAAACATTCTAAGCCTCGATGGACATATGCTTCCCAGAATTGCAGCATATGCACATCATCACAAAATTACACATCAATTCCATACACATACATCACTAAGTTCAACAACGACATACAAAAAGTAAAGTTATTACCAAAGAGAGCCGACCGGCCAAATAGAACAATATACAAGAATGACAATGAAGCAAAAGGTGCCATAAGATGGCTAGAACAAAAGTCGACCAGGTTAGCCATACACCCACAAGGCAACCGGCCAGGGGCCGCTAAGCTAGTCGCCCATAGCTACCACAACACGACTCACAAAAGTGAGGCCCCTCGAGCTCACCTTCTTCCTCTGCAACAAAACAATTAAGCGTAACAACCGAGTACAAAGATTGTCTTTGTACCCATAAGACTGACGTGTGGAATAGCGGACCTATTCATAAACTACATGCAAGCTTATTTAGGTGGAGGTTGTATGTCTTATTTTGCATGAAGCCAACTTTATTTGCAATAATGTAATATATTTCAAAAGCAAGTTTGCAAATCTGTTTTGTTATCAAAGTAATGATAAGTAAAGGTACATACAAGTAACCACAGGAAGACTATCCCAATAGCCACCACAACATAGCACGAATCCCGATTCATTACCACCCATCAAGTTTTAATTTAAAGGTTGTAGTCTAACTCTTGAAAGACCTTGCCAAGCGTGTCCATAACCTGGGGCGAGGCTATTCGAATAGTTTTAACCTGCGGGGTGTACCAATGTACCCACACTTGCATCAGCCTTCAAGCCACAAGCACACTCAGAAGGTATGCGGCCCGGCTAAGTCCTCTGAGACATTTCCAATCTTGTGTATTAACTACGAGCCGCTCATATGGATAGAAACCCATATGCTTACATTGCAAGCCGAAAGACAACAAATCCCATCACGGGTGAAGTCTTTCGGACACTGTGCTCCCAACACCATCCCTCCTGCGACTCCTGCGACTCGGAGCCAATACACGCATAAAGTACTAAGTCAAGAGAGGTCCCATACCCTCTAATGTGGTTATGCACGCTAAAATGCTTGGTTTAGTGTAACAAGATGTTCGGTCCTTGTTGACCGGGCACCATTCGATCACACCCAAAATCACACCATCATACCATTGTGCCCAAGTCTAAATCATTTTATTTTCGTTTTGGTTTTAGTTTTCATAAGTAGACATGGCACAAGGTGGAAAATCATAATCATAATAAGTTTTAAGTGATCAAGGTTATCGACAAGTCGATAACCGCCCATTCTACCGAAACTAAGCATGGCTAAGCAATTAATTCGCAACTACTAAGTGACAAGAGCCCATCCATGAACTCTAAATCACAGCAAAGTAACCTAGGCTCATGGTAGTAGAGAATAATCATTTGCTAAGGAAATGCATCTACTAGGCCAACTATTAACACAAAATAGCAATGCATACATAGAATTTGTAATCAACATAAATACTTAAAATCTGGGATTAACATGATCAAAGCTGCTTGCCTTCTTTTGTTGCTCAAGCTGTTGTGGAGGGTCGCTCTCGGGATTACGCAAATGTCGAATCCTAAGCGAAAGACAAAAGAACCAAGAACAACCAATGAGGCGAGCCACCCTTAAACAAATGAGCAAGCAAAAATTATCCAAATCGTGAAATTTATACATAAGGTAGGATACGAATATACCTAGACATAGAAAGCTGGAAAAACCTAATTTGGATTTGTGGTGCAAAGATATTACCTAAAAACCCATTTTCGACCATAAATAGATCTTGTAGCAAAAATATTTTCTAGAGGTTTTCGGACTTGAAAATTTTATGATAGGTTGCTCTGACATTTTAAGGTTAATACAAGTGGTTTCATCTTAATTGGAGTTAGAATGATTTAGTGATGATTTTCTAGGATGCAAAACTACGCATAATGCACTTTCGAGAAATATAAACATGTGCAAAACCTATTTCACATCATAGTATGATATGAGAGGATTTCCTACATCAAATTTCTATTTTTAGGATTCTGAGAATTCTGGTGTCTATTACAACATTAAATGAATTTTTAATTGCTACTAATAAGGTTAAATTTATTAACATATTTTTAGTCTTGATTTAGGCCTACCACCATTTTTAGATTAAAGTTTAGTTAATAACAAATTTATCAAAGTTAAAATCATACAATTAGCAGATATCTGAGAAAAAGATATGCATTTTCCAAGTTTTAATACAATCTGGAATATATAAAAATAGCAGAAAACAAGCTATAAAAGATTACAAAATTTTCTACTACGAAGCGTAGCTAAAGCATTTTATATTAAACTTTAGTGAATTACAAATTTATTACAGATTGGTTTCATGTAAAAGGATTTATCTTGAATTAGTTATGAATTTCTAAAGTTTTGATACAATTTTCGTTGATAAATAAATACTTACGAAATAAAAACCAACCCAAGGAGATAAATGGCGTGGGCGCTCGTGGGCGTTGATGCAAAATCAACGAGCCACACGCGGAAACAGCAGCACGCGCGCGCGATTCATAACGAGAGCCCACCGTTGGATCAAGATCCAGCGGCTCACGAGAAGGATGCAAGCGGGCGGTGCGGTTGCCTCGGCGATCCACGACCGCAGATCTAAGGATGAAGCGGCTCCGATCACGCCTCGGTCGGATGGTCCGATTGCACGCGCGATCGGGACGCAGATCAAGTAATGGGCGGCGAGAATGATGAGGAACCGGAGGTCGAACGCATACAAAATCTAGGCGCAGATCTCCAAATGGGCGGTGGTCCAAGATCGAAGTGCATTTAGGAGTCTTGACACGTGGGGCGCATGTCGGTGGTGAGAGTCACACATGCGAGATTTAACACTGCACTGCGTGCCGTGGACCCACTGGCGATGACTTAAAGGAGGCTCTTAGGGCGGCTAATTAATTACTAATGACCAATGATTAGTGATGATTAGCAATTAATGTCTCTAAAGATTTTGAGCAGAGGTGATTTAGGACGAGGGCCCACACGTCGATGACCCAAAAGGTAATTTGGACACATTTATTGCTAACAATGATTAGCAATAAATAAACCAAAATCAGCCATAACGACTTACGGTTTTTCTGATTTAGGCTTACGGGCCTACAAGTCGATGACACATTAGGCGATTAAGACACCATTAATACTACTAATGATTGGGTATTAGCGTGTCTTAATCATTTGACGACAACGGAGCTACGGCGGCAAAGTCGAGTGGCTACCACGGCTTGTCGCCGGCGACTCTGACATGGCGGCGCGCCACAAACTATCAAAATGGGTTCGCAATAGTGTTGCGGACCCATGATGATGACCTCGCCGCGGTGGAAGTGCAGCCATGAGGCTGAAAACAAAGAAGGAGGCCGACACGGCAAAACATGAAAATAGCAAGATGCCCGCCACGGTCCAAGGAGCGAGTGCCATGACTTCTAGGGACTATATAGAAGCTACCTTAACCGAGAGGAGCTCCAAAGATGGTGGGAAGACTTGAACACGATGAAGTCCACCGAGTCGAAGAAGATGAAGTGGAAGATGAGGTTACGAGCAAAATGAGTGGAACCAAATCATCACCATGACTTCATTATAGCTCAAAGGGGCTCCAAAGCAAATAATTGCAAAAGAACCACTTACTGAATTTGGAGAAGAAAGGGGGTGAAACCAACTGAAAATCTCCAAACTTAAAATTGAGTGATTCCTGTGAATGCAACCCAAAATCAAGTTAGGGGAAATATAAAGGAGGTTGAGGAGTTCAAAAGGGTGCAAGAAAGGTTGAAGATGAACCTTTGGACACCAAGGCCGCCATTGGAGCCCTCGGGTCAACAATGGTGGTGAAGGTTTGAGATAGTTTTGAGCTCAAACACGAGAGAGGAGCAAGGTGTAGTGCAAAAGAACACCAGGAGGACCTAAAGGGCCAATTTATAGGAAAGGAATTAGGGTTTCGAGCAAGAACCCGAGTCCATGGTGGGCTCGGTTCATGCTACGGTCATGGACCAAGAAACAACGGAGCAAGTGAGCATGGTGACAATGGAGGAGAAAGCACAGTGCGCATTAAATGCCCATGCAGAGAGGCGTTGACGAAAGCAAACTTGAGGTGACACATCAAAGCCGCCCGCGCTCTCTTTCTCGCCATTGTCGCGCGCGCATGCGGTGAAGCGAGGAGGAAGAAGAACGAAAAAGCGAGCGTTGCCGTTGGATTGAAAATGGGCGGTCACGATTAAGCGAGTTCGCCGGACGGTCAGATTGCCCTCGGGAATGCGGGCGGTTGGATTGAGATCAACGGTCCCAATTGGTTAACGCATGGCCGAGGGTCCGAATGCTCACGTGAGCGTGGGCGGCGATTCGAATCCAACGGCGAGATTGCGCGCGTTTTAAAGCGCGGCTTAGTGCGATTAGGTGGTTCGACCGAGTCAAGTGGCTCGGACTTGAGCCCGACTCGAACCCAATGAATAGTGAGTCGACTTTAGGTTTTAAATTAAAGTGGGACTTTTGAGGATTTATTTGGGGTAGCAAAATAACTCCAAAAATTCTGAAATTTTACAGGAGCTTGCTGACTGGGACATTGACCTTGTGTAAAATTTTCAGAGGTTTTTATGCATTGTATTTTTCTCCAAAATTCTACAAGGTACTGGTTTTAGGTTTGGTGAGGGTCAAACAGGTTTGTACCCTCTAAAATATTCAAACAATTTCTAAAATTGTGAAATTTTCAGAGGGTCCCATACCATCCCAAGAACTTAGGAAAAATATTCCCAGGAGATGATCACAACATTTGAAAAGAATATTTTTGAAGGAACAAGATTTGGATCAAGGACTTGTGACTTTGTACTTCCATAACCTTTTGTACAATACTTGTTCAGTACACAAAGGAAATACATGATGTAAGAAAAAGTTTTAATTTCTACTCATTTTCTTACATTTGAAACACAAGCCAAAATTTGGGATGTTACATTTCCTGTCTTGAGAATGAAACACTGGGCTCCAAAAACTCAAAAATGAGAAACAGAATGTTTTCTTCCCAATCGAAGCTCATATGAAGTCTTGCCCAAAGATGATCTCAAGAAGACACGGTTTGAAATATGGCAAGCTGTAGCAATAGCTTCGGCCCAAAACCTCCTCAGAGTGCTGTACTCATCTAGCATCGTCCTAGCCATCTCAACTAAGGTTCTGTTCTTCCTTTCCACCACGTCATTTTGTTGAGGGATGTGTGGAGAAGAGAACTGATGCTCAATACCACGCTCAGCACAAAAAGAGGTAAATGAGGTATTCTTGAACTCCATGTCATTGTCACTGTAAATCGCTCTCAGGGCATCGGGAAGTTCAGAAGCCAAACGAAGAACAAGATCATGAAAATGATCAAAAGCTTCATCTTTTGAAGCAAGAAAGAACACCCAAGAGTATCACGAGAAATTATCGACTATGACAAGAATATACCATTTGCCACCAACTGATCGAACCCTAGCAGGACCAACAGTATCCATGTGAAGCAATTGTGCCGGTCCGTCAATTATAACCATATTTACTGAAGGGTGTGAGGCGGCAACTTGCTTGCTATGCCTACAGGGTGCACATATAGCATCCTTGACAGCTTTGAGTTTGGGCAAACCTCTCATGAGCTCAAGGTTGCTAACTCGCGTTAGATGATCAAAACCAATGTGCCCCAAACGTCGGTGCCAAAGCCAGAACTCAGAAGAAGATGTAACCAAGCATTTAAGAGAACCAACAAGAGATTCAGAAAAATCAGCTCCAAAGATCCTAGCAACTCTAGAAATCCAAAAAACAAACTCACCAGCTGAATCAAGCACCCGACAAGCATTTTTCTTAAAAATAGTCTCATAGCCATCATCAAGAAGCTGTGAGACAGAAAGCAAGTTGAACCTGAGTTTGTCCACAAGGGCGACGTCCTTCAAGATAAAGTTGTCGTTCACCCTGATCGATCTCGTTCCTTCAATCCGCCCTTGTGTATTATCTCCAAAGGTGATGAAGTCATCACCCGTCGACCGCGTGAAGGAAGTGAACCATCTTGAGTCACCGATCATGTGGCGTGAACAGCCGGAGTCGACGAACCACGTGTTCTTCCTTCCGCGGTAGCCCTGAAAATCAAGGAACAAAAGATCGATGTTCTCAATACTGGGGTTAGTTAAACATGACTTAGGAACCCAGTACTGAGACATATGTCTGCGAGTAGTATGCAAAGCAGAAACACTATCCTTGATTCTACTTTATGTTCTATGATGAGCAATGGTTACACGAACATGAGATGCATCCTGTCTAGGAACATGATGAATAGCATGTGAAACAAATCCTAGTACAAGTTTCTTCTTCTCTAAATAACCATGTCTCATGAAGGCTCTAGGTTGATAAGATGACATTCTAGTAAGATTTTTCTTAGCATTTTTTAACCTACGCCAACAGAACTCAACCAAATGCCTATCCTTCTTTCAATAGGTGCAATGGTACTTGGTACCACTGAGAGATGCTCAATGGTGCATATACGCAAGCGTGGCACCGTCCTGTTCACCTACTGGAACGGGGAGCACCGTGCACTGACGGGGGTGTACTACACCCCACAACTGCACAACAACATAGTTAGCCTCGGGCAGCTCGATGAGAATGGCTACCAGACACTCATCCAGGACAGCGTGCTCACGATCTGCTACCAGCAGCGTCGCATACTTGCTTGGGTAAACCGCACTCACAACCAACTTTATGTGCTCACCCTCAGCATTGCATAGCCGGTCTGTTTGTCTACGCGGTGCGACGGCGACATGTGACGATGGCATGCCAGGTACGTTCACCTAAACTTCCAGGAACTGCGGAAGTGGGCGCAACGCGGCATGGTGCGCAGGCTACCATAGATCGATCATGTCAATCAGATTTGCGACAGCGGCCTCATCGTCAAGCAACGGTGCACCCTGTTCCTAGAGCAGGCGAAGTACCACACGAAGCACGTCCTTGACCTTGTGCATGACGATCTCTGCGGCCCCATTGTGCCAGCCACACCAAGAGGGCAGCAATATTTTTTGCTCCTCGTTGACAACCTTAGCCGGTACATGTGGCTGGTCTTGCTCACGATGAAGGACGAGGCACCGGCAACGATCAAGTGGTTCCAAACCGACGTTGAGGTGGAAACCGAGCGCAAGCTATGCGCCCTCTGCATTGACCGCGGTGGCGAGTTCACGTCAGTTGAGTTCAGTGAGTACTACGCTGATCGCGGTGTCCAGCGGCACCTCATGGTGTCATACTCCCCACAGCAGAATGACGTTGTTGAGCACCAGAACCAGAAGGTGGTAGCCATGGCTTGTAGCATGATGAAGGCCAAGAGCATGCTGGGGATGTTTTGGGGTGAGGCGGTGATGACAGCCGTGTTCATCCTGAACCGAGCCCCGACCCGTAGTGTCAAGGGCATGACGTTGTACGAGGCGTGGCATGGCACATAGCCTCTGGTGTACTTTCTCTGCACTTTTGGCTGCATCGTGTATGTCATAGTGGTAAAGTCGCACCTGAAGAAGCTCGATGATAGGAGCACGCCGATGGTGTTCATCGTCTACGAGCCAGGCGCCAAGGCATATCGCATCTATGACCTTGTTGGCAAGCACGTGCATGTGATGTGCACAGGGCAATGTAGCAACAACAAACTCCGGTGAGACGTTCGCTATCGAGTATATTATAGCAGGTGCTATGTGTGGCAACCCTGCAGCGCACGGGAGTGACGAGCGTCGAGTCTCGCACCTAGCCCGACCAGCGACGCCCGATCCGGGCAAAGCCGCGAGCACGTCTACACCCGTGCCACAAAGCGGGGTGGAATTCGTTTCACCGCCCATCGACGCTTCACCCATGATGGATGACGAGGGCCCTCGTTGCTACTGGACTATGGCTAACGTGTACGACACGACCACTATCCGCGACCTCGATCACGAGGAGCTGTACCTGACGGCGGCAGATGAACCAGTTGGCTTCTCTGAGGCTGAGAAGCACGAGTGTTGGTGCCGCGCCATGATCGAGGAGATGAGCACCATCGAGGAGAACGACACTTGGCAACTTGCCGACCTCCTCGTCGGTCACCGTCTCATCGGCTTGAAGTGGGTCTGCAAGGTGAAGAAGAAGTCCCACAGCGCTGTTATCAAGCACAAGGCATGCCTCGTGGTAAAGGGTTATGTGCAGTGCTAGGGCATCGACTACGAGGAGGTGTTCGCTCTGGTGGCCCGTCTTGAGTTCGTGCGTTTGCTGATCGCGATCGCCGCACACGTGGGATGGCCAATGCATCATATAGATGTCAAATCGGTGTTCCTCAATGGTGAGCTCGACGAGGTGGTCTACGTCGCCCAACCTCCCGGCTTTGAGGTCGAGGGCCATGAGCAGAAGGTGCTGAGGCTCCATAAGGCCCTCTAGGGCCTAAAGCAAGCGCTGAGAGCATGGAACGCCAAGCTTGGCCGCTGTTTACTGTCACTCGGGTTCCAACGGAGCACGTCGAAACATGCAGTGTACATGCGCGGCAGCGGTACATCATAGCTACTGATGGGCGTCTACGTCAACAACCTCATTATCACGAGCACCGACACACAGGAGATTGCCATGTTCAAAAGGGAGATGAAAAGCTCATTCAAAATGAGCGATCTCGGCCTGCTCAGTTTCTACCTCGGTTTCGAAGTGCACCAGTCTGATGGCTGCATCACGCTGAACCAATATGCATACGCGCTCAAAATTATTGAGAAGAGCGGTATGGCAGATTGCAATTCCTGCCACGTTCCCATGGAGATGAGGCTCAAGCTGAGCAAGGCAAGCTCAGCCCCTCTCACGGACGCTACGGCCTACCAGAGCATCGTCGGAAGCTTGCGGTACCTAGTGCACACTTGACCCGACATCGCATACTCGGTGGGCTACGTGAGCCGCTTCATGGAAGCGCCAACCATCGAGCACTTGGCAGCAGTCAAGCATATACTCCGGGACATTGCTGGTATGCGGAGCTATTATTGTCATTATGCGAAGAAATTGGAGGAGCCACGGTTTGTCGGCTACAGCGATAGCGACATGGCCGATGACGTCGACGACCGCAAGAGCACGACATCGTCTTCTTCTTCCTCAGCCACAGCCCCATCAGCTGGCAATCTCAGAAGCAGAAGGTTGTGGCGCTATCCTCTTGTGAAGCCGAGTACACCGTGGCGACAACGGCTGCCTGCCAAGGTATCTGGCTGACTCGTTTACTCACTGATTTGAAGAATGGAGAGGCAGGCAGTGTCATGCTCAAAGTCGACAACAAGTCGGCGATCTCCCTCAGCAAAAATCCAGTGTTCCAAATGCATTGAAGACGACAAAGTTGAGGTAGAGTACATCAAGACCGAAGAGCAGCTAGTTGACATTCTGACGAAGACGCTGGGCTGCGTCAAGTTCTAGGAACTGCGCACAAGGATCGGCATCATCGAGATCAAGAAAGCGCATCAGGATTAGGAGGTGTTTGGTGATTAATCTTGTGTGCTATTTTGTGTTTATTTCATTGTAAGGGCATCATTGCTGGAAACGTACAAGGCCATAGTGGTATAGTTAGTGGCTCATTATTGCATTGTAACGGCATAGTTAGTAGCTGCATCGATCGTTGCATTGCATGTCTGTCTCTCGCGTTGAATAAAAGGAGGAGAAAAAAAAACAGAAAATGTTGTGGATTTTGATTAGCACAAAAAAAAAGTCTTGCATGTCCATCTTCTTCCTTGAGTTTCAGGCCTTTGTGAGTTCCAGGTTCTCACGTGAGTAGTAGTAAGCGCGGCTAACATCCAGCTCACCACGGTCCTCTCCGGCATTGCATCCAACACCTGCCTCGCATCATCCACCTCGCCGCACTGTTGGAAAATAAGCTGTACTCAAGCTGATTGCAACATCAGTGTTGGGTCGGTCAAGAGGACTAGCTCTGTCTTCAGTTGGTTCTAGTCAGACAAATTCTGGAGTTTTTCTTTTGTGTGCATTTGTTTGTTTTTGTAATCGTGTAGTTTAGCACGTCCTGATTGTTTTAGTCTTAGTTATGCGTTAGTGGATCCGATCAAGCGGATCACGTCGGTTGTGGCGTGAGCTGTGCACGTCAGTTGGTCATTCTCTGAAGAAGTTTAGAGTATTGTTGGTTTTCAGTTGGGTCTTCAGTTGTAGCCTGAACTTTTTACGAAGAACAGTAAAGGAACCAAAAATTGCCCCACTGTGTCCTACTGTTTTTCTCCTCTGCCCATTTCCTCCATTGAGTTGTTCGTGTGTTGATCTGTGGTTCTTGGGCGTGTCTCTTGGTTTTGATCTCCTTCACTTGGTATCAGAGCCAGGTTCCCAGATACATGCCCAAGTACTTGCAGCTGGAACCAATGGCAGTCACCACGCAGCACGCGGCGAGAGAGGGTGGTGTCTCAGTGCATTATCCAATGCTGAATTCCTAAAACTATTCCAGTTGGGCGATCAAGATGGAAGTGTTCATGGAAGCCCAGGGCGTCTGGGAGGCCATTGAACCCGCGGCCGGGGAGGCCGTGGAGAGGAAGAAGGATAAGATGGCACTGGCGTGTATCTTCCAGGCCGTTCCAGAGGACGTGGTGCTGCAAATTGCCACGAAGAAGACGGCAAAGGAGGCGTGGAAGAGTCTGAAGACGCGTTACCTCGGTGCTGATCGGGTGAAGAAGGCGAGAGTGCAGACGTTGAAGAGCGAATTCGATGCCCTGCAGATGAAGCAGACTGAATCCATTGATGAGTTTGCTGGGAAAATCAGTGCCTTGGCAAACAAATTCAGTAGGCTAGGGAATCCCCTGGGGGAAGATGCTCTCATCAAGAAGATGCTGGACTCTGTGCCAGACAAATACTTGCAAGTGGTTGCGGCCGTCGAGCAATTCTCCGATGTGGACACCATGTCGTTCGATGAGGCAATCGGCCGCCTCAAGGCGTACAAGGAGCGTACAAGGAGGCGGATGGGCGGAAACAACGAAGGGCAGCTCTTGCTCACTAACGCTGAGTGGCAGGCGTGGCAGAAGAATGCCGATGGAGATTCGTCATCAAGCAACATGGGTCGTGGCGCTGGCAGCCCAGATGGGGGCGGCCGCAGCGGAGGACGTGGTGGCTCCGGTGCACCACACCAGGATGCAACTAGCAAAGGTAAAGACAAGAGTCACATCAAGTGTTTTAACTATGATGTGTTTGGGCATTATGCATCTGAGTGTCACAAGCCACGACGGGAGCGCCAGGAGGCGAACATGACCTGCACTCAAGAAGAAGAAGAAGAAGAAAACGCCTTGATGTTGCCGGTCTGTGCTGCTGACTCCCAAGAGATGGTGCTGCTGAATGAAGAAAGTCTTGTTCCAAAGCACTGCAAAACCGAAGAGACCATTGTCAGCTCGGATGTTTGGTATTTGGATAACGGTGCTAATAATCACATGACTGGGCACCGAGGGAAGTTCATGGAACTAGATGAAAACATTTCAGGTGTTGTCAAGTTTGGTGATGGCTCAGCTGTGCAGATCAAGGGAAAGGGCTCCATATTGTTTAAGTGCAAGAATGGAGATCAGCTCATACTCCCAAAGGTGTTTTATATTCCTAGTTTGAGGAATAATATCATCAGTCTTGGCCAAATGACCGAGAATGGAAGTGAGTTAGTGCTAGCAGGAGCACACCTGAGGGTGTTTGACAGGAATGGGACACTTTTGATGAAAGTGAAGCGCACTGCAAACAGATTGTACAAGATGGTAATTAAGACATGTGAACCAGTGTGTTTGTTGGCAAGCCTTGATGACCCAGCGTGGCTTTGGCATGCAAGGCTTGGACACCTGAATTTTCAGGCACTCAAGATCATGGTCGAGAGGAACATGGCCACTGGATTGCCAAGAATCAGCCACCCAAATCAGTTGTGTGAAGCCTCCTAGTTGCAAAGCAGAACCGACTTCCATTCCCTCTCCAAGCACATTTCAGAGCAGATAGTCCACTACAGCTGGTCCATGCAGACTTGTGTGGTCCAATTACTCCCCAAACAATTGCTAGAAACAAGTACTTATTGTTGCTTGTTGATGACTTCAGCCGGTATATGTGGGTGCATGTAATTAGAGACAAGAGTGATGCCTTTGCTGCTTTCAAGAAGTTCAAGGCATTGGCTGAAAAAGGGACATGTCACAAGGTGAAGACCTTGAGAACTGACCAAGGGGGAGAATTCTTGTCCAAGTTGTTCACAAGTTTCTGTGAAGGGGAAGTCACTGATCGGCACCTCACTGCACCATACTCTCCTCAACAGAACGGTGTGGAACAAAGGAGAAACCGCACGGTGATGAGCACAACAAGAAGTTTGCTTAAGGGCATGGAGCTACCTGGGAAGATGTGGGGAGAGGCTGTCAGACATGCTGTGTATTTACTGAACCATTCGATGACAAAAGCGTTGAGGGAATGCACACCATACGAAGCGTGGTCTGGGAAGAAACCGAGATTTGAGTACTTTAGAGTTTTCGGCTGCACTGCTCATGTGAAGGTAGCTGCTCCTCATGCGAAGAAGCTTGATGATCGCAACATGCCCATGGTGTATTTAGGTGTGGAGGAAGGAAGCAAGGCACACCGGCTTTTTGATCCTAGACGCAGCAGAATCTGTGTGAGTCGAGATGCTATTTTTGAAGAAAGAAAGAAGTGGGAGTAGGAAGAGGTTAGCCAAGAAGACAAGCAAAGCTGGATGACTTTCACTGTTGAAGATCAGACAACAGAGAGTGAAGTGGAACCAGAAATAGGTGAGCCACAGGAAGTGACAAGCTCACCCTCTCCCCAAATGCAAAGTCACGCGACCACCTCAGAGTCACCAATTATGTCTCCTCGGTCACCAGTTACTCCAGTCACTGGTTCACCGGTTATTCCAGTCAATACTTCAGAGTTTCCCTCACAAGAAGTATCGCCGGCTACTGAGAGTGGTCCTGGACGGTTTCGATCCCTCAGGGACATTTATAACGAAACCAGTGAAGTTGAACTCGAGGAGGAGTTGAATCTTGCTGATGCTGAGGAGCCCACTTCCTACCACCAAGCTGCCAAAGAGGGAAATTGGCAAGAGGCCATGGAGCAGGAAATTGATGCTATTGAAAGGAACAAGACTTGGAAGCTCACAGATTTACCTTCTGGACACAAATCCATTCGCCTTAAATGGGTTCACAAACTCAAGAAAGATTCAGAGGGAAATATTGTCAAGCACAAAGCAAGATTAGTTGCTAAGGGTTATGTGCAACGACAAGGGATCGACTTTGAGGAGGTATTTGCTCCTGTGGCCAGAATGGAAACTGTGAGGATGTTGCTTGCCCTTTCAGCTCATCAAGGTTGGGAGGTTCATCATCTAGATGTCAAGTCAGCCTTCTTACATGGTGAACTCCAAGAAGAGGTTTATGTCACTCAACCAGAAGGTTTTGTGAAGAAAGGACAAGAACACATGGTGTACAAACTCACAAAAGCTCTATATGGACTTCGTCAGGCTCTAAGAGCATGGAACACCAAATTGGACAAAAGTCTAAAAGCAATTGGCTTTGTCAGATGTACACATGAGCAAGCTGTGTACGTAAGAAATGCTGGTCAGGAGAGTCTCATAGTTGGAGTATATATGGATGACATGATTGTGACCGGGACTAGCAAGCTTGTGATTGATCAGTTCAAGGCACAAATGATGAAAGATTTTGAAATGAGTGATCTTGGCCTTCTCTCATTCTATCTCGGCATTTAGGTTGATCAAAAGAAGCACAGCATCACACTCAAGCAGACTGCTTATGCAAGAAAGATCTTGGATCATTCCGGGATGGGTGATTGCAATCCATGAAGATCTCCCATGGAACCAAAACTGAAGCTTGGAAAAGATCCTGAAGGACTGTCGGTTGATGCAACCGAATTTAGAAGCTTGGTTGGAAGCTTAAGGTACCTGCTGCACACCTGGCCAGATCTTGCATACTCTGTCGGTATTGTAAGCAGGTACATGGAAAGACCTACCACTATTTATTCTCAGGCAATCAAACAGATTTTGAAGTATATAAAAGGTGCCTTGGATCTGGGACTAACCTACAAGAGGGGTAGAAGAACTAAAAACATAGTTGGTTATACAGACAGTGACCTGGAGGGTGATTTGGATGATAGAAAGAACACAAGTGGAATGGTCTTCTATCTTGATGGAAGCTTGATTGCATGGAACTCTCAGAAGCAGAGGAGTGTAGCGCTGTCCTCGTGCGAAGCCGAATTTATGGCAGCAACCACAGCAGCCTGTCAGGGAATTTGGTTGAAGAATTTGCTGAGTGAGATCACTGAACAGATTGCAGAACCAATGATACTTCAAGTTGACAACAAGTCTGCCACAGCTCTCATGAAGAACCCTGTCTTTCATGGACGGAGCAAGCACATAGATACACGATTCCATTTTATTCGTGAATGTGTTGAGAAGGGGCAGATTGTAGTTGAGTATGTGTGCATTGATGAACAACGTGCAGATGTTCTCACAAAAGCACTAGGAATAATCAGATTTGCCGAGATGCGCCAGCTACTAGGAATGGAGCACTTGGCTCAGCCGAGTCAAGCTTAAGGGGGAGTATGTTGGAAAATAAGCTGGACTCAAGCTGATTGCAACATCAGTGTTGGGTCGGTCAAGAGGACTGGCTCTGTCTTCGGTTGGTTCCAGTCAGACAAATTCTGGAGTTTTTCTTTTGTGTGCATTTGCTTGTTTTTGTAATCGTGCAGTTTAGCACATCCTGATTGTTTTGGTCTTAGTTATGCGTTAGTGGATCCGAGTCAAGCGGATCACGTCGGTTGTGGCGTGATCTGCGCACGTTAGTTGGTCATTCTCTGAAGAAGTTTAGAGTATTGTTGGTTTTCAGTTGGGTCTTCAGTTGTAGCCTGAACTTTTTATAAAGAACAGTAAAGGAACCGAAAATTGCCCCACTGTGTCCTGCTGTTTTTCTCCTCTGCCCATTTCCTCCATTGAGTTGTTCGTGTGTTGATATGTGGTTCTTGGGCGTGTCTCCTGGTTTTGATCTCCTTCACGCGCTTCCCGTAGAAGTCCACCAGGCTGCTCAACACGTACACGCATTACCTGACCCCCGCCTTCCATGTGTACCCGTGCACCGCCATTCTGGCCCCGACCAGCCCGAGACCCGCGCACGCCTTGAGCATGTTGGGCACGACGAAGTTGTCCGCGGGAATGCCCGCCTCAAGCATGGTGATGGCGACGTAGCCCGCAAGGGCCTTGGCATGCAAGTCGGCACGACTCCATAGGCCGATGACGGTGTTGGATTTAATATGGGCTAGGCCCAAACTTTAATTCTAATTAAATCCTGGAAAATCCCAAAGGCCCATGTGCATGTGCTAAACCTTTTTAGTCCCACATGGAGAGTTAAAGGAGTTACACCAATTTATAAGGTGGAACGTGGGAGTCCTCTTGTGGAATTGGAGAGCAATACACGCGCTCGCCGCCGCTCGCCGAGCCGAGCCGTCTTGCCGCAGCCGAGCCGAGCCGTGCCGTGCCGCGTCGTCGTGCCGCGTCGCGTGTGCGTGTGCGTGCGCGTGTCGCGCAGCTTGGCGCATACAGCGCGTGTCGAGTGCGTCGCGGCGTTTTCTTTATCTATTCGAAAATCGAAGCGCGACCGACCGCAATAAACGGTTGGCAATAATTGCGATTATTTTCGGTCTCTGGCGAGAACGTTCTTTGTTACTAGTGAATAATGGTGACCGCCGCCCTTGACTAGGCGATGCGGCCTTGTTACTAGTGAGTGATGGTGGTGTTTACGTCCGTTGTTATATATAGTCATTATCCGAGCAGTCATGTTCTCAATTCTCTCCACGAAAGACACCACGCTTCTTTGTTCTTTGTCTCGCGATCTCCATCCCGGCAAAGCGCGTGCACGATCGCACCGGAGAAGCGAGCCTCCGAACCCTCGTCCTTGAAGGCTTGCGAGCAAGGGGCGAATAAGGTTTTGGGGCGTTCGCGCGATCGCCACGCTTCCTCTCCATTCGACTCTACCTTTCGCCTACAACCGCATTTACGACTACTACCGCGACGCCCATTGACGACTACTTACCACTACGCCATGACAAACGCGGCGATCTCACAAAGACTCACCGCCGCTTCTTCTACTCTGCTGCTCCTTCCACTGGATCGGGTATGTCTATTTCATATGTACTTCTTGGTTAGTAATATTACTAGTTGTTACCTTGAACACCGTGATAGATATGCTAGTTTCGTCATTCGATATTAGTATGTCTATAGTGTTCTTGCTTACTTGCTTTATGAAAGTGGCTAGAATATTCATCATGTTTTATCTACTATATTTCGATTAAAGTAATTCGAAAAATGCTATTATTCTCAACAATCCAAAACCTTATTGTAATAGGCATTTTTCAACAATCGGCTTTCTTGCTTTGGCTTAAGCCCTCTCAATTCGATGGTGCGAATTATAAGAGGTGGCGCACCAAGATGGTGCTGGCTAAGCGCCATGAACGTTTTCATGTGGCAAAGGCAAGCTGAAGGAACACTTACTCTGAAGCAGAGCAAGCGTCGAGGTGCGATAACCTTTTAAAGGTGTCGTGATCGTTCTTGGTGAGAAGTTAGTTGATGCATACATGGTGATTACAAATGGAAAGATATGTGGGATGCACTCGAGGCCAAGTTTGGGGTTTCGGATGCAGGCAGTGAACTGTATCTCATGGAGCAATACCATGACTATAGAATGGTTGATGGCCGTTCTGTAGTTGAGCAGGCTCATGAGATACAATCCATGGCCAAAGAACTTGAGCATTTCAAGTGTGTTTCTGGGACAAGTTTGTCGCGGAGGCATTATTGCCAAGCTTCCTCCTTCATGGAGGAATTTTGCTACTTCTCTAAAACACAAGAGACAAGAGTTTTGTTGAAAATCTCATTGGGTCTCTTGATGTTGAAGAAAAGGCAAGGGCAAAAGATACACACACTAGAGGAAATGAGGGACATTCTAGTGCCAATGTGGTGCAGAAAAAGAATGGCCAAGCTCAAAAGTTCAAAGGCAAAAACAAGACTGCACAAACAACAAGCTTTAAAAAGAAGAAGAAGAACACAAAGGATGGTCTTTGCTTTGTGTGTGGCGAATCTGGTCATTGGGCCAAGGATTGCAGTCAACGCAAGGGTGTGAAGAATCAGCAAGGGCAGAATTCCAAGTCTGCCAATATTGTTGTTGGTACTCTTGAGACGGAACTTGTGGTATGGTAATTTACCTCATCGCTTTTTCCGTATGTCAATCTACCGATTGGTGGATAGACACCGGTGCTAATATACATGTGTGTCTTTGATATTTCATTGTTTTCTTCTTACCAGTCACTCGGATTCACCGTTCTAATGGGGCGGGTCACATGCCCTTGTTCATGGTGTTGCGCGGTCGATCTGAAGTTTACTTGGAAAGATTGTGCAATCAAGAACGTGCATCATGTGCCATCCATCAATAAGAATCTCGTGGCGGATCTCTTCGTAGAGATGGCTTTAGATCGGTATTTGAGTCCAATAAATTTGTAATGTCCAAATGTGGACAATTTGTTGGTAAAGGCTATGTGTGCGGAGGCTTGTTCCGCCTATCTCTTTCAGATTTGTGTAATAATGTTGTGAATCATATTTTCAGTGGTAATGAGACTACTATTTGGCATTCACGACTTTGTCACATAAATTTTAGTTGCATGACGCAGTTAGCTTGCTTTAGAGTTAATCCCGAAATTCACCCTTGCCAAAGGTTCTAAATGTCAAGTTTGTGTGCAATCAAAGCGACCTCGTAAGCCTCACAAGGCGCGGAGGTAAGAAACTTGGCACCATTAGAACTCATACATTCAGATCTGTGTGAGATGAATGGTGTGTTGACAAAGGTGGTAGAGATATTTCATGACTTTGATTGATGATTCCACTAGGTTACGCTATGTGTATCTTTTAAAAACTAAAGATGAAGCTTTTCACTACTTTAAAATCTATAAGGCGTAATGAGAACCAACTTGAAAAGAAAATCAAAAGGGTTAGGTCTGATCGTGGCGGCGGGTACTTTTCTAATGAGTTCAATTTATTCTGTGAGGAACATGGTATAATCCATGAGAGGACGCCTCCCTATTCACCCGATCAAATGGGATTGCCGAAAGAAAGAACCGTACTCTAAGCGATTTGGTTAACGCCATGTTAGACACATCGGGTCTTTCCAAGGCATGGTGGGGGGAGGCTATATTGACTTCATGTCATGTCCTAAATAGGGTTCCCACAAAGAATAAAGAGATAACTCCATTTGAACAATGGGAGAAGAAAAGACTATCACTTTCATACTTGCGCACTTGGGGTTGTTTGGCGAAAGTCAACGTGCCAATCTCCAAAAGCGTAAGCTTGGACCAAAAACCGTGGATTGCGCTCTTTTAGGCTATGCTCACCATAGCGTTGGATATAGATTTTTAGTGGTGAAATCGGAGTACCGACGTGCATGTCGGTACAATTATGGAGTCCAGAGATGCTACTTTCTTTGAGGATATTTTTAGATGAAAGATATGCCTAGTTTATCAGTCGGGAGCCCGATACAACTCGAACCTGCCATTCCAATGGAATATTTTGAGCAAACCACGATCAAATTCCGAGGAGGAAGACAATGAAACTCGAGGAAGAGTAAAAGACAAAGGACTGCAAAGTCTTTTGGTTACGATTTCATTGTGTACCTTGTGGATGATACTCCAAGTACCATTTAAAGCATATGCTTCTCGGATGCGGAATCTTGGAAGGAAGTCCAGTGAAATGGATTCCATTATCTCTAATGGAACTTGGGAGATCATGGCGTCCTTATGGTTGTAAACACAGCAGGATGTAAGTGGGTGTTCAAAAGAAGCTTAGGCTGATGGTACTATCGAGAAGTATAAGGCACGGCTTGTGGCCAAGGGTTATACCCAAAAGGAAGGCGAAGATTTCTTTGATACTTATTCACTGTGGCTAGATTGACCACTATTCGAGTACTACTATCTCTGGTCGCCTCACACGGTCTTCTCATTCATCGATGGATGTTAAGACGGCTTTCTAAATGGAGAGTTGGACGAGGAAATTTACATGGAACGACGGATGGATTTGTAGTAAATGGTCAAGAAGGAAAGGTGTGCAAGTTGTTGAAATCTTTGTATGGTCTTAAACAAGCACCTAAGCGGTGGCATGAAAATTCGACAGAACCTTAACATCTGCGGGCTTTATTGTAAATGAAGTCGCGGATGTGTGTATTATCGCCATGGTGGGGCGAGGAGTCATTCTATGTCCGTATGTTGATGACATATCGATCTTTGGGACCAACCTTAATGTGATTAAGGAGGTCAAGGATTTCTTGTCTCGAAATTTTGAGATGAAAGATTTGGGAGTAGGCGATGTTATCTTGAACATCAAGCGTTGAGAGGTGATGATGGTGGGATTACATTGTTGCAATCTCATTATGTGGAAAAGGTTCTGAGTCGTTTTGGTTATAGCGACTGCAAACCATCTCCAACACCTTATGATACTAGCGTGTTGCTTAGGAAGAATAGGAGAATAGCCAGAGACCAATTGAGATATTCTCAGATAATTGGTTAACTTATGTATTTAGCTAGCGGTACCGGGCACGACATCTCGTTTCTTTGTGAGCAAACTAAGCCGGTTTGTTTCTAATCCAGGAGATGATCATTGGCATGCTCTTGAGAGGGTAATGCGCTATCTAAAGTGTAATATGAGTTATGGCATTCACTATACCGGGTACCTAGGGTACTAGAGGTTATAGTGATTCAAACTGGATATCTGATGCTGATGAGATTAAGGCCACAAGTGGATATGTCTTCACACTTGGAGGTGGCGCTGTTTCATGGAAGTCTTGCAAGCAGACCATCTTAACGAGGTCAACAATGGAAGCAGAACTCACAGCATTAGATCGCCATCGTTGAAGCCGAATGGCTTCGTGAGCTCTTGATGGACTGCAGGTGGTTGATAAACCGCATCGCTATTACGATGAACTGTGACAATCGATCGTGATCGTCAAGGTGAAGCAGTTCTAAGGATAATATGAAATCATCAAGACATGTGAAGAGAAGATCAAGTGCTGTCGGGAAAATGAGAAACTCGAGTAATAGCTTTGGATTATATCCAAACGACTAAGAATGCAGATCCCTTCACAAAGGGTTTATCACGAATGTGATAGACAATGCATCAAGGGAGATGGGTTTGAGACCCACGTGAGTTATACCATAGTGGTAACCCATCCTATATGATCGGAGATCCCGTGAAGTAGGATTGGCGAAACAAGCTTTTGGTTAATCGGGAGGAGAGTACCTTTATAGACCCACTCCATTGGAGATGCAATTCTCTCCAAAATCAGATGGTAGGTTGATTTTATCTTAATGTGTTCTGTGGCTTATTTAAGCAAAGATCTGTCTCTGAGAGATCTTGAAAGAACACACCTATATGAGCATTGCTAGTCACGATCTATGAGATAGGTAATCTCTAGGAAGCTCATGAATAGGCCAGAGTATGACTTATATGCTCCAACTTGCGGGGATGCTGGCGACCTAGTATCGATTAAGGACTTAAGTGAAACTTATTCACACAAACCGCCAATTCAAGGCTTAGTCCATTGTGCGATTGTGGATAAGTGTAACCATTCTAGATGGATGTTCAACCTTAACCGGTCTCCATCAAACACCGATATATTAAAACAATCTTGTGGATCAAGGAATTTGACATGTGCCCTTGGGATGCAGTGGGGATTGTTGGATTTAATATGGGCTAGGCCCAAACTTTAATTCTAATTAAATCTCGAAAATCCCAAAGGCCCATGTGCATGTGCTAAACCTTTTAGTCCCACATGGAGAGTTAAAGGGAGTTACACCAATTTATAAGGTGGAGCGTGGGAGTCCTCTTGTGGAATTGAGAGAGCCAATACACGCGCGCTCGCTTCGCCTCGCCGAGCCAGCCGAGCCGAGCCGAGCCGAGCCGAGCCGCGCGCCGTGCGTGTGCGTGTGCGCAGCGCGTGCGCGTGCAGCGTGTGCGTGTGCGTGTGCGTGTGCGTGTCTTGTAGCGTACGCAGCGTGTCGAGTGCGTCGCGCGTTTTCTTTATCTATTCGAAAATCGAAGCGCACCGACTTCGCAATAAACGGTTGGCAATAATTGCGACTGTTTCTGGTCTCTTCATTTTTTGCAAATTGAAAGAACGATGCATCGATTCAAATAATGGTGGCGAGAACGGTTCTTGTTACTAGTGAATAATGGTGACCGTTTCGGCCCTTGACTAGGCGATGCAATTTGCTGTTACTAGTGAGTGATGGTGGTCGTTTACTTTGCAGTTGTTATATATAGTCATTATCCGGAGCAGTCATGTTCTCCAATTCTCTCCACGAAAGACACCACAGTTCTTTGTTGTTGTCTCCGCGATCTCCATCCGGCAAAGCGCGTGTACGATCGCACGGGAGAGCGAGCCTCGGAACCCTCGTCCTTGAAGGCTTGCACGAGCAGAGGCGAATAAGGTTTTTGGGAGCGTTGGCGCTGCGCTCGCTGCCTCTCCATTCGACTCTCTGCTACGCCTACAACCGTGACGACTACTACCGCGGCGCCCACTCGCGCGACTACTTACCACTACGCCATGACAAACGGCGATCTCACAAAGACTCAGTGCCGCTTCTTCTACTATCTGCTGCTCCTTCCATGGATCGGGTATGTCTATTTCATATGTACTTCTTGGTTAGTAATATTACTAGTTGTTACCTTGAACAACTTTGTGATAGATATGCTAGTTTCGTTCGTGCGGATATTAGTATGTCTATAGTGTTCTTGCTTACTTGCTTTATGAAAGTGGCTAGAATATTCATCATGTTTTATCTACTATATTTACGGATTAAAGTAATTCGAAAAATGCTATTATTCTCATGCAGGGACGCCCAGCGAAGGCATTCTTGGCGGGTAGAGCGTCGAACACGCGGCTCGGCGTCGGCGCAGCCGCGCGGCGTGAAGGCGGTGAGCTTGGTGCCGATGTAGGCGTTGAGGCGTAGTAGGGCCCGCTTGATGGCGGCGGCGCACTGGCGGCCACGCGAGGATCCGGCGGCGACGCAAAGATCGCGGTTAGGGCGTGTACACCTCGGGCGGCGGCGGCGATAGGGGCGGCCCGGCGCTCGGCGCGGAGGCGAGGGCGGCGTCGTGGAGGCTACCTTGCTGCCGTTGCGGGAGAGAGAGGTGTGGCGCGGCGTGGAGGGCGGGCCTCGGGGCCTCGCGGGCATTTGGATGGTGCGGTCGCGGGATGGTGCGGAGCCATGGAGGTGTCAGGGTGGAGAGTTGTGAAGCGGAAGATGAGGGGATAAGGGCCGTGAGGTGGATGTTTCATGGACTCATGGGCCTAACTGGCCTTCATTTGGGCCTCATTTAGGCTATTTTGGGCTCGCATTCTTTGTCGAAATAGAGGATTAATCCTATCGGGCCTTAGACGGGCTTTACAAAGGGTTCTATAGCCCGAGCCAACAATAGGGTTGCAACGCTCCGCTCGCCTACTGTTCGATATTACCACACGCACGTGTACGGACATCAAACATGAATCTGCGACTTCACGTAGCACACATAAAGTTTCTGCAGTGCCTGGACCAAAAACTAAACATTAAACGGATATAGCTAACAAAAGATACTACCCACAAAAATATAGCACAAGTGCACAATCGAAATGTGCCAATGTAAAGACAACAAAGAACAATTCACCTCGCAGAGTGGAAGGAAGATAGCACAAGCGGAAGAGCCTAATCACGCCAAGCAGATGATAATTTTAATTAACAAGGAAGAGGAGTGAAAGCGAAGTGGAGATCGTATCGCTTATTAATGTAAGCTAGAAGTACATAAAAAAGAAAAGTAAAAGACTCCACCGCCCTTCGCGTCCCAACCCGCCTGCTCACCAGATTTTCTACCGATTACTCGGTTGCACGCTGCTTCGGGATTCGTGTCGGACGTGGCAGGCAGCCATTGGCTGGCGGTAAAGATCAGCGGACGATTCCCCGATGTGATAGCCTATGTTTCGCAGTTTTGCGCCATGTCTTGTCCAACGGAAAATGACATTAACACCCCTATTCGAAGCACGGATTGTTCCCCGGTCGATATGGGCTTTTCTGCGATTTTCTTTCTTCATAGACACTTCTCTCCTGTCCTTTCCTCCCTTTCACCTGTTGGTCCAGGATAAGTAGTACAATTCTGTTTGTTAGGACTAGTAGCGAGTTGGCGAGATATTTTGCTCGGTCTAAGTCGTGCAAATAATGAGATGTTACTTTTGACGCTACCCACTATGAGCTGTGACTTGACCGGTACGAAGTAGGCAAAGACCACATCATTCTTGCCCTGGCTTCAATCAAAGCAGCCAAAACAAATAGCTTTGCCCTCTTCTCTTCATGCCTGTTTGGTTGGTGCTCCCAAAATTTAGATCCGGATTCTCCGTGGTTGTTACAGAGAACAGTGTTATGAGTCTATATAAACAGTACCTAACAGTAGTATTGTGGTAAAATATTGTAGATATTGTACATGTTTACTGTGGCAATTTTACTATGCCCTTCTGATATTGTAGCTCTCGATCTAGACCATTTATTTTGGATCGTACGGTGTAGACAATGCCCTAATGCATATCACTGTGCTCCTCTGCATTAGCACATTTTCGATCGTACGATGTTGACAATGCCGGTTCCCAATTTTCTGAGTTTTAAAAAAGCCTTTTAAATAGTTAGTAGGGAGAAAATTCACCATTTGGATTTATTTGAATTTAATTCAAAAGCTTAAACATGGACTTTCAATAGAAAAATCATTTAATATGATTAAAGTCAACTTGAACAATAGTCAACACTATTTTATTTGGATCCTATATGCTTAGATATATTTTCTAGATTTTTCTAGAATTTTTCTGAGCTCATTTGCCATTTTCTATTGCTTATTTAAATTATCAGTATTTTCTAAATTAGAAAACTAATTAAAATCTTAGTTAACTCCTTGGGCCGAATTTCCTAGGCTCCGGCCCAATCCTACCCATCCTCACCCAAGCCTCGGGACCTCCCGAGTCCTCACGACCTCTCTCAATAGATCTCCACTGCCACGACCTCCTCTCTCTGAAGAGATTGTGAGGACTGACTTATTTGACTTGTAATGCTTAGCCTTCCATTGACCATAGCATCACAAAGCAAATAAACCAAGCCTCGAGATATGTATACTTCCCAGAAATGCAGTATACACATCCCGTTACAAAATCATGCATCAATTCCATACATCATAGTATAACAAGTCTACCAAAAGACATACATAACATAAAGTTATTACAAAGGAGTGGTGGCCAAAATGACAACAAGTATTAATTAACAGATGAAGCAAAAGGTGCCATAAGATGGCTTTAACCACAATACGACCGGTTAGCCATAACCACAGGGCAACCGACCGGACCGCCAAGCTAGTCGTCCATACCGTAGCAAAACTCACCAAAGTGGATCCCATGGGGATCAACCTTCTTCCTCTGCAACAATTAAGCGAAGCAAATGAGTACAAAAATGTACTCGCAAGACTTACGGGTAACAAACCTAGTTACTACTACATGCAGGCTTTAATCAAAGGAGAAGGCTCAAAGGTTATTTTCAGCATAAAGCAAGTTTTATTTGCAATAGATAATAAGTCTGAAGGCAGTTTTAACAATCTGAATTTTATTTACATAAATAACAGCGATACAATAAGTAATGACATAAAGACATCCTGGAGATGACCAACCCAATGGTCATCACAACAATAGCACGAATTACCCATCCGTACCACCCATGTCAAGTTTTAATTTAAAAGGTTGTAGTCTAACTCTTGAAAAGCTTACCCAAGCGTGTCCATAACCTAGGACGAGGCTATTCGAATAGTTTTAACCTGCGCAGGTGTACCAATGTACCCACACTTTAGACCGCCTTTTTGCCAAGCTATTAAGCACACTTCCTTGGGTATGCCGGCACGGCTAAGTCCTACGAGATATTTCCAATGTATTGAGCTAATCAAGAGCCGCACGTATGGGGGTTAACCCTTAGTGATCTGTCGTGAATATGGATCACAAGGACCCATCGTGGAGTAGGATACATCGGCCTCGTGGTGCTCCTCCCCACAAACATGTCCATATTGCATATAGTTAAATATACAACCCACCACGCGACTCATTAATTAACACCCCAAAGTACTTAGTCAAGAGAGGTTCCATATATCTCTTGTGTGGTTAGCACGCACAAAATTACCGGATAACGGGACTCACAAGAAGTTCGGTCCTTAATGGACAGGCACCATTCGATCACACCTAAAGCACACCATCTTACCATTGTGCCTAAGTCCAAATCATTTTGTTTTCATTTTTAGTTTTCACAAATAAACATAACACAAAAAGTTGAAGTAGAGAGCCATAATGAGTCTGTGTGATCAAGGTTAACGACTAAGTCGATAACCGCCCAATTCAACCGGTAACTAAGCATTGCTAAGCATCATATCGTAAAGACAAATAAAAGACCATAAATCAATCACCGAGCTCTAATTCACCAGTGAGAATAATATCCTATGGCAGTGGCAGGGGTGAATAATTTTATGGCAACCATGCAATAGGCTTAGCTACCTCTAAATCGACAAAAATAACTTTGACGCAAGAAACATGCATACTTAGGTTTTGCAATCAAGATATTAGAATTTAAAAGTAGTAGGAGCAATATGATCAAATGATGTTACACTGCTTGCCTTGATGGAGATTACTTTCTTGCTGCAGAGGATCACTCACGAAATCAATAATTTCTTCGAAACCTAACGCGAAAAGGCGATAAAACCAATAAGAACGAAGAACATCAAATAAAACTCAACAGCAAACGTCATCCAAAAATCATGAAATTCATACAGCAGCAAGATGATGATTTTAAATGAATTCAGAAAAAAGAATCAAGTCATTTGTATTAAGTACGAAAAAGTTATAGCTAAAATAATTTCTCTCAGCCTATTAATTCAACTAAATTAATTACGGGTACTGTTCATGGTAAAAATGTCGGGACCCAAAAATGCAATTCTGGACCCTCTGTGTATACTGCACTAGTCCAGGATCACGCTAGTGCACACAGTGGCAACATCGATGAAATATCATTTCCATATACAAAGATGACTAATAAATAGGCAAATAACAATAAATATCAGAGTAAAGACCTTAAGGTCAAAGCTTACAATTAATGCCTCAGAAGGCGAATAGCTCAATGAAGTCTGAATGAGCGAAACGAATAACTTCGGTGAAGCCCATCCATATGCCCGAGCAATCGGTGAGTCTGCGACCTAGTTCTTCTTGATCCTTGAAGTAGACCTTGTTGACCTGACGATTCCTCCATTTACTGTGAGGTTTGGGCGCAAGTTTTACAACAAGCGTGAGTACACAACCGCATACTATAAGTCATACCACGAATGCAATATATAGATGCTGAGCTTATTCCAAAGGAAATGACACGTGGTTATTTTAGAAATGCAACATTTGCAATTGAATACAAGTAATAGATTGAAAACATAATTCAAAACAAATAGACAATATTAATTTAATGATTATTTTCACAAAGACACATAGCCTAATCAAATTCTTTCACACACTATATGACTTAAATCACACATTGTCCCTTCCCAAAGGTTTTATGAAAATCTACCCTCGTGTGAAATCCCGAGCATGTCCATGACATGAGGCGACGCGCTATTCGAATAGATTGTTTAACACTCTGCAGAGGTTGTACACTTTACCCACAAGATGCAATCAACGGGATCAGAGCTGATCACAACAAAACCTTTCAGAAACTTTATATCAACATTGACACTTCCGATGTGCTTACAAACCGCTATGCCAACCCTAATGAAGTGCTTTGGCATAACACACATCGTTGGACAGGGAAGCGACGAATCGTCCCGCGATGTGAGCGCCATCGAGGTGAAACACACCTCCACCCTGGCACATAGCCTAACCTACAGCCTGAGTAATCAATGCCAAGAATCCATAACCTACTAAGTTAGGCCCGTCCCATACCAGGCATGTGGTACCAAAGTGCAAGAGGATGTGCTCTGTTGTTTTAGATGGATGGATAGCTTTGAATCAATTGAATGGCAAGTGTGTCCAGGTGGAAGGGAAGGGAAAGAAAAGAAAACAAACCAGAGATTGCAACAGAGGACAAGAGAATGCATGTGGCTGTTCCTGCCGCATGGGGGTGCATCGGCATGGCATGAAGTGGCATTGTTTTGGCACTTGAGGTGGCAAAGCAACGAGAGAACAGAGGGCATTGCACGAAGGAACAGAGAATAACAGAGAACACATGTGATGAAAGCGAAAATAGAGCGAGAGACAAGCATGGCACATTGCGGGCGCATGGAATTGGCGAGAGGCGACAAGGATTTTAGTCTTTGAGAAGGCAAAGCAATGAATAAAGAGAGATTTGAGGTTTCACGGCAAGAAAAGAAAGGAAACCAAAAGGATCCCACGCTCTCGGAGACAATAGACAAAGCGAGCGAAAACGGCGAAGCTACGAGAGCGAAACCATGAAGCTCTGATAGCATACATGAATAGTGCGCGCAGGGTGGCGGTGGCGGGAGAGCGACGAGCGGCGAAGGGCAAAGCGGAAAGAAACGACGAGCGAACGCGATGGCGCGGTCGGATTTGGAAAAACTCACCGAGTAAGCGAAACGCGATGAACACGGTTTGGCTTTAATGGCCGACGATGCTCCGTGATCTTGGCGAAGTGGATGGAACCATGACGTGAGAGCGGCGACGCGAAACCAACGCCGCAGACGGTTGGCCGTGGACGTCGAACGCAAAGCGCGATTCGCGGAGAAGAACTTTGGTTGGAGCTCGGTTTTCGGAGATTGCGACGAAAATGGATTGGTTTGGAGAAACCAAATCGGGGATTGGAAGAGGATCAAGATGGACGCGTGAGCGCAAACCGTTCGTTTTTATATGCACCGTAGATGAAGATATGGAAGTTTGAATTTTTCAGTTTGAAACGAACACGTTCTGGAGATGCGTTCGGTTCGGCCAGAGGAACATGATGAACAGTACCTCGCGATTACTGTAGCACATGGGCAGGAGAGAGAAAACAGCAGATTTCCGGAATTAAAAGAAATTCCAAAAATCAAGGAGACCAAATAAAATAGCAAACAAATCCAGAAAAATCTCAGAAAATACCCAAAAATTCCTTGAAACACAAGGAAGCTAAATAACACAAATTTTTATTTAATTAATGTTTATATTAGTCAAATTAAATATTTTTAATTTAGAAAATTCTCAATTAAGCTTTATTAATTCAAATAAAATTGGTGAAATTTTCCAGGGACCTAAACTACTCAAAAGATTTTTTTAAAAGCCAAATTTTGGGACGTTACAGACCTCCCCCCCTTAAAGGAATCTCGTCCCCGAGATTCAAGCTGGCTATAGAATAGGATAAGGAACTCAACCTTCGGGTTCACTTCTTGCTTTCAAATTGCTTTGACTTTGACTGAATCGCTCTTCTGACCACTTACAGAACAACGCCTTGCTTCTGGCTGAACTTCTTACTTCACTGAAAACTTGACAGACTGGCTCTTGGCTGGAAGGCATCTTGAAACTCGATTGCATCTAACGGGGCTGCTTGATCGGTGCTTGAGGGCACTTTTGGAGTGAAGAAAATCTTGCTGCTGACTAGCAACTCAGGTTAGCAAACTATCTCTTCTTCTGCGCTTCGGAATCTGAACTAACTGACACATTTTTGTTGCCTCTGTCATGCAATTCTTAGCACAGAACTTCAACAGGTATTTTGAAGATAGACATGGCTGCGAAGGTGATAATCTGTATAATCTGCATAGCTTTTCTTCTTGAACACTGCTACTTAAATTCCATTTAAGGTTAAGGATCCTTGGTCTTCTGCTTCATGATTAATGCAACATCCACATACTTTGTAAATTCATCTGCCCCTAGCTGAGCGATGACTTACACAATCAACCATTGTGAATTGCAGATGGTGACAAGCTGCGGTAGTCGACATCCAGGTTGTAGGGAGACTCTGCACACAACAGTTACTTACTCGACTTGCGTTAAGGCACAACTCATTAATCTTTTTCAATCTGTCTATCGATTGAGCGTATACACGTCTTTGAACCGAATGACCATTCAAGCTTCATACAGACTTTGTCGCTAATACAGGATAAGCTAAGATCCTTAGTCTGACACTAACTTCTCTGACACGTCGTACAAATTGACCATCTCTGTAGATCTAACACTGCACCCATGCTGACGAATGCCATTTCTGTCGTATACAACCTCTGTCGTATGCCACTCGCTGGCGGTCTCGAGCTAGATGATCTTGGCGAGAATGAAGCGACAAATTTCGTCAAATGATCAAGAATCACCCTTCAAAACATTATATCCCGATTGGGTCACTGGAGATCCCTTATCGAATTCTCGATGATAGGAGTACTTTGACTAGCCTCTCGACATGTTGGCTAACTTTACGACATACCAAAGGGTAACCCATTGGCGATATTTCGCTTTATTTTGGATCATCATGATTCAACTTTGAGATCTTTGTACACCTTGATACTTTCAGGGAAAATAGAATGCTTGCACTCAAATGTTGGTATGAGCGTCAACTACTTAAGTTTCTTCTCATTAGATATGCAGATATGCTCATTGATCCATGGATCATTCTGTTCGCCTTCAGCGGGTTCTCACGCTTTCCTTTGTTTTACGTGAGGACGAATTTTCTTGACAAAACTGTCATTCCACTGTCTGGTCA
The DNA here is from genome assembly GCA_036346255.1 of Ampelocalamus luodianensis. Lineage (NCBI taxonomy): Eukaryota > Viridiplantae > Streptophyta > Magnoliopsida > Poales > Poaceae > Ampelocalamus > Ampelocalamus luodianensis. The sequence continues at coordinate 50,318,016 of CM070618.1, read as the reverse complement.
GCACTGATCTCTAGCATCGGTTCGAACCCTGGGGTTCAACAAATATCCTCTTGAAACTGACTCAAGACTCAACTTCTGACTCAAGACTCAACTTCTGACTTTCACAAGTAACTTTAGCTGACTGATCAACAGATTCTTACAGTAGCTCTTCTGTTTCAAAGTATCTGCTGCTGTACTAGTCTAGCTTGAGGGAACGGATTTCAACTTCATAGTTTTTAATCTAATAACCGTCTTTGTTGCTCTACAGTAGTAACTTCGAATTATGACTAAGATAATACACCACATGAAACTTCTTAACACACCAATTCTTGGATGTTCCGTGATAAAAGCTATCAAAGTTCTTTCTGGTATCTGGCAATCCGAACACTGGAGTTGTGATTAATCCCTCCTGAAATTCTCACGAACTCGATTCACTTTTAACGGTCTGGGTGAACTGGTCCTTTTACTATGATGCGGGGTCTTGGTTGACTTGAAACGACTATCTCACTAATCTTCAACTGACACTGTCTCAAAACAACTGTTTCATTGCTATTCAACTGACACTTGCTAAGCTGATGGGTTTGATTTGACACTGCCTTTATCTGAGAAAATCATCTGATCTGCTCTATCATCTCTGCAAACTCTTCTAACCACTTTTTGTCATAGTTCGTCTCTGATGTAATTTGTTCTGGAATTGGCTGATCCTGGGTACCAAGTCAAAGACAAACTTGACTTCTAATACAGTTGCATGTTGCATAGATCATTTGCAATGACAATTGCATACTCTCTTGCGGATAGGGGCATTATCCAATGATTAGATTCTTCAATCATTTATCATTGTCTCACTGCTATGCAAAATGATAAGTTGGAATTCAACATCACATTCCATAGTTACGGCTCTACGACCTTCCATCATCATGACTTAACGCTTGATTACTCAACTTGCAAAGGCAGACTCTTGGAAAGGTATCCAATGATTTAATATCCAACAATTTCTTTTTCTCCGTAACTTGCATGCAAAGATGTCCACATTTTTATCTCTCCAACAAAGGAAAAGTTACATTGATTCTCTGACTTTCTTGGTAACATCATCGTTCAAATGTCTCTTCTTTGACTGCTTCGCTGGACACACGGATCCTACTGCGTTACCACCTGCTCTGGGGTTAAAATCTTGGTGGTGAAATACGGTATTCTTGCATCGGAGTGAGTGGTTGGTTCCACCGAGGACACTGACTGATGTAGTGACCTTCCTTGTGACAACTGTAACATACACGTTGCGGACATTGTGGCTTGCCTGGTGATATTGCACCGGAACGACTACCCTTCTTGAAGGTTGAAGTTAGACGCTTTGTGTGGGGACCCCGGGGTTATCTCCTTAAGACCGAGACTAATCAAGGTCTTAGGGACATAACTCGGGATCTCCGGTAAATGGATTCCAACTTAACTCAGTCTTAGTGAGAGGCTCAACTCAAATCTAGAGCCCCGACGATCATCATGTTTGCTCCTCTGCGAGCACTACATGATTGCCGGTTCTCCAATAAGTCAAGCACGACACTTAGCAAGTTAAATGGGAATCCAAGAACAGCGAGTATGACCTATATTGGCTCCCAAGATCAGCGACCAATATATTCATACTCTCATTACAACGTCGATCACATCCATACAACGCTCATACGTAAATAGTACAAAAGTTATACATCACAGTTCCAAGTTTACAACTACATAAGTGGCCGACCGGCCAAATTAAACAAGTTTATAGCGGAAGCGAGTAAATAAACCAAAATGCCAGCAGTGGTATTGTAACATCCCAATTTTGGGCTTGTGTTTCAAATGTAAGAAAATGAGTAGAAATTAAAACTTTTTCTTACATCGTGTATTTCCTTTGTGTACTGAACAAGTATTGTACCAAAGGTTATGGAAGTACAAAGTCACAAGTCTTTTGATCCAAATCTTGTTCTTCCAAAAACAATCTTGTCAAATCTTATGATCATCCTCTGGATATATTTTTCCTAAGTCTCTGTGGTGATATGTGACCCCTCTGAAAAATTTCACAATTTTTAGAAATTGTTTGAATATTTTTAGAGGCAGTCAAACCTGTTTGACTCTTAGTCAAACATTAAAACAGAGCCTCGTAGAATTTTTGGGGATTTATTCACAGTATAAAAACCTCTGAAAATTTTACACAAGGTTGATATCTGAGTTAGCAAGCTCCTGCAAAAATTTCATAATTTTTGGAGTTAATTTGCTACCCCAAATAAATCTTTCAAAGTCTCTGTTTTATTTCAAAGTCAAACTAGGTTTTACTGTTACTCGGGTTCGAGTCAGACTCGGGCTCGAGCCAACCGACTCGGTCCAGTCAACTAAATGCACCGAGCCACTCGTTATAGCGCGCGGTGAATCTCAACCATTAGATCTAATCGCGCTGCGCGCGCGTGTGTCGGTCGGACCCTCGGTTGCATTGGCCAATAGGGACCGTTGGATTTCAATCCAACCGTCCAGATCCTTGAGAGCAATCGGACTGTCCGGCGAACTCGCTAAATCGTGACCGTCCATTTCTAATCCAACGGTCGTGGCTCGTCTTCTCTGTTCTTCTTCCTCCTCGGCTTCTCCGGGCGCGCGGGCGTTCATGGCAGAGAGAAAGAGAGGGCATGGGGGGCTTGATGTGTCACCTCCACGTTGCTTTGCCAGCGTCTCTCGCAATGCATTTAATGCGCACCGGGCTTTCTCCTCCATGGTCACCGTGCTCACTTGCTCCCATCATTTCGTGGTCTCACAGCGGGCATGAACCGAGCTCACCATGGGCTCATGTCCTGGATCGAAACCCTAATTCCTTTCCTATAAATAGCCCCTCTAGGTCCTCCTGGTGTTCCTTTACACCACACTTTGCTTTTCTCTGTGTTTGAGCTCAAGAACACCTCTCACCCTCAAAACACCATTGTTGGCCGTAGAGCTCCAATGGCGGCCTTGGTGTCCAGTGGTTCATCCTCAACATTTCTTGCACCCTTTTGGACTCCTCAATCTCCTTTATATTTCCCCTAACTTGATTTTGGGTTGCATTCGCAGGAATCACTCAATTTTAAGTTTGGAGATTTTCGGTTGGTTTCACCCCCTTTCTTCTCGGCTCATGAAGTGATTCTTTTGCAATTACTTGCTTCGAACCTCTTCGCGCTATAATGAAGTGTGGTGATGATTTGGTTCCACTCATTTTGCTCGAACCTCATCTTCCACTTCATCTTCTTGGCTCAGGTGGACTTCATCGTGTTCAAGTCTTCCCGGCCATCTGTGAAGCTCCTCTCGATTAAGGTAGCTCCTATATAGTCCCTAGAAGTCATGGCACTCGCTTCCTTGACCGCAATGGAGCATTTGCTACTTTCGTGTTTTGCCGGTGTCGGCCTTCATCCTTGTTTTCGGCTGTGGCGTTCCGAACCTCCACCGCGGCGAGGTCACCGTTGGGTCCGCAACACTATTGCGAACCCATTTTGATAGTTTGGGGCGCGCGCGCACCGAAGTCGCGGCGACAAGTCGTCAAAGCCACTCGGGTTTTTTGGACACGAAGCTCCGTTTCGTCGGATCATTAGGACACATTAATTACCAATCATTAGCTATTAATTGTGTCTTAATCATTATTATTGAGCCAGCGACCGGTGGGCCCAATCTCCTTAAATCAATCTCTGTTCACTCCACGCATTCCGACATCATTAATGCTTAATCATTGATTAATAAAGATGTCGGCACTTAATCTGTCGGAAACTTTCTCGGGGTGACTTGTGGGCCGGTACGCTATCGCGTGGGTTAAATCGTTGCGATCGTGACTGCGTAGTCGCGACATGCGTCCCACTCGTCGATACCTCTTTTTGAACTTCGATCTATAGCGCCGTCCATTTTGTGATCTGCGGCCCGGATCTTGCATGCATCGGACCATCGGTTCCCCTCATCATCTGGACCGTCGATCTTGCGATCATTGGTGAGATCGTGTGCTGTCGGACAATCCGGTTGTTGGTGCGTTACGGGCGTCCATCCGCCGATCTGCGGTGGGATTGGCCCAAGCAACGCGCCGTCGGTTGCATACACTCGTGTGAGCCGTTGGATCTTGATCCAACGGTGGGCTTCGTTAGGGTTTCGCGCGTGCGCTGCTGTTTTCGCGCGCGTGAGCCGTAGGATGTTAGATCAAGGGTTGTGGGGTTGTCCACGTCATTTCCTTTTTATTGGATTGTTCGTATTTGATAAGCAATTGTTTATCAACCGAAAATGATATAAAAACTTTAGAAACTCATAACTAATTCATTTTAACTGCTCTTTAGCTAATCCCAACTGTAATAAATCATGTTATCACTTTAGCTTATTATAAAAATGGATTTAAGCATGTTCCAGTAACAGAAAATTGTATAACTAGGAATAACTTGGTTTCTGTCATTTTGAATATTCCAGAAAATGGATAAAACGTTAGAAAATGCATATCTTGCTCTGTGTATGTCCAAAATGAATGATTCCAACTTTGATAAATTTTTATCAACCCAATGTTAATGTAAAAATGATGGTAGGTCCAAGATTGTATGAAACCTTGATTAATGATTTAGTACCTATTTTGACAATTAGAAAATCTGGAAGACTTATAAAATACACAAGTAATTCTCATGTAACTGCAAAATGTATATGATAAATTCTAGAAACCCTCTGTTGGTATACTTCACTGTAAAATTAGTTTTGAACATATCTTTGTTCCTGGAAAGTGCATTATGCTAATTTTGCATCTTAGAAAAATCATAACTAAATCACTTTAACTCTAAGTGACCTAAAATTTTATATGGGTTACCTCTATACCAGTAGGTAGCTACCATAAAAATTTCAGCTTCAAAATCTTTCTAGAAAATATTTTTGCTCTGAGTACTAATTATGGTAGAAAATGTGTTTTTAGGCAATATCTTTGCACCACAAATCCAAATTAGGTTTTCCAGTTTCTATGACTAGGTATATTTGTATTCTACCTTGTGTATAAATTTAAGTCGTGTTTGGATAATTGTTGCTTGCTCATTGGTTTATTTGTGGCTCGTCTTATTGGTTGTTCTTGGTTCTTTTGCCTCTCGCTTAGGATTCGACATTTGCGGTAATCCGAGGCGACCCTCCCAACAGTTTGAGCAACGGCAAGAAGGCAAGCGGTTTGATCATGTTAATCCCGATATTTTAAGTATTTATGTTGATTACAAATTCTATGTATGCATTGCTATTTTGTTTTAATAGTTGGCCTAGCAGATGCATTTCCTTAGCAAATGATTATCCTCTACTACCATGAGCCTAGGTTACTTGCTGTGATTAAGAGTTCGTGGAGGGCTCTTGTCACTTAGTAGTTGCGAATTAATTGCTTAGCCATGCTTAGCCGGTAGAAATGGCGGTTATCGACTTGTCGATAACCTTGATCACACAAACTTATTATGTATTATGATTTCCATCTTGTGCCATGTCTACTTATGAAAACTAAAACTGAAAACAAAATGATTTAGACTTGGGCACAATGGTATGATGGTGTGATTTTCGGTGTATTTGGAATGGTGCACAGTCAACAAGGACCGAACATCTTGTTACACTAAACCAAGCATTTTAGCGTGCTAACCACACTAGAGGTATGGGACCTCTCTTGACTTAGTACTTTGGCGTGTATTGGCTCGGGTCGCAGGAGGTCGCGGGAGGATGGTGTTGGGAGCATTGTAGTCCGAAAGACTTCACGGGATGGGATTTGTTGTCTTCGACTTGCAGTGTAAGCGTATGGTGTTTCTACCCATACGAGCGGCTCGTGAGTTAATACACAATATTGGAAAGCGTCTCGTAGGACTTAGCCGTGCGGCATACCTACGGAAGTGTGCTTTTGGCTTAAAGGCGATCCAAGTGTGGGTACATTGGTACACCTGCAGGTTAAAACTATTCGAATAGCCTCGTCCTAGGTTATGGACACGCTTGGCAAGGTCTTTCAAGAGTTAGACTACAACCTTTAAAATTAAAACTTGATGGGTGAGTGCGAATCGGGATTAGGTGCTATGTTGTGGTGGCTATTGGGATAGTCACTTCTGGTGGTTACTTGTATGTATCTTTACTTACCATTACTTTGATAACAAAGCAGATTTGCAAACTTGCTTTTGAAATGTATTACATTATTGCAAATAAAGTTGGCTTCATGCAAAACAAGACATACAACCTCCACCTAAATAAGCTTGCATGTAGTTATGAATAGGTGCGCTATTCCACACGTCGATCTTGCGTGTACAAAGACAATCTTTGTACTCGGATGCTATGCTTAATTGTTTTGTTGCGAGAGGAAGAAGGTGAGCACTGAAGGGCCTCACTTTTGTGAGTGTGTTGTGGTAGCTATGGGCGACTAGCTTGCGGCCCGATCGGTTGCCTTGTGGGTTTTGTGTGGCTAACCGGTCGACTTTTGTTCTAGCCATCTTATGGCGCTTTTGCTCATTGTCATTCTTGTATATTGTTCTATTTGGCCGGTGGCTCCCTTTGTAATAACTTTACTTTATGTATGTCGTTGTTGAACTTAGTGATGTATGTGTATGGAATTGATGTGTAATTTTGTGATGATGTACGTATCTGCAATTCAGGAAGCATATGTCCATCGAGGCTTAGAATGTTTAATTAGTAACACTAGAACCATTTGGAGGTTAAGTGTTCCTAGTTAAATATTCCGGTCCTCACAAAGTTGGTATCGAGCCATACTTGACCTGAGAAACCCTAGCTTGGTCGTCCTTAGGATATTTTGAAAACCTTATTCTCAAAGGGTCAAATGATTTGTGAAAGCGTAAGTAAGTTCTCGGATTTTATTCCTTACCTATCTTAGCTTTCTCTCTCGTCTTGCTCTAATTTGAGTTTTAAAAGTATTTTCCTCTTTCCTTCTCTCAAAAGATAGTCATTATCGATTAATTGGGTTTGGGACCAATGAGCTTGGCAAATTGAAATGTTAGCCGCCCTCTACAAGGTTTTGAAGCTTCCGAGTTGAAGATTTCAATTAGGAGGCTTGGATGCGAAATCGGACAGCGATCATTCGGTTTCGGACAGCAAGCTCAAAGGTTCTAAATAGGGTAGAAAATGAGAGATAAATACAACTAAAACTTGTGGGAACAAAAGGGTAAGAAGTGATATGAGGTTAGCTAATGCCTATACTTTATCAGGTGGTTATACCTTGATTTTTGGACTGTTTTGAGCTGGAAATTAGTTCTGAAATTTTGGGTCTTCTCAAAGCGATTACTCGTTCTTCCATCACGGGTTAGTCGTTTGGGAAGTTGATTCGGTGACTTATGGGCTCATGTTCTCTTGTGACTATTCTTTGGTCATTTTAATTAAGTTTGGATTTCTGTGCTCTTGGGTCTTGAACTGTATCTAACTCGTCTTAGTAAATCAGGATGGCTGGTGGGACACGTAGCGGCCGGAATCAGCCGGGTAGTCCCGATGAGGAGCTTCCTCCTCCGACCATGGCGGAAGTCCTCATGCAAATCGAGCATGTCGTTCGGAGGACCGCAGGTGTTGGAGGTTATCGCCAGAACACCTCCACTCCTCTGGGTGCCTCGGATGCGGAGGTGGGCACCGCACGCGCGGGGGCTTGCGGAGTTCCTCCGCACGCGACCTCCTACCTTCTCCCGATCAGAGATCCCTTGGGCGCGACGATCGGCTGCGTCGATTGAGCGAAGCTCAACGTTGCTCGATGCCGAGCAGAGCGCACTTTTCGCATCCCATCGGTTGGAGGTGCGGCACTCTCATGGTGGGAGAACTTCCTCGCCATGCACCGCGGGACACGTGGTCTCGTGGGAGGAGTTCCGTTCGCCTTTCCGTCGGGCCCATGTCCCCGCCTACCGATGAAGTCAAGAAGAAGGAGTTCCTTGCGCTCAAGCAGGCGCAGATCGGTGTTGAAGTACCTCCACGAGTTCAACCATTTGGCGAGGTACGCTCTGCCGAGGTGGCCACCGATGAGGCCAAGCGGGAGAAGTTCATGGAGGGTTTGTCCGAGGAGCTTCGAGACAAGCTCTCTATTGTGGACTTCCACTTCCGGACCTTGGTGGACAAGGCCATCATCGCCGAGCACAAGGCGAGAGCTGGCGAAGTCGCAAGCGCAAGTGGGAGGCCCAGCGGTGCGCAGCTGGCCTCGTTCGTCCCGTGTTGGACTGCACGGTGGCCCGTTCCTTGACTTCACCACGCCGAGGCCTTCGGCACCGGCTCCACGTCCTCCGCGGCCGTGGCTCGCCACGCGGCGCTGCGACCCAACAACAGGTGTTCCCGTAACCCGCGCCGGCGCCACCTGCTTCTCATCGCCACGACAAGGGCCACTACGAGTAGTTGTCCTAAGAAGATCGGCGGCGCCCTCGTCCTAATGGAGGACGCGGGCAAGGAGTGGTCACCCACCGACCGAAGACCCGGGCTTGGGAAGCGGCCGAGTCAACCATATCTCGGTGAGGAGGCACGAGGCGCCCGGCGTGGTGTTGGGTACGCTCCTTGTTAATTTGCGTCTGCCTACGATTTTATTTGACTCGGGCCTCGCATTCTTTTATTTGAGGTCTTTGTTTGTTGATTGTGGACTTCTTTGTGTTCCTCCAGGGATTCCACTGCGATTCGCTCTCGGGTTGGAAATGAGAGCCGACTGGTATCTTGGGATGTTCCCATCCACATCGAAGCGTAGGGTTCTTGGCGAATCTTATTCTACTCGACTTGGCGCGCTTGGATGTGATTCTTGGCATGGATTGGTTGTCCCAACACTTGGGGCCGTCGATTGTGCCAGGAAGATTGTCTACCTCACGATCCTTGGTGAAGCAGGTTGGGTTTCGCCACGATTACGAGAGCCCCATCTTTATGTCCTTGAAGCAAAGCGAGTATTGGAGATTCACTGGCCCCCACTGTGTGTGACTTCGCGGATGTCTTTCGGAAGACTTGCACAGCATGCCTCTGTTCGAGATCCGAGTTTGTAATCGAGTTCTTTGCACAGCCCCTATTTCTAAGAGGTCAGACGCATGCCTCCAAATGAGTTGGAGGAGTCAAGAAGCAATGGGTGAGCTGCAAGAGAAGGGTTTTATCCGTCCTAGCTCATCTCCTTGGGGTTGTCGATTATCTTTGTGAAGAAGAAGGACAAGACCTTGCGCATGATGTGTTGATTACTGTCCAAGCTTAATGAGGTGACGGTGAAAGAACAAGTATCCTTTGCCCCGGATTGATGATCTCTTGATCGGTTGACCGAGACACGAGTTTTCTCAAGATTGACTTGAGATTGGGCTATCATCAAGTCGGGATCGGGTACGAGGATATTCCTAAGACGGCCTTTGCTACTGTTATGGTGCATGCAGTAGTACAATTGTCATGTCTTTTGGTTTGACTAATGCTCTGCTTTATTCATGAACCTAATGAACTCAGTATTCATGGAGTATTTGGATAGGTTTGTGGTGGTATTCATCGACGATATCCTTATCTACTCCAAGAGTGAAGAAGAGCATGCTGAGCATCTTCAGCTTGTGTTGGGCAAGCTGCGTGAACACCAGCTGTATGCCAAATTCAGCAAGTGCGAGTTCTGGTTGAAGGAAGTGGCGTTCTTGGGCCATGTTCTTTCAGCCGGAGGTGTGGCTGTGGATCCTAGCAAGGTCAGTGATGTGCTATCTTGGGTCACCCAAGTCGATCACGGATGTGCGGAGTTTTCTTGGTTTGGCTGGCTACTATCGCCGCTTTATCGAGAATTTCTCCAAGATTGCAAAGCCTATGACTGAACTACTCAAGAAAGACAAGAAGTTTGAGTGGTCCGCTGCTTGTGATGTGAGTTTTCAGGAACTCAAGAATCGGTTGACCTCAGCCCCAGTGCTTGTTCTCCCTGATGTTCACAAGAGCTTCGATATCTACTGTGATGCTTCTCGTCAGGGTCTTGGTTGTGTTCTTATGCAGGAGGGCAAGGTTGTGGCCTATGCATCGCGGCAGTTAAGGCCTCATGAACTCAACTATCCTACTCATGACTTGGAGTTAGCTGCTGTGGTCCATGCACTCAAGATTTGGCGGCATTATCTGATTGGTAACCGTTGTGAGGTGTATTCCGACCACAAGAGCTTGAAGTACTTGTTCACCCACGGATCTGAACCTCGGGCAAAGAAGATGGTTGGAATTGATCAAGGACTATGACATGGGCATTCGTACCATCGGCAAGGCCAATGTTGTTGCGATGCACTCGATCGGAAGGTGTATTGCAACATGTTGATGCTCCAAGAGCAGACCTACCCTCATTCGTAATTCAGCGCCTCAATTTGGGTTTGATCGAGCACGGTTCTCTTGCTTCCTTGGTTGTGCACCAACCTTGGTGAACCAAATCAAGGCGCACATGACAGCATGATGCGGTGTGAGCGGATCAGCGAGAACATCAAGGATGGGATAGCCAAGTGCTTTTCAGAGGACGAGCATGGCGTTGTGTGGTTTGGGCAGCGTCTTGTGGTTCCTAAGGTCATGGAATTGCGGGATTTGATTCTCCGTGAAGCCCATGATTCTCCTTTGTCTATTCACCCCGGGGCTACCAAGATGTATCAGGATCTTCGTCAGAGATTCTGGTGGACCCGAATGAAGCGCGAGATTGCGAGTTCGTTTGGAGTGCGGCGTGTCTTTGTCGTGTGAAGGCCGAGCATCAGCGTCCGGCAGGTCTTCTTCAACCTTTGCCAGTGCCAGAATGGAAGTGGGATTCCGTTGGCATGGACTTCATCACCGGTTTGCCCCGCTCGTCAAAGGGGAATGATGCTATTTGGGTCGTGATCGACAGGTTGACTAAAGTGGCACATTTCCTTCCCGTCAAGACTCAGCTTCGTGTGGGGCCTTTGGCCGAACTTTATGTCTCGAGGATTGTGAGTCTTCACGGTGTACCGAAGACGATTATTTCTGATCGTGGTGCACTTTTCACCTCGCGGTTTTGGCATAGTCTGCAAGAGGCTATGGGGACCCGCCTTCACTTCAGTACAGCCTTTCATCCTCAGACTGATGGTCAGACGGAGCGAGTCAACCAAGTGTTAGAAGATATGCTCCGTGCTTGTGTTCTTTCCTATGGGAAGAAGTGGGAGAAGTGCCTACCGTTTGTGAGTTCTCCTACAACACGACTTTCAAAGCGATCTTGGCATGGCACCATTTGAGGCCTTGTATGGGAGGAGATGCGAGAACCCCATTGGTAGCCGAGATCGGTGGCGGCGATTTGCCGGCCCATTCGATCAATGAGGCGAAAGTCAAGTTCGATTGATCCGCGAGCATCTGCGCACGCCGATCGGACAAAGAGCTATGCGGATCGTCGTCGCCGTGAGTTGAGCTTTGAGCCCAATGACTTTGTGTATCTCAAAGTCTCACCCTTAAAGGGCCATCAGCGTTTTGGCATCAAGGCAAGTTGGCTCCTCGTCGTTGGGCCTTACCGTATCGTCGAGAGAGTTGGAGCGATTGCATCTGAGTTGGAGCTGCCGGTGCACTTGAGGTGTGCATGATGTGTTCCATGTTTCGCACCTGAAGAAGTGCCTCGTGTCCCGACCGAGGAAGCTCGTTGGAAGCTCGATGTGCGAGAGAATTTGACCTCACCATGAGCATCCTGCTCGTATTCTTGAGAATCGAGCGGAGAACAAGGAACCGTGCCATCAAGTTCCTTAAGGTTGATGGTCAAACCATTACGTAGATGAGGCAACATGGGAGCGAGAAGATCGCTGCCGTGCGATTTTCCTTCTTTCTTCTCCGAGTAAGCGGAATCTCGGTCGAGATTCTTGTAAGAGGGAGAGTTGTAACATCCCAATTTTGGGCTTGTGTTTCAAATGTAAGAAAATGAGTAGAAATTAAAACTTTTTCTTACATCGTATTTCCTTTGTGTCTTGAACAAGTATTGTACCAAAGGTTATGGAAGTACAAAGTCACAAGTCTTTTGATCCAAATCTTGTTCTTCCAAAACAATCTTGTCAAATCTTATGATCATCCTCTGGATATATTTTTCCTAAGTCTCTGTGGTGATATGTGACCCCTCTGAAAAATTTCACAATTTTTAGAAATTGTTTGAATATTTTTAGAGGCATCAAACTGTTTGACTCTTAGTCAAACATTAAAGCAGAGCCTCGTAGAATTTTTGGGGATTTATTCACAGTATAAAAACCTCTGAAAATTTTACACAAGGTTGATATCTGAGTTAGCAAGCTCCTCGCAAAAATTTCATAATTTTTGGAGTTAATTTGCTACCCCAAATAAATCTTTCAAAGTCTCTGTTTTATTTCAAAGTCAAACTAGGTTTCTTGTTGCTAGGTTCGAAGTCGGACTCGGGCTCGAGCCAACCGACTGGTCCGATCAACTAAATGCACCGAGCCACTCGTTATAGCGCGGTGAATCTCAACCGTTAGATCTAAATCGCACGGCCCGCGCGCGTGTGTCGATTCGGACCCTCCGGTTGCATTGGCCAATAGGGACCGTTGGATTTCAATCCAACCGTCCAGATCCTTGAGAGCAATCGGACTGTCCGGCGAACTCGCTAAATCGTGACCGTCCATTTCTAATCCAACGGTCGTGGCTCGTCTTCTCTGTTCTTCTTCCTCCTCGGCTTCTCCGGGCGCGCGGGCGTTCATGGCAGAGAGAAAGAGAGGGCATGGGGGGCTTGATGTGTCACCTCCACGTTGCTTTTGCCAACGTCTCTCTGCAATGCATTTAATGCGCACCAGGCTTTCTCCTCCATGGTCACCGTGCTCACTTGCTCCCATCATTTCGTGGTCTACAACCGGGGCATGAACCGAGCTCACCATGGGCTCATGTCCTGGATCGAAACCCTAATTCCTTTCCTATAAATAGCCCCTCTAGGTCCTCCTGGTGTTCCTTTACACCACACTTTGCTTTTCTCTGTGTTTGAGCTCAAGAACACCTCTCACCCTCAAAACACCATTGTTGGCCGTAGAGCTCCAATGGCGGCCTTGGTGTCCAGTGGTTCATCCTCAACATTTCTTGCACCCTTTTGGACTCCTCAATCTCCTTTATATTTCCCTAACTTGATTTTGGGTTGCATTCGCAGAATCACTCAATTTTAAGTTTGGAGATTTTCAGTTGGTTTCACCCCTTTCTTCTCCACTCCGTAAGTGATTCTTTTTGCAATTACTTGCTTGGAACCTCTTCGCGCTATAATGAAGTGTGGTGATGATTTGGTTCCACTCATTTTGCTCGAACCTCATCTTCCACTTCATCTTCTTCGGCTCGGTGGACTTCATCGTGTTCAAGTCTTCCCGCCATCCGTGAAGCTCCTCTCGGTTAAGGTAGCTCCTATATAGTCCCTAGAAGTCATGGCACTCGCTTCCTTGGACCGCAATGAGCATTTTGCTACTTCGTGTTTTGCCGTGTCGGCCTTCATCCTTGTTTTCGGCTCGTGGCGTTCTGAACCTCCACCGCCGGCGAGGTCACCACCGTTGGGTCCGCAACACTATTGCGAACCCATTTTGATAGTTTGGGGGCGCCGCCGCGACCGAAGTCGCCGGCGACAAGTCGTCAAAGCCACTCGGGTTTTGCCGGCACAGAAGCTCCCGTTTTCGTCAGATCATTAGGACACATTAATTACCAATCATTAGCTGTTAATTGTGTCTTAATCATTATTATTGAGCCAGCGACGGTGGGCCCAATCTCCTTAAATCAATCTGTTTCACTCCACCTTCGTTCAGACATCATTAATGCTTAATCATTGATTAATAAAGATGTCGCACTAATCTGTCGGAAACTTTCTGCGGGTCGTGACTTGTGGGCGGTCAAGGCGCGCACGTGGGTTAAATCGTTGCGATGCGTGACTCGTAGTCACCGACATGCGGTCCCACTCGTCGATACCTCTTTTGAACTTCGATCTATAGCGCCGTCCATTTTGTGATCTGCGGCCCGGATCTTGCATGCATTCGGACCATCGGTTCCCCTCATCATCTCCGGACCGTCGATCTTGCGATCATTGGTCGAGATCGTGTGTGCAATCGGACAATCCGGTTGTTGGTGCGTTCGGGCCGTCCATCCGCCGATCTGCGGTGGGATTGGCCCAAGCAACCGCCGTCGGTTGCATACACTCGTGAGCCGTTGGATCTTGATCCAACGGTGGGCTTCGTTAGGGTTTAGCGCGTCGGGCTGTTTCAGTGGCGTGAGCCGTAGGATGTTAGATCAAGGGTTGTGGGGTTGTCCACGTCATTTCCTTTTTATTGGATTGTTCTGTATTTCGGTAAGCAATTGTTTATCAACTGAAAATGATATAAAAACTTTAGAAACTCATAACTAATTCATTTTAACTGCTCTTTAGCTAATCCCAACTGTAATAAATCATGTTATCACTTTAGCTTATTATAAAAATGGATTTAAGCATGTTCCAGTAACAGAAAATTGTATAACTAGGAATAACTTGGTTTCTGTCATTTTGAATATTCCAGAAAATGGATAAAACGTTAGAAAATGCATATCTTGCTCTGTGTATGTCCAAAATGAATGATTCCAACTTTGATAAATTTGTTATCAACCCAATGTTAATGTAAAAATGATGGTAGGTCCAAGATTGTAAAGAAACCTTGATTAATGATTTAGTACCTAATTTTCAGCAATTAGAAAATCCTGGAAGACTTATAAAATACACAAGTAATTCTCTGTAACTGCAAAATGTATATGATAAATTCTAGGAAACCCTCTGTTGGTATACTTCATCTGTAAAATTAGTTTTGAACATATCTTTGTTCTCGAAAGTGCATTATGCTAATTTTGCATCTTAGAAAAATCATAACTAAATCACTTTAACTCTAAGTGACCTAAAATTTTATATGGGTTACCTCTATACCAGTAGGTAGCTACCATAAAATTTCAGCTTCAAAATCTTTCTAGAAAATATTTTTGCTACTGTGCTAATTATGGTAGAAAATGTGTTTTTAGGCAATATCTTTGCACCACAAATCCAAATTAGGTTTTCCAGTTTCTATGACTAGGTATATTTGTATTCTACCTTGTGTATAAATTTCAATCGTGTTTGGATAATTGTTGCTTGCTCATTGGTTTATTTGTGGCTCGTCTTATTGGTTGTTCTTGGTTCTTTTGCCTCTCGCTTAGGATTAGACATTTGCGGTAATCCCAGAGCGACCCTCCACAATGATTTGAGCAAACAGCAAGAAGGCAAGCGGTTTGATCATGTTAATCCAGTATTTTAAGTATTTATGTTGATTACAAATTCTATGTATGCATTGCTATTTTGTTTTAATAGTTGGCCTAGAGATGCATTTCCTTAGCAAATGATTATCCTCTACTACCATGAGCCTAGGTTACTTGCTGTGATTAAGAGTTCGTGGAGGGCTCTTGTCACTTAGTAGTTGCGAATTAATTGCTTAGCCATGCTTAGCTTCGGTAGAAATGGGCGGTTATCGACTTGTCGATAACCTTGATCACACAAACTTATTATGTATTATGATTTCCATCTTGTGCCATGTCTACTTATGAAAACTAAAGCTGAAAACAAAATGATTTAGACTTGGGCACAATGGTATGATGGTGTGATTTTAGGGTGTGGTGGAATGGTGCACGAGTCAACAAGGACCGAACATCTTGTTACACTAAACCAAGCATTTTAGCGTGCTAACCACACTAGAGGTATGGGACCTCTCTTGACTTAGTACTTTGGCGTGTATTGGCTCACGGGTCGCAGGAGGTCGCGGGAGGGATGGTGTTGGGAGCATTGTAGTGTCGAAAGACTTCACCGGGATGGGATTTGTTGTCTTTCGGCTTGCAATGTAAGCGTATGGTGTTTCTACCCATACGAGCGGCTCGTAGTTAATACACAATATTGGAGCGTCTCGTAGGACTTAGCCGTGCCGCATACCTACGAAGTGTGCTTTGGCTTAAAGGCGATCCAAGTGTGGGTACATTGGTACACCTGCAGGTTAAAACTATTCGAATAGCCTCGCCCTAGGTTATGGACACGCTTGGCAAGGTCTTTCAAGAGTTAGACTACAACCTTTAAAATTAAAACTTGATGGGTGGTACGAATCGGGGATTCGTGCTATGTTGTGGTGGCTATTGGGATAGTCACTTCCAGGTGGTTACTTGTATGTATCTTTACTTACTGTTACTTTGATAACAAAACAGATTTGCAAACTTGCTTTTGAAATGTATTACATTATTGCAAATAAAGTTGGCTTCATGCAAAACAAGACATACAACCTCCACCTAAATAAGCTTGCATGTAGTTATGAATAGGTCTGCTATTCCACACGTCAGTCTTGCGGGTACAAAGACAATCTTTGTACTCGGATGCTATGCTTAATTGTTTGTTGCAGAGGAAGAAAGGTGAGCTGAAGGGCCTCACTTTTGTGAGCTGTGTTGTGGTAGCTATGGCGACTAGCTTGGCGCCCGATCGGTTGCCTTGTGGGTTTGTGTGGCTAACCGGTCGACTTTTGTTCTAGCCATCTTATGGCGCTTTGCTTCATTGTCATTCTTGTATATTGTTCTATTTGGCGGTCGGCTCCTTTTGTAATAACTTTACTTTATGTATGTCGTTGTTGAACTTAGTGATGTATGTGTATGGAATTGATGTGTAATTTTGTGATGATGTACGTATGCTGCAATGCAGGAAGCATATGTCCATCGAGGCTTAGAATGTTTAATTAGTAACACTAGAACCATTTGGAGGTTAAGTGTTCCTAGTTAAATATTCCGGGTCCTCACAGGTATCCCCACAACCCATCGGCAACCGACTGGGAGTTAGAAGATAGCATACTACTCGTCGGTGTCACCTAAATCGACACCGACAAACTCATCGGTCTCGATATCGTCCTCACCTGAAAAAGCCAGCAAACACCTGGCTGAGTACCAAAGAGTACTCGCAAGTCTTACACAAATAAAAATAGTTATGCGTAAGGTCATTCAAAGGAAGGGCTCATATTGGCTTAGTTTTGCGAAAGAGACGCAACAATGTACAACCTACACATACTAGTTTTTCAAGTGTCATTTCAAAATCAGATTTGAAGTAGAAGTAAAGCATGTGAATAAGTAATGATCTAAGTAACAAATAAAACATACAAATAACAAAGTGGCTGCCCACTTTGATACAACAATAAGCATGAACATCCCATTCATGCTAATTACCGAGTTATAACCACAATTTTAATTTCAAGTCTAACAATAGTAACTCCCGAACTCAAGTGGTTGTCCATAACCGTGGACACGGCTATTCGAATAGATTGTACCTGCGGGTGTACTACTTTACCCACACGACTCGACTCAGCCCGTAAGCCTGCGGATAATGGCACACTTCCTTGGTATCTTTGGCGGGAGAATCGAGATCTGATCGTTTTTAGCAAGAAAACCCTATTGCGCTAAGTCCCCATGCGAGATGTTTCCGGTCTTAGTACAAGTAGCGATAGCACTTGCTAAGGGTCCCATGTTATATTGGAGATACCGATGTAATGAAAAGGTAATTGGTGCTCCTTCGCACACTATAGATCATTGACATCGATTCCTAAGGACAAATGATCAAACACAAATGCCCCTACACCACCATGAGACTTAACACAATAGAACCTTCCCCTACTTAACCATAAAGCACCCATATCTGCGTATGGTAGCACGTAAAGTACTTGAATCAACGACGTTACCAAAGTTCGGTCCTTAATTGTCCGGACAAGTCCAACCACATACCCAAATCTAGTGCACAAAGCACCATCACTAACCAACACTTGTCCGCACCAAAAGCTCATTTAAAATGACAAAATTTAACTTGTAAAACAGGTAATGTAAGATCTGAATCAAAAGTATATAATGAGAGTTGTGTTTATCCCATAATTGTCGGGTTATTCCCGACAACCAACTACCGGTTCTAGACTTGCATGGCTAAGCAAACTCGAACAATATAACTTCACACCTCCTATCATAACATTTAAGCAATGGAATAATTCATGGATAGCCACAATGACAACATAATAGGATGTGTCTAACTATTCATCACAAAAATAGCGACATTATCAAAATAGCATGCAAGCAATTATCATTGCATCTATCCTAACAAAATTGGGATCAAATATGATGCAACAAGAAAGTTCAAAGGATGCTTGCCTTGTAGGTAGCTAAGTTATTCGCTCTCAGTTGCGTAGGAGTCGATATCAATAAGCTCGGTATCTAGATCAATACAATACTGAATAAACAACGAGAAATACCTCAAACATCCAAATGCTCAAAAATGCATGATTTTTCTACAGTAGCTAAGTCATGATTTTAGATGATTTTTGGTGAAAGAATTATTTCATTTTGATTTAGTATGTGAAAGTTATGGTGGTTTGAAATTCAGATTTCAATATGCCTTTACATTAAGCAATTTAATTATGAGGTGAAATTTTGTAGAGCAGTGGTAGATACAAGGGTTACATGAATAAATGGACAATATTATCACAAGTTCAAAACAGTTGAGTTTGCTCCAATTGGAGTTTTCATGATTTAGTTATTGATTTATAAAGTTATCAACATTAATAATGCAAAAATAATGTCTTTTAAGATCATCTTCCTCAAACTATATTTTCTGTGACAGAGGTAAGTTTGAGACCATTTTTATAATTAACTTCATTTGAAAAGTAAATTACCAAAACTGGTTTCACTGTTTTTGGAGTTTCCAAAAATTACTTATGACTTTTTGAAGTTATCAGCCCTTTTCTTTTGTAAAAATAATAGTGTTAATAGCCCATTTTCCAAATTAATACTCACTATTACTAGACAAGGTTAAAAACCAATTTTAATACAAAGTTCATTAAATATGAAAATTAATGTATGGTTTCACCCATTTTGGAGTTAAAATGATTTAGTTAAGCATTTTAGAAGTTATACATATTTTTCAGTGTATGAATAAATGGATTTCGGATTTCATAAAGTACTGATTATTTTTTTCTACCGAGTACTGTCCTAGCCACAGGGGATGACAGTGGGACCGGAACAAATGTTGTTTTCCAATTTCTATTTAATTTAGGTTAACCCGACAAAGGGGCCCTACATGTCACTCACTTGGCTCACAAGCACAAGTTGCATGGACCAAAAGCTAAGAGCTCGGTCCACGGGTTCACCACCCAGTTACTAATCACTTAAGGTGCTGGGCCCACACGTCATAGAGACTATACGCAAAACCCAACGACTAATCAATGCTTAGCGACAAAGATCACGATTAATCGTTAATGATTGCAATTAGAATCTAATGATCGCCCTGAGTCGTTGAGCGTGCCACGCTTCGCCACGTGGCCACACGGCGGTGGTTCGCTCGCCCGCCGCGCGTGTGGTCCACGCCAAGACATGGAGACCGTAAAAGGATTTCGTACCTTCACGGCTCAAGGGGGTGGTGGCGCCGACGGAGATGGCTCGCCGTGCCAGCCTGGCAAGCAAGCGGCGTGACCTACGGCTAACGTGCATGTGCCAAACTAGTCCATTCTAGATCCAAATAACACATGCTTAAGCTATGAGTGGTCACCAAGCTCACTGAGAGATGGAGTGGCCGAGAAGCTTGAGGTGAGATGCCCACAAAGAATGGCGGCGGTGGCGGCAAGCTCCACGAGGAGGGTCGCTCTGGGCAAAATTTATGGAAACAAAGGTTGAGAAAACTTGAGCGAGGCCAGAGATGGTCACTGCGGGGATCGAGGAATGGCTCACCAGGATGATAATTGGACGATGAACAGAAGCATCGGCCGACAAAAGGGGCAAATTCCAAATCCACCAACTCCTGTGAAGAAAAGACCGAATCGGTTGAGTGGAAAGCAATGTTGGGTTAAGGGACACAAGATGACGCTCTAGAAAGAGGTAGGAGCTTACCAGAGACGATAATCGCACGGAGGCGGCCTCGGGCGCGCGCTCTGGAAGGCAGCGAGAGCTTGGTTTTGCCCCGGATCCTACAAGCAAAGACATAAGCTCAAATGAGCTAAAATGGAGAGGGCATGGATCAAGGAAGTGGGCGAAAACATGCGGAGGGAACTCACCCGTGTAGAGAGCAAGCACAAGCCTCTCTTTCCTCAGACCCGAGAGGAAAGATGAGGGAAAGGAGGCGCTCGGAGGTGACTTAAGCACGGGAAGAAGACGGAGATGGAGGCGGCGTGAAGTGGAGCGTCTCCAGGATTGGTCGCAAGCGGCGGTGGGTGACGGAGCTGACGGCTCTCCAACGGGCCGGAGCAGAGAGTCGCGGCCGCGTGGCTTTGCGGCGCCGAGCGCGCCGCCCAAGGAAGGACGACTGACGCGTGGGCCCGAGTTGGCAAGTGGCTCAAGGTGGCACGGCCGGCAAACAGAGATTAAATCGGATCGTGGATGGCGAACTGACGGAGAGATTTGTGGGGACTTGGACAGTCGGAGGGGTGCGCGATCTAGGCCATTGATTTCCGATCGGGTGGCTCGCGTGCGAGGTGCGATTAGGTGGTTGGGTGAGTCAAATTGTCCAGCCGCTCGAGCCAAGGAATAGTAACGGTCGGTTAGGGTTTAGGATTTGACTGGTTTTTAATTTGTTCTTCCTACTTTGACCAGGGCTTAAATATTAGAAATAAAATTCCTAAAATCATGAAATAATTTGTGGGGGTTCCTGGGACAACCTAGTGTTTATAAAAATTATTGAACACCACTTTTCATATTAAAATTTGTGACATTTAAATTCAAACATGTTGTATGTCTATGTATGTTGTTTGAATTTTAATTAGGTTCAAACTAGTCCCAAAAATTTTGGAAAAATTATATTAATTCATGATAATTAATGTAGTATTTAAATAAATTGGTTCCAGATGATGATCACAACTTTGTATCACTGATTTGAAGAGAAATGTGAATTTTGATGTGTATGTTCACCCCAAATTAGATTTTCCAAGTACAATATAATATGGAAATGTTTTGAAATCAATAATGCATGCTAATAAAAGACACATTAATCCATTTTAATTGTTGGGGCTGTGACAAACACCCCCCCCCTTACAAAAGATCTCGACCCGAGATCTGGGTGGAGAAGAATTATAAGGTTTTCATTAGGAGTTATAATTTATGTTGTCTTGATTTCCTTCAAAGGTAGTGTTGACACGTTATAATTATGCTATAATTATAAATTTTTATATTGATATGTTTTACCTTTCCTTTCTTGATACGAAGGCACTTCATGTAGAGAAAAGGTCTGGATATGCCGCTCGCATCCGGTCTTCACGTTCCCAAGTTGCTTCATCTTCCGTGTGGTTGCTCCATTGAACCTTGACGAACTTGATGTTACGATTCCTCGCCTTGCGCCGGTTTCCTCAAGGATACGAATCGGGCTCTCGATAAGATAGATCGGGTTGCAAGTCGAGTTCGCCCAACCTCGGTTGCCCGCTGGGACTCAAGATATTTCTTGAGTTGGGAGACATGGAAAACGTTATGCACGTCTGAAAGTGATGGTGGCAACTCCAACTGGTAGGCCACCGATCCCAACTTAGCTAGAATACGGAAAGGTCCAATATAGCGAGGTGCTAATTTACCTTTGATTTGGAAGCGATGAACTCCTTTCATAGGAGAGACTTTAAGATAAACATGATCGTCCACTTCGAAACTCAACTCGCGACGACGACGGTCGGCATATGACTTCTGACGTGATTGAGCTTCTTCCTCTGCAAAACTCACCAAAGTGGATCCCATGGGGCTTCCATACCGTAGCAAAACTCACCAAAGTGGATCCCATGGGGATCAACCTTCTTCCTCTGCAACAATTAAGCGAAGCAAATGAGTACAAAAATGTACTCGCAAGACTTACTGGTAACAAACCTAGTTACTACTACATGCGTGCTTTAATCAAAGGAGAAGGCTCAAAGGTTATTTTCAGCATAAAGCAAGTTTTATTTGCAATAGATAATAAGTCCAAGGCGGTTTTAACAATCTGAATTTTATTTACATAAATAATAAATGATACAATAAGTAATGACATAAAGACATCCCGAGATGACCAACCCAATGGTCATCACAACAATAGCATAATTACCCATCCGTACCACCCATGTCAAGTTTTAATTTAAAAGGTTGTAGTCTAACTCTTGAAAAGCTTACCCAAGCGTGTCCATAACCTAGACGAGGCTATTCGAATAGTTTTAACCTGCAGGTGTACCAATGTACCCACACTTTAGACCGCCTTTTTGCCAAGCTATTAAGCACACTTCCTTGGGTATGCCGGCACGGCTAAGTCCTACGAGACATTTCCAATGTATTGAGCTAATCAAGAGCCGCACGTATGGGGGTTAACCCTTAGTGATCTGCCGGCGGAATATGGATCACAAGGACCCATACGTGGAGTAGGATACACCGGCCTCGGCGGGTGCTCCCCTCCCCACAAACATGTCCATGTTGCATATAGTTAAATATACAACCCACCACGCGACTCATTAATTAACACCCCCAAAGTACTTAGTCAAGAGAGGTTCCATATATCTCTTGTGTGGTTAGCACGCACAAAATTACCTGGATAACGAGGACTCACAAGAAGTTCGGTCCTTAACTGACCCGGGCACCATTCCAGTCACACCCGAAAGCAAACCATCTTACCATTGTGCCTAAGTCCAAATCATTTTGTTTTCATTTTTAGTTTTCACAAATAAACATAACACAAAAAGTTGAAGTAGAGAGCCATAATGAGTCTGTGTGATCAAGGTTAACGACTAAGTCGATAACCGCCCAATTCAACCGGTAACTAAGCATTGCTAAGCATCATATCGTAAAGACAAATAAAAGACCATAAATCAATCACCGGGCTCTAATTGACCAGTGAGAATAATATCCTATGGCAGTGGCAGGGGTGAATAATTTTATGGCAACCATGCAATAGGCTTAGCTAGCTCTAAATCGACAAAAAATAACTTTTACGCAAGAAACATGCATACTTAGGTTTTGCAATCAAGATATTAGAATTCAAAAGTAGTAGGAGCAATATGATCAAATGATGTTACACTGCTTGCCTTGATGGAGATTACTTTCTTGCTGCAGAGGATCACTCACGAAATCAATAATTTCTTCGAAACCTAACGCGAAAAGGCGATAAAACCAATAAGAACGAAGAACATCAAATAAAACTCAACAGCAAACGTCATCCAAAAATCATGAAATTCATACAGCAGCAAGATGATGATTTTAAATGAATTCAGAAACAAGAATCAAGTCATTTGTATTAAGTACGAAAAAGTTATAGCTAAAACAATTTCTCTCAGCCTATTAATTCAACTAAATTAATTACGGGTATTGTTCATGGTAAAAATGTCGGGACCAAAAATGCACTCGGACCCTCCGTATATCTTGCACTAGTCCAGATCACGCTAGTGCACACACAGGGCAACATCGATGAAATATCATTTTCATATACAAAGATGACTAATAAATAGGCAAATAACAATAAATATCGAGTAAAGACCTTAAGGTCAAAGCTTACAATTAATGCCTCGTAGGCGAATAGCTCAATGAAGTCGTAGTGAACGAAACGGAATAACTCGGTGAAGCCCATCCATATGCCCACGAGCAATCGGGTGGGTGCGCGACCTAGTTCTTCTTGATCCTGAAGTAGACCTTGTTGACCGACGATTCCTCCATTTCAGAGGTTTGGGCGCAAGTTTTACAACAAGCGTGAGTACACAACCGTACTCGCAAGTCATACCACGTAATGCAATGTATAGATGCGAGCTTATTCCAAAGGAAATGGCTTCGTGGTTATTTTGCAGAAATGCAACATTTGCAATTGAATACAAGTAATAGATTGAAAACATAATTCAAAACAAATAGACAATATTAATTTAACAGTTGTTTTCACAAAGACACATAGCCTAATCAAATTCTTTCACACAACTATATGACTTAAATCACACAGCTGTCCCTTCCCAAAGGTTTTATGAAAATCTACCCCTCGTGTGAAATCCCCGAGCGTGTCCATGACGGCGGACGCGGCTATTCGAATAGATTGTTTAACACTCTGCAGAGGTTGTACACTTTACCTACAAGATGCAATCAACTGGATCAGAGCTGATCACAACAAAACCTTTCAGAAACTTCATCTCAACATTGACACTCCCGATGTGCTTACAAACCGCTATACCAACCCTAACGAAGTGCTTTGGCATAACACACATCGTTGGACAGGGAAGCGACGAATCGTCCCGCGATGTGAGCCGCCACTGAGGCTGAAACACACCTCCACCCTGGTACATAGCCTAACCTACAGCCTGAGTAATCAATGCCAAGAATCCATAACCTACTAAGTTAGGCCCGTCCCATACCAGGCATGTGGTCGTACAGTAAGGCTCAGTTCAATGGCGCACAAAGTTAAGTCCTTAATTGACCAAGGCAATACTTCCATTTTCTAACTAGATCACAAAGATTATCATTCTCATCACAAAGTCCACCATATCACACAGCTTCCACCACTTGCCCAGTCCAAATCCTTTACCACCCAGTTGGTTTTAGTGCAACACATGCCATCACGAAGTAATAACACATAGCACACAGTTTTACACAAAGTTCCATCGTCACTTAGTCACATTTAATAATTGCAACTTTCATGAGATGTGAGACTCGTAGCATGGCTAAGCAATCTACTCGTACTAACCAACCCACGTTGGTAATACCATAGCACCAACTAAATATGAACCAATCTAGGGTGACAAAAGATTATGACATACAATAGACAAAGTGGATATAACAAATTGGATTAATATCTAAACCCAAAAGCATTTAAATAATTACTTAAAGTAAATGCAATAATTTAAATCAAAGTAATTTTGAAAACTGGGTTCAATATGATCAAAGGTATGACTTGCCTTGCTATAGCAATGATGATCTTATTTTATCTTCAATCCTCTACTTGCTTGCTCTTCAGCTCCTTCGGATGATTCCGGGACTTCGGCATCTAACGAGAAAGAAAGCGCAAAACAAACTAAATTCAAAAGGCAAATAAAATAAACTCCAAATTGAAATTGAATGGTACTGAAAGGTAGATATTGAATTTAGATGAATTTAGAAACTTGAATGGGTTCAATCGGAATTCGGATGAAGAAGATATAGCTCTCGGAAGTTTGGAATTCACGTGAAATGATGAAAAAGCTCTACGGAATATTCTCAGAATATTCTATTCCGAAAATATTAGAAAAAGAATGAGTGTATGATAGGTGGGACCGACTGGTATTTATGGATTTATAGAATTAAAATAATTCCAGAAATAAGGTAGAGAGAGTGACATGTGGGACCAATAAGATAAAAGGATTTTCAAGAATTAAATAAATTCCCGAAAACAGAATTAGGGGTTGACATGTGGGCCACTGGTCTATAGACCAGGTCCATGGAGATATGCTAGTCCACGGTGGACCAAGCTCATGGCTAGGGTTGACCAAGATTGACTGACATGCGGGACCCGTATATAAGTGAGATGAATAATCTAGGATTTTAATTGGGTGGATGACATGTGGGGTCAACATGTAAGAGAGATAGACTAAACAATGACTTGCATGTGGTACCAAAGTGCAAGAGGATGTGCTCTGTTGTTTTAGATGGATGGATAGCTTTGAATCAATTGAATGGCAAGTGTGTCCAGTGGAAGGAAGGGAAAGAAAGAAAACAAACCAGAGATTGCAACAGAGGACAGGAGAATGCATGTGGCTGTTCCTGCCGCATGGGGGGTGCATCGGCATGGCATGAAGTGGCATTGTTTTGGCACTTGAGGTGGCAAAGCAACGAGAGAACAGAGGGCATTGCACGAAGGAACAGAGAATAACAGAGAACACATGTGATGAAACGAAAATAGAACAGAGACAAGCATGGCCTGTTCTGGACGCATGGAATTGGCAGGAGATGACAAGGATTTTAGTGCTGAGAAGGCAAAGCAATGAATAAAGAGAGATTTGAGGTTTCACAGCAAGAAAAGAAAGGAAACCAAAAGGATCCCACGCTCTGGAGACAACAGACAAAGCACGAACGGCTAAATGTGGTTACAGAATGAAACCATGAAGCTACAGTAGCATACATGAATAGTGCGCACGGGGTGGCCGGCGGCCGGAGGCGACGTAGCAGCGGCGAAGGGGCAAAACGGAAAGGAAACGACGAGCCGAACGCGATGGCGTGGTCGGATTTTGGAAAAACTCACCGAGTAAGCGAGAAACGCGATGAACACGGTTTGGCTTTAATGGCCGACGGTGCTCCGGTGATCTTCGGGCGAAGTGGATGGAACCATGACGTAGAGGGCGACGACGCGAAGCCAACGCCGCAGACGTTCGGCGGCGACGTCGGACGAAAGCGCGATTCGCGGAGAAGAACTTTGGTTGAGCTCGGTTTTCCGGAGATTGCGACGAAAATGGATTGGTTTGGAGGAAACCAAATCAGGGGATTGGAAGAGGGGATCAAGACGGACGCGTGAGCGCAAACCGTTCGCTTTGAAACGAACACGTTCTGGAGATGCGTTCGGTTCGGCCAGAGGAACATGATGAACAGTACCTCGCGATTACTGTAGCACATGGGCAGGAGAGAGAAAACAGCAGATTTCCGGAATTAAAATAAATCCCAAAAATCAAGGAGACCAAATAAAATAGCAAACAAATCCAGAAAAATCTCAGAAAATACCCAAAAATTCCTTGAAACACAAGGAAGCTAAATAACACCAGTTTTTATTTAATTAATGTTTATATTAGTCAAATTAAATATTTTTAATTTAGAAAATTCCCAATTAAGCTTTATTAATTCAAATAAAATTGGTGAAATTTTCCAGGGACCTAAACTACTCAAAAGATTTTTTAAAAGCCAAATTTTGGGACGTTACAAAAAATTTCCAGAATGATCTGGGACCTAAAATTTTTACAGCAGGTAGATATCGATATCCTAAGAACAGCAAAGTTGAGTTTACTCAATTTGGAGTTAACATGAATTACTTATGATTTTTCTAAGTTGTAAATCTAGCACATGATACTTTTCAGAAATGAAAACATGATCTAAATCTATTTCATATTAAAGTATGCTAACCGAGGAATTTAAAAAGATTGAGTTTGCACATTTTCGAGTTATACAGAAAAACATATGCATTTTACAAGTTTCAAATCAATTTCTGGAATATTCTAAAATGGCGGAAGTCAAGTTAATATTATTTACAAAATTTTCTGGCACAGAACAATGTCTAAATGCATTTTTATATTAAACTTTAGTTAAACATGAATTTATCCCAACTGGAAACATCTAATAAGGTTTTAAAATAAATTAGTTATGAGTTTTCAAAGTTTTAATACAATTTTTAGTTGACAAATAAATGCCTACCGAAATATAAACAAACTTAACGCAAATAAAGTGACGTGGACGAACGGGGGCCTTTGATGCGAAATCGAATGGCCCACGCGCACGGAAAAGAAATAGCGCACGCGCGCGATCTCAAAGAGGCGCACCGTTGGATTTAGATCCAACGGTCCACGTGGATGGAGACGTTCGGGCGACGCGGATGCCTTGATCAACCACGACCTCAAGATGGAGGGCTCAGAGCGCTGTGCCCTTGAGGTGGTCCGAACGGCCACGCGATCTGAGTCATAGATCTAAAGATGGACGGCCCCGAGTGATTGGGACATTCGGGGGATCCGAATGTCCCACAGATCTGGGCCATTGATCACAAGATCGATGGTCCACGATTAGCGCAAACTACACATATGGATTTTAAGTGCGGGGGAGGTTTAAGTGCATGGGCCCACATATCAGTGAGACAGAGGGCGCATTAGGACAACTAATAAATGCTAAACCCGATGATTAGTGATGATTAGCATTAATTATGTCCTAATATTTTCGCACGGAGAGGGTTTAAGTGGTTGAGGGCCCACAAGTCAGTGACTCAATGAGGCATTTCCGACAGCCACTTAATGCTAACATTGATTACCAATGATTGATTATTAAAGAAGTCCTAGAGGCGTTGATTAGGGCCGACGGGGGGGGGGGGTGGGGGGTTTAAATGGTTGGGTCCACCCGTCAGAGACACACAAGCAATATTAAGACAACCATTTATTACTAACCCATGATTAGCAATGATTAACAATGATTAGTCATTAATGGTGTCCTAACGACAACGGCAGAGCAGAAGTTCTCGTCCGGCAAAACCCGAACGAAAGAGGGGCTCATCGCCGGCGGCTCCGGCCACGGCGGCGCCCACAAAATACCAAAATGGGTTCGCAATAGCCTTACGGTCCCGATGGTGATAACCTCGACGGCGACGGCAGCCTAGAACGCCGGCGAGCCTGAAAAGGCAACGGTGACCAAAACGACCGAAAGCGAAAATGCACACAAAGCTCCGCATTGTCCAAAGAAGCGTGTGCCACAGCATCTATGGACTAATAAGAAGCTACCTTGGCCAAGGAGAGCTCCAAAGATGGTCGGAGAAGCTTTGACAGAGGATAAGCCCGCCGAAGTTGAAGAAGATGAAGTGGAACTAGCGGCCTGAGCAAAAATGAACACCACTGGTGGTCAAAATAGCTGCATTAAGGCCCACAGAAGGTCCATGAGCAATTAATTGCCAAAAGAACCACTTACCGGAGCTGAGAAAGAAAGGGGACGGTTTCGGCCGAATTTGAACAAACCCCAAATTTGACAATTTCTGAGAATGTCAAACCAAATTAAGTTAGGGGTAATGCATAGGAGGGTAAGGAGCTCGAAAGAGTACAAAAAGATTTGAAGATGAACCACTGGAGCACCCAAGTTCACAATGGAGCTCCACGGACTCCAATGGTGATTTGAGAATTTCAGTGGTGAAGAGCTTCAAAAACAAAGAGGAAGCTAGGGGTGGTGTAAAGGAACGCTAGGAGGGACTTTGGGGGCTTTATATAGCTGAGAAACTAGGGTTTGAGCCAGGACCCAGCTCAATGGTGAGCTCGGTTCATGGAGCTGCCCTGGACCGAAGAAATGATGGGGGCAAGTGAGAATGGCGACGACGGAGGAGAAAGCCTGGGGCGGATTTAATACCCGCAGAGAGACGTTGACGAGGACGAGCTCGAAGTGACAAGGCGTAGCTGCTCTTCTCGCCATGGCTGCGCACGCCGCGCACGCGCGCGAGGAGGAAGAAGAATAACGAACAAGCCGTGGATCGCGGATCAAAGATGGACGGTCACGATTAAATGGGGCCAGCTGAGGGTTTCTAACACTCAAGCCAATCAGGGCGGCCCGATCAAGAACGAACGGCTGAGATCAATCACGTCACTCGGGCGACCCGAACGGCCCATTTAATCTGGGCAGTTGGATCTTAATCCAACGGTTCAAATGGATTGGTGCTACCACGCGGCCCGAACGCCCTCACGAACATGGATTGTGCGATCACGATCCAACGGCTCACAACGCACGCGCCAACTGAGTGAGCCCGAGTGCGGCTAGTTGGTTCGATCAAGTCCACTGGCTCGAGCCCGAGTCTGACTCGAACACAAGGAACAGTGAAACCAACTTAGGGTTTTCAACTTGAGCTGAAACTTTGAGGAATTGTTTAAGGTAGCAAAACAACTCCAAAAATTCTGAAATTTTTACAGCAGCTTGCTAACTTAGATATTAACCTTGTATAAAATTTCCAGAGGTTTTTATGAAGTGCATTGTTCCCCAAAAATTCTGCAAGGTTATGTTTAGGGTTTGACTAAAAGTCAAATAGGTTTGACTGCCCTCTAAAAGTATTCAAACATTTTCTAAAAATTGTGAAATTTTTCAGAGGGGTCACATACCATCCCTATAATTTCAGAAAAATATTTCCAGGAGATTATCAAAAGGTTTGACAAGATTTTTTTTGGAAGATAAGGTTTTGGATCAAGAGACTTGTGACTTTGTATTTCCATAATTCTTGTACAAGAATTGTTTGGAACATACAGGAAATACATGATGTAAGAAATTTTTTAAATTTCTACTCATTTTCTTACATTTGAAACACAAGTTCAAAACTTGGGATGTTACAAATCTCCCCCCTTACAAGAATCTCGTCCCGAGATTCCGTTTACTCGGAGAAGAAAGACAGGTAGTCTGTACGAAGGCGATCTTCCCGCTCCCAAGTTGCCTCAAAAGGTGCCATGCCGAGACTGGCTTGAAAGTTGTTGTTGTGTGAAAACTCGGCGAATGACAAGCATTCCTCCCAATTCTTATCATAGGAGAGGACGCAAGCGCGGAATATGTCTTCCAAAATTTGGTTGACTCGTTCCGTCTAGCTATTATCTTGGGGATGACAAGCTGAGCTGGAAGAAAGAAGAGTTCCCATAGCCTTTTGCAGACTATGCAAAAACTGGGAGGTGAAAAGAGAACCACGATCAGAAACGATCGTTTTTGGTACATCATGCGAGCTTACGATCTTTGAGACGTAAAGCTGGTGCAAGGCCGTTGTTAATTGGTGGAGCGATTTGCCTGGTTACCCCACTAACGAATTTAGGCCTTTGCTGGATAAATAGCTATACGGAGTCATCCCTCCGCAGCTAGTTACTTAGAGGGACTATGGCCATTTAGGCCACGGAAGTTTGAGGCAGTAGCAGGGATGTGATGCCCTTAGATGTATAGGAAGGGAAATGTGTTACTCAAGCCAAACGATTGCTGAGCGGAGTTGATCCCATTTACTAAGGTGGGTTGCACAATCAAGGCAACGAGAAAGCCATGCTCAACTACTTCCAGGTTGAGCGGCTGGGATTCTTTCAAAAAGGGTGGGCTGATGCCCCTGATTTAAAGGAACTAGTATCAAGGTGAGATTCGACAAGAAGCGTACCCAACATGACGTCAGACGCCTCCGGTGCTTCCTTGGCGGAGAGGGAGTTGACTTGACCACGAGCAGTCTTCAGATCTTGATTCTTCACAGGGCATTTGTTGGCGTAGTGCCCCTTTCTGAGGCAATGAAAGCATGTGACCTCGGCCACATCGCGGAGGCCACCTGGTTGGCTTGCGGGTGCACGTGATTGAGACACGGCCTGCGGAGGACAAGGGGTTGCTCCAAACTTCTTAGGGCAACTATTTGCATGGTGGCCCTTGTTGTTGCAGAAGAAACAAGTGACATCGGCTAGATGGTGAAGGTCATTTGGAGCCTTTTTCTGACTCTTGCGACGATTCTTAAGCTTTCTCTTTCTGACCCCAGCAACATCGGGATCTTCGACCACAATCTAAAAATTAGGGAAAGTATAAACTGGTAATTTGTCCCGCAGCTCCATAGACAAATCATCCAGGAACTTCTCTGGTTTGGAGGCATTAGCGGCTGCGGTGCTTACAGACAACCGAAGAAGCAGTCGTTGAATTTCTAACGACTCGGTGATTACCCAGTTCATACTACACTCCTTGGGATGGTGATTGCTTCCCTCGCAGAGGAAACAAGTGACTTTGGCAGTCGGACAATTCCCGGGCAAGTGGTCTTCATTGCAGTTTGGACAAGCTGTAGTACACTTGTTGCTGTAGTGTCCTTCCTCACCACAGCGCTGGCAGACCTTGACCTTCCCTAGATTGCAACCTTCGGTGGCATGGCTCTTTTCACCACAGCCTAAACAAAAAGGAGGTAACCGCCATTCCTCGGGGCAATGTGACCAAAATCCGTCACATTGGCCAGGGTGGAGGTGTTTGCGAGTCTTGTATGGACAGTTGGAGTCAGGGAGATCTCCATTCCAGCCAGCTTGCTGACGAAGAGATGGGTTAGCACGAACTCGAAAACTAGAAGCTGAAGGACGCGACTAGGGGAGTGGAAAATTACCCTAACCTAAGAGCCAACTAAACAGCGAGAAAACAACTTCACAAACTTACAAAGAGGTTCAAGACGCAGCAAGGGAAACACAAGATTAAAAGCCAACTTCCCGACAGCCGGGTAAAACTCAATACGGGTTAGTCGTGTCGGGAAGAACCAAAATCAGGACACAACTTAATGCCTAATGCACCTAGAAAGCAAGGCAAAACTAACAAAATAGGGGTAGATACTTAACTAACTAGTATCATGTGGGGACCCCGGAGTTATCTCCATAAGACCGAGACTAATCAAAGCCTTAGGGACATAACTCTAGATCTCCCGTGAATGGATTCTAACTTAACTACATCCAAATGAGGGGCTTAACTCAATCTAGAGCCCCGACGATCATGTGCGCCGCTCCTCTGCGAGCACTACATGATTGCCGGTTCTCCAACAAGTCAAGCGCTACACTTAGTGAGTTAAATCGGAAACCATGAACAGCGAGTATGACTTATATTGGCTCCCAAGATCAACGACCAATATAACCATACCCTCATTCAACGTTGATCACATCCATACAACATTCATACATAAATAGTTCAAAATACATACACATAGTTCCAAGTTTACAACTAATACAAGTGGCCGACCGGCCAAATTTAAAAGAGAGTATTAAGTAGTAGCGGAAACACATAAATAGGCCAAAAGACCAGCAATGGTATGCCCCATAACCCATCGGCAACCAACTGGGAGTTAGATGATAGCAAACTACTCATCGGTGTCGCATAAATCGACACCGACAAGCTCGTCGGTTTCAATACCCTCCTCACCTGTAAAAGCCAGCAAACACCTGGCTGAGTACAAAGAGTCATTCAAAGGAAGGGCTCATATTGGCTTAATTTTGCGAAAGAGACGCAATACTGAACAACCTACACATACTAGTTTTTCAAGTGCCATTTCAAAATCAGATTTGAAGTAGAAGTAAAGCATGTGAATAAGTAATGAATTCAATAACAAATGAATCATACCAACAACAAAGTGGCGGTCCACTTTGATACAACAACAAGCATGAACATCCCATTCATGTCGATACCAAGTTATAACCACAATTTTAATTCCAAGTCTAACAATAGTAACTCCCGAACTCAAGCGGTTGTCCATAACCGCGGACACGGCTATTCGAATAGATTTATACCCTGCAGGGGTGTACTACTTTACCCACACGACTTGATTAGCCCGTAAGCCTCCAGATGCCTCCGAATATAGCATACTTCCTATGGTATGCCGGCCGGGTAAATCAAGATACGGTCGTTTTTAGCAAGAAGGTCCCAATGAGCCAAGTCCTCAACCCATGGCTCCTAGGAAACACAAGACGTTAACGCTCCATCCTATATATCCTAGGAAACACAAGACGTTAACGCCCCATCCTATCGGCCCAAAGGAACACGGGATTTCACGGTCCCATGCCCTTACAATTTCACCACCGTGGGACCCAAGACAATAAAACCTTCCCCCTACTTAACCATACGGCTCCCAACCCGCGTGTGATAGCACGAATGTACTTGAATCAATGACGTTACCAAAGTTCGGTCCTTAATTGTCCAGACAAGTCCAACCACATACCCAATTCTCGTGCACGAAGGCACCATCACTAGCCATCACTTGTCCAGACCAAAAGCTCATTTAAAATGACAAAATTTAACTTAGAAAACAGATACGAAGATCTGAAACAAAAGTATATAAAGAGAGTGGTGTTTATCCCATAATTGTCGGGTTATTCCCGACAATGAAACTACCATTTCTAGACTTGCATGGCTAAGCAAACTCGAACAACATTATTTCATACATCCTATCATAAATATTTCAAAGAGGGTAATTCATGGATAGCCACAATGACAAGATAATAGGATGTGTCTAACTACTCATCACAAAAATAGCGATATTATAAAACTATCATACAAGCAATTATCATTGCATCTACCCTAACAAAATTGGGATCAAATATGATGCAAAAAGAAAGTTCAAAGGATGCTTGCCTTGCTGGTACGCTAATTGCTCTCCCTCAGTAGCGTAAGAGTCAATATCAATGAGCTCGGAATCTATATAAATACAATACCGAATAAACATCGAGAAATACTCCAAAAATCAAGATGCTTAAAAATGCATGATTTTTCTACAGTATCTAAGTCATGATTTTAAATGATTTTTGGTGAAAGAATTATTTCATTTTGATTTAGTATATGAAAGTTATGGTGGTTTGAATTTCAGATTTCAATATGCCTTTATTTATGTAATTTAATTATGAGGTGAAATTTTGTAGAGCAGTGGTGAGTACAAGGAGGCAATATTATTACAAGTTCAAAACAATTGAGTTTGCTTCAATTGGGGTCTTCTTGATTTAGTTATTGATTTTCAAAGTTTTCAGCATTAATAGTGTAAAAATAATACCCTTTAGGATCATTTTCCTCAAACTATAGTTTCTGTGATAGAGGTAAGTTCGAAACCATTTTTATAATTAAGTTCATTTGAAATAGAAATTATCAAAACTGGTTTCACTGTTTTTGGAGTTTCCAAGAATTACTTATGAATTTTTGAAGTTATCAGCCTTTTTGTATTGTAAAAATAATAGTGTTAAAGATTCATTTTTCCAAAATACTGCTCTCTGTGACAGAGACAAGTTTGAAACCAATTTTAATATAAAGTTCATTAAAAAAAAAATTATCAGAAGTGGTTTCACTCAATTTGGAGTAAACATGATTTAGTTATGCATTTTAGAAGTTAATACAATTTTTCAGTGTGCAATTTAATAGATTTCGAATTTTAAAGTGTATTTCATACTTTTCTTACCGAGTCACGCGCTAGCCCAGGTCACTGACCAGCGGGCCCGGGAACAGTGCCATTTTCTATTTAACATCCGATTTAAACGCGTTCTGACCAGTGAGTCCCGCTGTCAGAGACTTGGTCCACGGGACTAGGTCCACACACACGCGCGCATGGTGCACGGCACTTACGCCGCTGGTCCCACCTTTCAGCCACTGCAGCTTTAAACTCAATGCCCCCGTTTTCTGTGCATGGGGCCCGCGTGTAAGTGGCACATTAGTACGGTTAAGACAACATTTAACGTTTTAACGAATCATTAGGTTTTAATGGTCGTCATTTGCCGTAAACGGACAGCTACAGTAGCTGCCCACGTACGACAATGCGTCCGCGAGGTTGCCCGGCGCTTTGCCGGCGAATCCGACCACGGCGGCGTCGGCCAAGGGCTGGGATAGCTGTGCAATAGCATTGCGCACCTAAGGGTGGTGGTTACAATGCCTGAGGTGGACTACACCGGCGGCTAGTCGGCGTTGAGCGACGGCGCTCAAAACGGCAAAAGCAAAAACAGCACAGTGGAGCTTTGCAGTGACATTCAAGCGTGTGCCAAGACCCTAGGGACTAAGAGAAAACTACCTGAGCGATAAAGGGTGCTTGGGGAAGCTTGGAATAGCGGAAACTCTGTCGGCGCCGGAGAAGATGATGGCGTCAACACGGCTTTACGTGGAGAAGACGACTGGAGCAACCCTAAGGACAATGGATGGTCAAGATAGCTCAAGTATGCCTTGGAGATGCTAAGGACACGAGTAATTGAAGAATGGCGTACTAGAACAAGGTGGGAGGTGAAAGGTTGCCTTGCGGCCGAAAAGGGGCAAAGCTTCGATTCACCGAGACCCTGTCGTGCAACAAAGAAATAAGTTGAGGGGTTTTGATCAGTGACTTAAGGCACGCAAGGTGACGCGGTGGGTTGAGGATAATACTTACTGTAAGTGAAGATTGACAAGGTGGTGCCCACGGGAGCGTGCTCTAGAGCTTCAGAGAGCACGATGATGGACAGAGAGCTACAAGCAGAGAGAGGAGCTCGCATAAGCAAAAATGGAAACGGCGTTGAAGATAGAAGTGAGGGGAAACACCCGGTGGAAGCTTACCCGTGCAGAGAGCGAGAACAAGCTTCCCTCTCCTCGGTCAAATAGAGGAGAAGTGAGGAAGAAGAGGGGGTTGCGAGGGGTGTTATGCCCAGGAGAAGACGGGGATGGAGGCAGCGTGAGGTGAAGAAGCTCCCGGAGTGGCCAACGGCAGCGGCGGATTGACGACGTCAAGTTTCCGTTCAGAGCGCGTCGGAGTGTCGCGGCGCGTGGCGTGGAGCTCCTGTGGTGAGGTCGGACGGCCGGCAGCTCGCCCACGCCATCAGCCGAGACAAGGCGCGCGCGAACGTGAGTTAAGTGATTCGATGCGCACCTTTGGATCTCGGCTGGACGGCTGAGATCAGAGAGGTGTTCGGACAGGTCGGAAGAGGTACGCGATCTGGACCGTTGATCCTTGATCCGACGGTTGCATGCGATGGTGCAGTTAGGCGGTCGAGCTGAGTCAGTTCGCCGAGTTGGCTCGAGCCCGAGGAACAGTGCACCGGTTTGGGTTTAGGGTTTGACTGGGAATTAAATCATTCCCTCTACTTTGACCAGAGTGCTAAAAATAGAAATAAAATTCCTAAAAATGTGAAATAAATCACAGAGGTTACTGGGTAGGTCTAGTGTCCATAAAAATTATTGAACCCTACTTTTATGAATATATTTTGTAATATATAAATTCAAACTTAGGCTAGGTCTTTCAATGATGTTTGAATTTTCTTGGGGTTCAAACCAGTCCCAAAAATTTGTAAAAAATTATATTAATTCGTGATAATTAATATAGTATTTGAATAAATTATTTCCAGAGGTACTTTAGTAGCATCTATTTCAGTTTTTAGTTTGGAGTTCAATTTAAAGTGTATGTTTTAAATGTATTTTGGGATTTTCCAAGTACAATATGTAATTAAAAAGTTTCAAAACATGATGCATGCTAATGAGATGCATAATAATCCTCTTTATTAGTTTGGGGATGTGACATATCACATCTTACCCTTTTATTCCCATAAGTTTTAGTTGAATTTACCTCTCATTTTCAATTCTATATACTATTAATTGCTAGCTGTCCAGAATATCCTGCTTGCTGCCCAGATTTTGCCTTCACTATTTTGGCCGAAATCCTCACTTCCAGAAGCTCCTAACCTTCCCCAAAAGACAACCAACACTTCAACTTAAACTCTCATGGTGCTCCCAAAACCAATTTAACCGATAAAGCAACTATCTTTTGAAAAGATGAGAGGGAAAATAATTTTCCAAAGTCAAACAAGAATAAGGTGAGATGAGCAAACTAGGATAGAGAAGAAGTAAAATCTGAGATTCTTACTTAAGATTTTCATAACTCATTTGACATTTAGAAACTAAGTTTTGAAAATATCCTAAGGACGACTGTCAGAACCTGGGAATTAATATTCCCAGATCCTCTGTGCATAACTGAACTAGTCCCATGATCAGTCGCTAGTTCACACAGTAAACAATTATGGTAACAAATTCATATCACAACTTTATTAATAATCAATGAGTTTATTACAAAGGAGGCTTACAGCCCATAATAAAATAAACACAATGGAAGACGAAGAAGTAGGGTCCAGTTACCGCCATGTGCAATCGATCGGGAAGCGGCCTAGTCGTCGAGATCCACATCGGTAGCAAAGTCCTTCTTCTCTGAAATTTTGTTTGTATAAGCAAGAATGAGCACAACTTCCGTGCTCGCAAGTTACACCCGTCAAATAACAGAATGACATGCATATATGGATGTAACAAAGGATGGCTTAAGGGTTGATTTGCATAAAGCAGCATTTTCTTTCAATACTTGTACTAAGTTCCAAAGCAGGTATTTTATAACTAAAATTCTCAATTTTATAGTCAGATAACATTCACACATGAATGGTGAAGGATACCCTCCTATCACATGGCTTCCTGCCCAATTCCCATCTGGATAAACCAGTTTTGAAGAAGTCTTTTTCAAACAAAAACCAAAGTCTAACTTTGAGTAGTTCTCGCTAGCATGTCCATAACCATGACACGGCTATTCGAATAGTTTTACACTCGCAGAGGTTGTACACTTTACCCACATGACAAGACTTCTCTAGTTTGTCCGGCATATATCTATGCCACCGCTCACTACCTTTGGTAAGCGGTCTAGAGCACGTGTCGAGGCCTTTACAAAGCGCCGTTCCACCGTAGTTACCCTCGCTAAGGTTTCCACCACCCTTTGGAATAACGACCTCCGGTTGGGCCCTCTTGCGCTAGGTGGGACTAACATAAGTCGTAACATGACTACCCATTTCATCCAGAGGGAACGACCACGGTGGAACATTGCAGATTTAGCTGTGTCCTACTCCCCATACCGAGGACATGTGGTGGTACGGTAGTGGCATAGCATCATGCGCCAAGACCGGTCCTTAATCGACTTGGGCAACTTTCCAACAAAACCCATGGGCCTCAACCATCCCCGATTGAGCCCTGCATAAACTGCACCCATCGAGCATCCATTATGCCCAAGTCCAAACCATTTTTATTTATTTCATTTTTCAAAGTCATAAACTTCCATAACATACCGACGCCATGGATACAATTCGAACAACAATTGATTTATGGCTGAAATTTCCCAAAATAAACATGTTTGGTCTATAAGCATGGCTAAGCCTGATTTTTCTCAAAATGTTCTAGTTCATACTATCGTATCAACCAGGTTTTACCTATGGTAACAATATGTTTGCTTCAATTATCAAAATTGGCTATACAAAGGAGTTTAGGCATAACTATACATTTAAAACAGACTTTAAATTACTCGATATAAATAAGCATGCAAGAATAATTTAAAACAGAATATAAATAATTTGAAATAATGGGATCAACATGATCAAGGGTATAACTTGCCTTGCTTGTTTACTCGTTGCTCTTAAACGGCGTCGAAATCCGGTCGTCCGAAGTCGTCGAAATCTATACGTGAAAACGAGCTAAATTCAAATAACACTCAAATAAAATCCAAATAAAATCCAAAATAAATACTGGGAGGAAGGTATTGATTTTATATGAATATAGGAATTTGAATCGACGGAATCGGAGTTCGTATGAGGGAGAACGAAATTATAGAAAATGACATGCATGCATAAGCACTATTCATGCATGGTACTGTAGCTCATGTGCATGGCACTGTAGCGTTTGCATGTGACATGAAGAAATGGCGATGCCGGGCGAGAGGAAAGGATAGATGGCCGGTGAACCACAAAAATGGAATCCCGGGAGCAAGACGGACCCACTGGTGGTGGTCGCGCTGCCGGCGAAGGTCCGTGGCGGCGCGACGTGCAAAACAAAGGTCGGATGAATAGTAGCACCGATGAGCCGGGTCTTTTGGAGGAACGGAAGGAGCATCGCGTAGAACGCTGGAGACGAAGCCAACGGTGTGGACGATATCGCCGGGAATCAAAACGGCACCGAAATGACGATAGAAGGTGGTTCGGTCGTCGCGCAAAACTTTTACTTGCGGCGGAGATAGAGGCGAATTTAGGGATATGAAGAGGACGCCGAGGCACGCACATGCGACACGGTCGGCTCGGGAAACGAGTAACCGAGGAGAGAGAACGGAGGAGATATTAATAATGGACCAAAATAAACGACAGAAAATAAATAAAATCTAAAAATTACGAAATAAATACTAAAAATAGTAGAGGAATTTAGGTGAATTTAGGAAGAAGAAACAACAGATTTGGAGTTTGTATGTGAGAGAAATGATTTTTGGAAGATTAAACATGTGTATGTACAAACTTGCCATGACTAGATAAATATGCACTATTCATCATCTTCTTCAACGAAACAGCCACTATGGAAAGAAAAGAAAAGATGGCAGTGCTGGCCAAAGGAAAGGAAAGAGTGATCGGTGAACCACAAAAATGGATTGCTCACCTTGCAACGAGGCCGTAGGAGGTGGCGACATGGCGGACGGTGGTGGTGACGGCGCGGCGCAGGCGAAGAGTGCACGGTGGTGCACAGGGCGGCGGTGCTCCGGCGATGCTCCGGCGACGAGAGGGTGAGCACGGCGTAGAACGTCGCGAGGCGCAGCTAGCGGTGTGGTCTATGATGCCGGAGCTCCACCGTAGGAGGTACAATTGGCCGATGAACGACGTTCGGCCAACGAACTTTAACTCCGAAATTCGGCCAAGATATGGGGAGATGAGAGGAGAGGTTTTGGGAGTGGGTTGAGGATGGAGAGTAGCTCCTGGTGCTCCCTTTATATAGGGGAGGAGGTGCTTCAATCACTGGGAAATCGCCAGAGATGATGCTACAGTTTCGGGTGCAATTGAAGAATTATTGAAACGGCCAAATTGATTGCATGCAAAGGAGGAAACGTCCGATTGATGGGATGGTAATGTGCGTGAAGTTAGTGCGGACCTTTCGCTTCAGACGGAATCAAATTTAATGCATTGAGTGGGGAGAAAAGAGGAAAGAGGTGGTGGCAGCCATTAGTGGTCATTTGAGCTTTGGCTGCTACAGTGGGCAGCAATGGCAGTGGCAGGGAGAGGAGAGGAGGGGTGGCGTGGGTGGCCGGGGGATGGGCGGCGCGGTCGGCGGTGGTGGCCGGGCTAGGTGGGAGCAAGGGGAGAGGCGGCGCTCCTTTGATGGCCATGGATGCTGCGGTTGGAAAAATATTCAACAGAGAAGAAAAGCTTCGTGAAGAAGATGAATAGGAGAGAGAGAGTGGAGGTAATAAAAAAATAAAAGGGAGTGTGTAACCAATTGAATGAAAAACGTTGATTGGCAGCATATGTATTAGAGTGTTGGGTGTTAAGCGTGCTCAGCCTGGAGTATAGATGGGATGGGTGACCAATGGGAATTGAATTTTTTTTATATATATTTTTATTTCGAAATTACTGTTCATAGTGTACTGTGCAAGTTAATGTTTATGAGTTCAGACGGTCCGAAAGATTTCCCTGATTTTCGGATTTTAAATAAATCAATAAATCAAATAGATTTTTAGAAAATAGCAAATAGAGTCCAAAAATTCTAGAAAAATTCACAAAAATACCTTGAATTATTTTGAACTTAATAAAAATAATTCCAACTTAAAGTTGGCCTTTATTTTTGAACAGTAAATATTTTTATATTAAAATAAATAGTAAAAGTTTTAAAATTCCGAAAATTCCGTAAATTACGTAAAATTTTATTTTTCACTTTAGATCTAATAAAACTCATAAAACTAAATAAATTTTATTTTTGCCTTTAAAATCTTAGAAATTCAAGAAAACCAAGAAAACACTATTGAAACCGAGAAAATCCAATAAAAGAATAACTTTATTTATTTTTATTTTGGTAATAAAGACTTTGGGATGTTACAAACTACCCTCTTAAAAGGAATCTCGTCCCGAGATTCGGAGAGGCTAGAGAGAACGAAGACGGACAAAGGATAAATGAATTGAGAGATAGAGAGTCTATCTTCAAGTTGGCTTTACATCCAGGGATTTTGAGTTGTCCAAATTTTTGAAGTCTCGATTCGTCCTTCATCTCCATTGTACATTGAAAGGTTAGGTTTTCCAATGGATTGTTAGAGAAGAGGCAAAAGCAAAGGATGAGAAAGATAGAGAGCTATGAGATGAGAAGTCTACCCCTTTAAAGCAAACGTTGTACATAAGATCAAAAGATCTACATACGACGTACCAAAGAAAACATATGATACAAGTAAAGGGACAATACAATGTTCTACTCGATCGATAATCGTAAATTGATGGAATGACTCAATACACAGAATGAGTCTTGGCACACTTAAGCTATATGGTTTGGCTGACAAAACAATCTTCGGTATATCTTGTCCGTTGTCCTTGGATGGTGCAGACGACGATACTTTCTCGATGGCTCCATGTCATGTAGTCTTGAACGTAAGGGTTAAGAAACGTGTTCACCAACTATAGAAATTTATAAGGGAAAGAGAATCCACTTAACATTATAAAATGGTGAAGAAAGAATTAGGTGAGAAGGAATTTTCTATAAAGAAGCTATAGATAGATGACCAAGATGAGGAGAGAACAATTTATTTTTCTTGTTGTATAAAATAAATCCACCTTGGCTAATTGATATGCCATAATCTTTTGTCACCCTAGATTGGTTCATATTTAGTTGGAACTATGGTATTACCAACGTTGGTTGGTTAGAAACGATTAGATTGCTTAGCCATGCTACGAGTTATCATCTCATATGAGTTGCAATTATAAACTTGACTAAGTGATTATGGAACTATGCGATAAAACTTTGTGTGTACTATGTGCTATTACTCGTTGATGGCATATGTTGCACTTAACCAACAGGTTGGGAAAAGATTTAGATTGGGGCAAGTGGTGCTGTGTTGGATCTGTGTTGGATGGTGGATCTGTGTTGGATGGGATTAATAATCTGTGTGGTATAGTTAGAAATTGGAAGTCTTGGCTTGGTCAATTCAGGACTTAACTTTGTGCGCCATTGAACTGAGCCACATGCCTGATGGGACGGGCCTAACTTAGTAAGTTATGGATTCTTGGCATTGACTACTCAGGCAGTAGGTTAGACTGTGTCGGAATGGGTGGAGGTGTGTACTACTAAGTAGTCACATCGCGGGACGGTTCGCCGCATCCCTGTCCAACGGTGTGTGTCAGATTAGCTTACTGTGTTGGGCGGTCTAACGTTTAAGCACATCGGGAGTGTCAATGTTGAGATGAACTTTCTGAAACATTTTGTTATGATTAGTGCTAGCTACACTGATCGTATCTTGTGGGTAAAGTGTACAACCTCTGTAGAGTGTTAATCAATCTATTCTAATAGCCACGTCCGCGGTCATGGACAATGCTCGAGGATTTCACACGAGGGGTAGATTTTCATAAAATGTTAGGGATGGGAGCTGTGTGACCTAAGTCATATGGCTGTGTGAATTAATCTGATTAGCTTTGTGTTCTTTGTGAAACAAACTGTTAAATTATTATTGTTTATTTATTTTGAACTGTTATTTCAATCTATTATTGTATTCAATTGCAAATATTGCATTTCTGCAAAAGAGCCACAAAAGCCATTTCTTTGGAATAAGCCTGCATTTATAAATTGCATTCTGTGGTATGACTTGCGAGTACGGTTGTGTACTCACGCTTGTTATAAAACTTGCGCTCAAACCTACAGAAGAGGAGGAGTCTTCGCTTGCTTTCGAGGAGGAGTTTGTTGAAGGTTTATGATCGTTAGGGTTTGGATCCTAGTCGGTTGCCTGTGGTGAATTGATGCGATCTCCGCTGGAGTTTATTTGTTCCGCTGCTATTTTATTCTCTGTGAGCTCTACGTGGCTCAATAAGTTGTAAACTCGACCATAAGGTCAAAACCCTTATTTGCTATTCAAATTAATCGTCTACTCTATTAATCGCTTGTGTGGATCGATATTCTCCTATGTTGACACTATATGCACTAGCGTGATCCTGGACTAGTGCATTATGCACAGAGGGTCCAGAATTGCATTTTGTGGGTCCCAACAGAGGTGTTATCAAAGCCATACTGACTGTAGGTCTTGACCTTAGTTAAATCAGTCGCCTTTAGAGAGTCCAAATTATTTTCTATAGCAAAATTAACTTGCAAGAGTTATCAATTGCTTAACTCCTCTCATATCACTCTTGACTCAACTATTACTGGAATTCTTCCTCTGCCCGATGTTTTTAAGTTGTTCTCACCCTTTCGTTTGTCTTGACAGATGCCTCGTCTCCAGAGCTATGGCGAGCGCAAGGGAGGATACGCCGCTGAGCTTTGGAAGCTGCTGCAGGTTCTGGGAGGCTTCGACCGTCCGTTGTACGTCAGCAACAACTGGATTGTGAACAGATGAGACCGCGGAGTGATTTGTCGCTTGACGATCTACGCCAGGAGGAACGACAAGGCAAGCCAGGATTCGAACATCTCCGTGAGGAAGATCACTTGGCTGGAGGGCATCCAGGAGTCATCACACTTGGCTATGTTACGGATCTGCAACATCTATGTATGGAAGCTTCAAGACACGGTCTTCTGTTACCATCCCAGAACTACAGTTGTGGATTTACCAGCACGCTACCCGTCTACAGAGGAAAAGGGCAACGCTATAGTGGTGCACTCGCCTGGGCCACGCGCATGAGGAAGCATTGAAGAGAGTGGCCACAGAGCTGGAATGTGTCTACAAAGCCTTACAGAGAGCAGAAGAAAGGATCGCCATTCTGCAAGAGACTCTTCACGCCCAGCACGAACATGAGGAGGATCGAGAAGAAGAAGATCCCAGGAGGATCCTGAAGAAGATCTAGAAGAAGGCCCTAAAGGTCAAGCGGAGGCCGCAAAGCCAGAGGAGCCAACTGCACCAGGGACACCTGCGCCTGCTGCACCAGTTCCAGGGCACCATGATCAGTTCGTGAGGATGCTAGCCCACTTTTGAGTCTACAGCAGGCAGGAGCGCCGCCGTGGCTGTGGAGGCTTTCTTGAGTAGTTCGTTTAAGTTTATGTTTAGGTGTGTCGCCCTTTAGGCGGTAGTTTGAGTGCTTAGGTTCGTGTTTTCTTTTGTGTGCCGATATGAGCTGCAAAGGCTCTTAGGCATTTGTTGCAGTCATGCTAAGACCCTTAATTAAAGTATTTCAGTTAAGTTTCTTGAGCTGTGTTTGTTGGGTTTAACCTACCCCTGTTTAGTTCTTAACTCATCTTGTGCTTGCTACCTTACCTAATCCATGGAGCTTCCGCCAGATGGTTCAGACTCGTCATGCCGCCGCAAGTGGTTCAAGAGCCAGTGGTTCAGATGGAAATGTGCAAACCCCCGCAGGGGTAGTACCGCCACAAGCACCCCCGATTGACCTGCAAAACTTCAGAGCTTTCATGGCAGCATAGACCCAGCTGATGTATACTATGATGAATCAGATGCAAGGCATGAATAATTAGAACAACAACAACAACAATCACCAACTGTCCACTCACCTTCTCTGGGAATGTTTCACCAGTCGAGG
Source organism: Ampelocalamus luodianensis (assembly GCA_036346255.1). NCBI lineage: Eukaryota > Viridiplantae > Streptophyta > Magnoliopsida > Poales > Poaceae > Ampelocalamus > Ampelocalamus luodianensis. The sequence goes on along the minus strand of CM070618.1, from coordinate 50,273,533 downwards.
CCGATGATTGGCTTTGGGTTATTGAAAGGAAGCTGCTGATCACTCAATGCAGCGACCATGAAAAGGTTCTTTATGCTACTCACCAGATGGAAAGCAGCGCTACCGAATGGTGGGAGAACTTCTGCGCAGCGCACGAGACGCCGCAAAACATCTCTTGGGAAGAGTTTTCTACAGCCTTCTGTCAGTACCATGTGCTGGAAGGAATCATCGACATGAAGAAAGATGAGTTCCGCGCACTCAAGCAAGGAGGAATGTCGGTAACAAATTACCTCAAAAAGTTTTCTCAGCTAGCTCGCTACGCTGTAGAGGATGTCGCCACCGACAAGGCTCGTCAAAGTCACTTTCTGAAGGGATTGAACACCGTACTGCAAGTCAGTCTGATCGCCCACACTTTCCCTGATTTCTAGGAATTGATTAACAAAGCCTTGGTCCTCGAGGACAAGCACAAAGAGCTGGAAGACAACAGCAAGTGCAGGATGGCTCAGCAAGGAGGTCACCAGTTGCAAAAGAAGACAAGGATAGGTTCACCGCAATTCAGTTGTGTTCCATCGCAGAATTCGTTCAGAGCGCCTGCACCAACTTCCGCACCTCGTCCAGTTGCTTAGAACTTCCACAATCCAGCACCAACTAACCCCAATCCAGGGAACAACAGGCAGCATGAGCAAAGAGTGTGTTATTCCTGCCGTCAACCAAGGCACTTCGCCAACCAATGTCCGCAGAAGGGAACAATCTCTCCAGTGCGCTTCAACCTTGGAGCCACACCCGCCAAAACACCAGCATAGAGCAACTAACAAGGAGCTTCTCAAGCTATCAGTCAATCCGGAGGAGCACCACAGTCTGTGGTTAGAGGTCGTGTCAACCACGTCACTTTGGAAGGAGCCTCAGAAGCACCTGATGTCGATCGGTAAGTTTCGTCAACTCAAGACTGCATCGATTTTGTTTGATTATGGAGCTTCGCATTTGTTTGTTTCGGGAGTTTTTGCAACCAAGAATAACTTGGAAGTTGTGCATCTTAAGCATGCTCTGTTAGTCCAGTCGCCTAGAGCAGAACTAAGTTCTAAAGTGGGATGTTTAGGAGCTAAGTTACTCATAGCTGGACTTGAGTTTCTAGCCAACCTAATTGTTTTAGACACCCATTCCTTAGACGTCGTTTCTGGCATGGATTGGTTATCCAAGCACAAAACCGTGTTAGATTGTGGCCAACGAGCCGTAACAATTGAAGATACCAATGGAAAGAAAGTGGAATTTCTAGCCACCTCAATACGTGATGGACATCTGCTAGTCAACAGTTTGAAGACCGTTGCTTTGGAAGACGCACCAATTGTCAATGAGTACCCAGGTGTGTTTCCAAAAGAATTACTAGGAATGCCACCAGACTGTGACATCGAGTTTGTCATCGATCTAGTGCTAGAGATAGCCCCAATTTCAAAAAGACCCCATCGGATGTCAGCAGATGAATTGGTAGAAATGAAGAAGCAGATTGAAGAACTTCTTGAAAAGGGTTTTGTGAGATCTAGTTCGTCGCCATGGGGAGCGTCAGTTTTGTTTCTAAAAAAAGATGGAAGCATGAGAATGTGCATTGATTACTGTGCTCTTAATGAAGTCACTATCAAGAACAAGTACCCATTGCCCCGAATTGATGATCTGTTTGATCAGATGAAAGGAGCCAGAGTATTCTCAAAGATCGACCTGCGATCAGGTTACCATCAGTTGAAGATTTGTCCTAGGGATATACCGAAGACCGCCTTCTCAACGTGGTACGGACATTATGAGTTCTTAGTCATGTCCTTTGGTCTGACTAATGCACCTGTATACTTCATGAACATGATGAATAAGGTATTCATGGAATATCTGCACAAGTTCGTAGTGGTGTTCATTGATGATATTTTGGTTTACTCCAAATCGGAGGAGGAACACGCCAAACACCTGAGGTTAATTCTGGAAAAACTCAGAGAACATTAGTTGTATGCTAAGTTTAGCAAGTGTGATTTCTGGAAAAAGGAAGTTGATTTTCTTGGTCATGTGATGACAGCCGAGGGAATAGCAGTTCACCCCGGAAAAGTTAAAGCAGTGTTACATTGGGAGCAGCCCAAGACTGTAACTCAAATTCGCAGTTTCTTAGGAATGGCAGGTTATTATCGCCGTTTCATTGAAGGATTCTCAATGATTGTTAAGCCTCTTACGCAATTGTTGAAGAAAGAGAAAAAGTTTGCTTGGACCCCAGCTTGTGAAGAAAATTTTCAAGAATTAAAGAAGCGTTTGACTTCAGCCCCAGTGTTAATTTTACTCGATATGCGTAAGGATTTTGATATCTATTGTGATGCTTCGCGTCAAGGATTGGGATGCATACAAATGCAAGAAGGAAAAGTCGTTGCTTATGCGTCAAGACAATTAAGACCTCACGAGGAGAATTACCCTACCCACGATCTGGAATTAGCTGCCGTAGTGCATGCTTTAAAGATTTGGCGTCATTACTTAATCAGAATCGTGAAGTCCGCATGCATCATAAGAGCCTGAAATATATCTTCACTCAGTCAGATTTAAACATGAGGCAAAGAAGATGGTTGGAATTGATAAAGGATTACAATCTTGGAATCCACTACCATCCTGGTAAGGCCAATGTCGTTGCAGATGCTTTAAGTCGTAAGAGCTGCTGTAAAGCTAAAAGTTGTATCTAAAGGATTTGTGGCCAGCTTTGGAAGTAAAGGAAAGTTGCCCAGAACTTTATGAAGAATTAGGATATGTCGGAATGGGTGGAGGTGTGTACTACTAAGTAGTCGCATCGCAAGACAGTTTACCGCATCCCTGTCCAACAGTGTGTGTCAGATTAGCTTACTGTGTTGGGCGGTATGGCGTTTAAGCACATCGGGAGTGACAATGTTGAGATGAAGTTTCTGAAATATTTTGTTATGATTAGTGCTAGCTACACTGATCGTATCTTGTGGGTAAAGTGTACAACCTCTGCAGAGTGTTAATCAATCTATTCGAATAGCCACGTCCGCGGTCATGGACAATGCTCGGGGATTTCACACGGGGGGTAGATTTTCATAAAATGTTTGGGATGGGAGCTGTGTGACCTAAGTCATATGGCTGTGTGAATTAATCTGATTAGCTTTGTGTTCTTTGTGAAACAAACTGTTAAATTGTTATTGTTTATTTGTTTTGAACTGTCATTTCAATCTGTTATTGTATTCAATTGCAAATATTGCATTTCTACAAAAGAGTCATAGAAGCCATTTCTTGGAATAAGCCTGCATTTATAAATTGCATTCTGTGGTATGACTTGCGAGTACGGTTGTGTACTCACGCTTGTTATAAAACTTACGCCCAAACCTACAGAAGAGGTGGAGTCTTCGCCTGCTTTCGAGGAGGAGTTCATTGAAGTTTGCTGATCATTAGGGTCTAGATCCTAGTTCGTTGCCTGTGGTGAATTGATGGGATCTCCGCTGGAGTTTACTTTGTTCCGCTCTATTTTATGCTCTGTTAGCCCTATGTGGCTCAATAAGTTGTAAACTCGACCATAAGGTCAAAACCCTTATTTGCTATTCAAATTAATCGTCTACTGTATTAATCGCTTGTGTGGATCGATATTCGCCTATATTGACACTGTGTGCACTAGCATGATCCTAGACTAATGCATTATACACAGAGGGTCCAGAATTGTATTTTTGGGTCCGGACAATGCCATAATGCATGTCACTATGCTCCTTTGCATTAGCCTGTGCTAATGCAGAGGATCCGTTTCCCCAAAATTTAGCAAAAAGAGCGTTGTTTGAATTGTGATCAAGCTAAATTTTTGTGTTACCAAAATTTTGGTGAGCGAATTCATCGCTCTCAGATTGCCCACGAGTGACATTGGATTTCGTTGTTGTTACTAAATTTTTGTTGGTATTACCAAATATTGACAACAAACTAAATGATAACTAATTTTCATTGGTATTACCAAAATTTGGTTTGGTTCACATTGGTAATAAACCAACTAGGCCTAAACTTTCCTACCTATGACTCCACTCTTTTGGTGTTTCTTAAGCTTACTGAGGAGTTGTTTAGGGCACATTTAGAATGCTAGAATTTCACATAAATTTAGTTGGAAACATTCCCATGATTCAAATGTGGTGGGCACTTTCCTAGACTGCTGAAGGTATCGAACTATTTCTTGTGGAAATCTTGCATAATTCATGCGTTCCAGACAAACCATAAAAATGTAAATGATGTAGAGGTAACGATCATGGATTAGGAAATTTGACCTAGTCGTCAACAGGAACTAACTTGAATATTCGAATCGTGTAACTTGGGACGGTCAGTCCCAACCCTAGCTACACTACGACTACCATAAAAGTGTAAATGATACAGAGGGTTAGATCATGGATTAGGAGGATTAGGATATTTGACCTAGTCGGTAATAGGACTAACTTCAATATTCGAATATATAACTTGGGGCGGTCAGTCCCAACCCTAGCTACACTACAACTGCCATGCCTCAAGGTGGATATAAAGCCCTTGCAGGCGGCCTGAAAATTGCCATGTCTATATGTAAGGATGGTTTGGTCAATTGCACGACTTTATAGACGGTATATGAGGTGAGAAAAAAAAATCAAAACTAGTTAATACACCATAATTCCCTTTACTAACCCTTGGTCATTAGCCCATGCTGAAACAAATGTTAGGAGTACAAATTGCTAAACGCTGAGTCACGAACTCACAATTGATTTGATGACAGGTGGATCCGCATCATCAACCCTCTCCTCGAACCGCCACTCACTTCTTCAACCGCTCCCCACAATGCTCTTCTTCTTCTCGTGGGTTCGCCTCAACTGCCCGCCATATTTGCCGCCAAGACCCACATTGAGTGGCAGTGGGTAGCTTGTCACCGGTTGTAGCGCACACGACAATGACATGCAGAAGGGTTGTCACCGTAGTTGGTGTTGAGGGCCGCCATCACCTTGGCAAGAACGTGGAGACCGATGGCCACAGGTTGGATCTAGCCGATGGTGAGGCAACGACGACAAGGTTTCTGTTCCATGATCCTGCAGCCCAATCCCTCTCTCTTGTTCTTTTGCGATCAACCTTGACGTAGTCAATGGCCCCGCCAGTAGCAAGCAAGAAGGGTGGCACGGCTGGGGGACGAACTCAGCGGTTGCATTGAGGTGTTCGACGGTGGCCTCATGCAAGAAAGCAGCGACAACCTTGAGCAAGAGATGACGAATAAGGTGTGGCAAGTCCCAATCGGCGACGGTGTGATGATCGCAACACATCGAAAAGGTGCGGATCCGACACCATATCCCTTGCTCGACCAAATAGACACAACTATCTCCCGATCCCCTTCTTCTTTGTTCATCTTCCCGATCAATCCACACTCACTGCTCCCTCGCTCCCGCTCCATCGACCTAGGAGCGCGGCGTGGTCTAGAAGTCGCTTTCCCGATGCCTAGACCTGTTCATGGGTAGTCCGCCCGATAGCCTGACCGATCCGCCTAATTTTTCCGGGATCGGTTCATGATTTCCAGCCCGCAAGCTCAACCCGGTTGACTCGACCCAGCCTGGTCCAATTTTTCCACGCCAGCCACAATTTCCAGCCCACAAGCTCGGACCAAGCCCAAAAAGCCTAATAAAATTAAATAAATGCTTAAAAATATTGTTTTTATTTAGAAAGCTAATTAAAAACAATATTTTATTCAGGAAAAATAATTTTAAAATAGTTTTTAATAAAAAAATAGGTAAATATTTTTTCGAGCTTCAGGCCAGGACTCAGGCTTGGCCTATGTCCAAGCCTGGCCCGAGGCTAGGTGTTTCAATAGGTCTACCGACGCCCAAGCCTCCATCGTCTCCCACCTCAACCATGGCAGAGAGGTGGACACTAACGACATCTGTCTCTTCACTGTCGCCCAAAGGGCCACCCCCGCCAAGCCTACGTTTGCCGATTTGCCCACGTCTATGCCACCTCGGAGGACACTGACAAGGAGCCGGTCGATGCATCTGTGCGCCACCTCTAAGCGCTGGATCTCAAGGAGGTCTGGGTGTCCGCGTTGTGCAGGAGCTCAAGCCGTGACACCCTTGATGTAGGCATCTAGGAGCTTGTCGACTCCCGCCTTGGTCTAATCTCTCTGCTCCAGCTGAAATAGTCTCCCATCATGTCAGGATATGAAGGCTTCGCCGTTTCTCTCTACTCGTGTGCATGACAAAGAGAGCTGTGGACGACCGAAGCGGGGATACGGCGATGATCATGAGGAGGCTCGAGGTAGCTCAGCCACAGTGAGGGTCCTGGACTGCTTTTAAGTCATTGCCAATATTTTGTATTGGTGGTGTTGCCTTCTGTTTTTTGTTTAGCTTCTTTCAAAACTATTTTGATGCATTCTTTTTTTAAAGGTTTTGTGTGTACAAACTGGTCTTTTAATTATGTTGATGATAGGAAGGTATGTCCTTTGTACTGTTTACCTGTTGTGTTGTTGGTCTAAGAGCACATATTGTATATTGAATCATCCCCTTTGTTATGATCACCAACATAAGCACATATCATTTTTTCCTTCCTTTGTTTTGGTTGTGAATTACTAAAATTGTTGACTGTACGATATGGTTGGATTACTGAAATTAGTGCACTAAAGTCTTGTTCATGAAATTACAGAAGTGCAGTAAGTTTCTCATTTAATTACTTGGGAAAAAATGAACAAAAATGAAAATGTGTAAATGCTCAACTGATAGAAACATCTTTAGTTTTCGATAATGGAATTTGAAATACTGCCTAGATTTGTCTTCTCTTTGAAGCCGAAACCAAGAAGCTATTTCATCATAATTATTTTTGGTAGGAAGCCTTAGATGTAATTTCGAAGGATTTGGTGAGTGAAATAAGCAGCAAAGATATACAAAATGTCAACCCTTAATATTGTGGTTGTACTGGGTGGAAATGTACCAAGAGAGATCCGTACTTTGTTCGATTAGCAAGCATATAGTTGTACATCAAGGAGATGGTTGTGGTATGCTAAAAGTACTTCCAACTTAAAAGTTTTGTGAAATTAATTGATCTGCATTAGTGTCGTGGTTCCTTATAGATGAGCCTCAATCATGGGTAGCGTGTTGAGTTTCTTCCCTCCCCAAGTTTTAACCATTGCTTCTTCATGTGTGGTTTGTTATTTGAATTAGTTCAACTGGAAGTGTAATTTTTTGCTTTGGTGTTTGTGTGTAAGGTTTCAGGAACATTCACCACAGAGTGTGAAGCTTGTTTGTTTCATCCTCTTCTTCCTGCGTGGATGTATCTTTGGAAGACTTAACAAGTCATTTTAGAATAAATTTTGTGTTTAATATCATTGTGAATGGATCAAGCGCCACTTGTGATTTAATATGAACTCACAACTTCTGTGATTTGATATGAGCTCATAAAATTTTATGAAGCTGCACGCACAGATCGGACCAAGCTAGAGAAATCACTCTCTTATATCCATCAACGACATATGAGAAGTAGCCACAAACTGTTTGATATGTCTTAAGAGGCAATCATAGAGATGATTGTATCACATCTATATTTATAAATTATAGAATAAATGTTATTATGTTTCTCGGATGGATTATCATTTATAAAGCATGTAAGTGGCTCTCTTTTGGCAATATGAGTTACACCATCCACCGAAACCCTAGACACCACCTCCCCGAAGGCCCTGCCGTGCATTCTGGTGCTAGCACACCGGCATACGACGTTCCACCCTAGGACGTGTGGATACCGTAGAGACGCTACTGCGTTGATCGAGAATAATCCGTGACTTACGTAGGGAACGTGAGTTGTTGCTCGAGGAGACGATTAGAGGCCAAGGACGTTGGACGATCAACTACGACCACTACATCAATGCGCATGACGTTGAACCGGGCTACTCCAACTCTTCTTCCGCTGCACTCCACGCCTAGTGGTAATGATTTATGATCTCCTACTTGCATGACTCTCTGGTTTACTATTGGGACCCTGGGTATGCAACCCCAAGACCTTCTGTGCATTCTGAACTAGTCCCAGATCAGTAGCTAGCTCGCACAGTTACAACATAGATGTAATCATAACCATACAACTAATTAATGATGAAGCGGACAAATTAATATTACTTGGTAGCAAAAGGACCTTATAGTCAAGTCTTACAGAGTTGCCACGCAGAGCTTAACAATAAAAGATAACTTGTAGCGGAACCCAAAATATCCCGTGGTGGCCAGTCGACATGCCCACAGACAATCGAGTGGAGGACGTGACCTAGTTCGCATAATTCTCGAAGTACTCCTCTTCATAGAATTCCGAGCTTCCTAGGTCTTCTTCATTGACTGATAAACCAGAGGGCATAAAACCGTGAGTACTTTGAATGTACTTAGCAAGCCGTAGGGAAATGTATGCAATTATTATTTATGCTAGGCTTAACAAGTATAACTTTATGTTTAATTTGCAGAAAGCAGTATTGACAGTAAATACGGTAAGTATATTGAAAGCACAATTTAAAAGATTAATACATAGGTAATCAAGTTTCTTGGAAAACAACAAGTGAACTTCCCAACCATTCCACCCAAACTATCATTCCCACCATTTTTGATAAACTCTACCCCTAGTGTGAAATCTCCGGGCATGTTCATAACCGAGGACAAAAACTATTCGAATAGTTTTACACTCTGCAGAGGTTGTACACTTTTCCCACATGACACGACTTCTCTAGTTTATCTAGCACATATCTATGCCGCCGTTCACTACCTTAGGTAAGCAGTCTAGAGCACACGTCAAGGCCTTTACAAAATTCTGTTTTGACTCGATTCTGCTCGCTAAGGATTCGCCTTACTAGCCCCTCTTCTGCTCTCCAACGAAAACAGAACCAAATCAAACATTGCTAATTAATTGGCCAAGTCTATCCGGCCTAGACATATGGTTGCACGGTATGACCTAGATCAATGACGCACAAGGTTAAGTCCTTAGTGATTAGCTCTGACGAGACTATCCGCACTCCCAATGTGCTTACGCACCAACACTCAGCACTGCCCACTCGTCCGAGCATAAATCGTTTTCGTTCGACCTGGCCAAATTACAATCCTTGCCATGGCACAACATCTTTTAATAATAGTGGCAGCTCCACAATTCCATAGTTCATTAAGTCATGTTTATTCATACGAGCATGCGATCACGAATCTATCGGATAACTAGAGCACTAGCTAAGCATGTACGATACCCATGTTGGTTCTACAATATGTCCAACTAGAATAAACCCTCCTATGGTGTCCAAAGGTTCATGTCATTCAAGGACACATGTCATTTGCAATTTGTCAAGGAGGCATAATGGCAATTAGGTAATTTATTAATCCTGAAACCATTTAATATAAAATTAGCAATGCATTTTTATAAGAAACAATATAGTTTTGTAAAATGGGTACGATATGGTCAAAGGTCTACTACTTGCCTTCGTTGAAGAGTTGAGGTGCTTCGGTCGTCGGGTCCGAGAAATCTTCTGAAACACTGAAATCTACACGTTCGAATGAAGCCAAATAAAAAAACAACTCCAAATAAAGCTCAAATGAATACCAAATTAGCACTAACATCAATAGGAGGATTTTAGATGAATTTAGAAATTTAAATCACTCGAATCGGAGTTCGAACGAAGAAGTTATGGCCTCCGAAATTTGAAAATCAAGAAAAAGGGATTTTCCTGATTTTTGGAATTATTTTTCTAAAGGAAAATGGATTTATTGCGCGAGCTGACGTCAGCCCTGAGGTTTTATTTTCCAGCCGAATTATTTTTCAACTGAAAAAGTAAGGAAAAGCCACATGGGCTGCTAACTAGATAGAGGGGGCGAGGTGGTGCTGAGGTAGCGTGCACGTGGCGCCAGTGTGGCGCCACGCCAAGACCGAGCGGCGGCGCCGGGCCCGATGGTCGCTCGCGATTGGCCGACAGTTGTTCGGCGGCGAGGGTACCGGCTGCTAGAGGGGCTCATAAGGAATCTTATGCGCACGGTCGTGAGGATACGACGCCAAGGGATGGTCGGCGGCGAGGAAGAAAAGCGGCGGAGGCGGTGGTTGAAAGCGGCGACGTCGTTCCGGCGGGCTTCCGTGGAAGGGGAGGTGTGTCGGGACCCAAAAATACACTCTGGACCCTCTGTGTATACTAGACTAGTTCAGATCACGCTAGTGCACACAAAGTGGCAACATCGATGAAATATCATTTCCATATGCAAAGATGACTAATAAATAGGCAAATAACAATAAATATCGAGTAAAGACCTTAAGGTCGGCTTACAATTAATGCCCCGTAGGCTAATAGCTCAATGAAGTCCGCAGCAGAACGAAACGAATAACTCGGTGAAGCCCATCCATATGCCTACAGCAATCGGTAAAGTGCGCGACCTAGTTCTTCTCGATCCTTGAAGTAGACCTTGTTGACCGACGATTCCTCCACTTCAGAGGTTTGGACGCAAGTTTTACAACAAGCGTGAGTACACAACCGCATTCTGCAAGTCATACCACGACGCAATGTATAGATGCAAAGCTTATTCCAAAGGAAATGGCTTCGTGGTTATTTTTGTAAATGCAATATTTGCAATTGAATATGAATAATAGATTGAAAGCATAATTCAAAATAAATATACAATAATAATTTAACAACTGTTTTCACAAAGACACAAAGCTAAGATTATTTCAAATAGCCACATGACTTAGATCACATAGCTGTCCCTTCCCAATAGTTTTATGAAAATCTACCCTCGTGTGAAATCCCGAAAGCATGTCCATGACCATGACGCGCTATTCGAATAGATTGTTTAACTCTCGCACAAAGTTGTACACTTTACCCACAAGATGCAATCAATCGGATCGGAGCTGATCACAACAAAACCTTTCGTAAACTTCATCTCAACATTGACACTCGATGTGCTTACAAACCGCTATGCCAACCCAAACGGCGCTTTGGCATAACACACATCGTTGGACGGGACACGCGAACCGCCCCGTGATGCGACTACCTTGTAGTACACACCTCCACCCATAGCCTAACCTACACTGAGTAATCAATGCCGAGAATCCATAACCTACTAAGTTAGGCCCGTCCCATACGTGCATGTGGTCGACAAGAAGGCTCAGTTCAATGGCGCACAAAGTTAAGTCCTTAATTGACCAAGGCAAGACTTCCATTTTCTAACTATGCCACGAAGATTATCATTCTCATTCACAAAGTCCACCATATCACAAAGTATCCACCACTTGCCTCGCCTAAATCCTTTCCCACCTGGGCTGGTTTTAGTGCAACACATGCTATCACGAAGTAATAACACATAGCACACAGTTTTACACAAAGTTCTATAGTCACTTAGTCAAATTTATAATTGCAACTCAAATGATAAGTGAGACTCGTAGCATGGCTAAGCAATCTACTCAGACTAACCAACCCACGTTGGTAATACCATAGCACCAACTAAATATGAACCGACTAGGTGACAAAAGATTATGACATATCAATTAGCCAAGGTGGGTGTAACAAATTGGAGAATAGCTATACCCAAAAGCATTTAAATAAATACTTAAAGTAAATGCAATAATTTGAATCAAAGTAATTTGGAAAACTGGGATTCAATATGATCAAAGGTATAACTTTCCTTGCTATAGCAATGGTGATCTTATTTTATCTTCAATACTCTACTTGCTTGATCTTTAGCACCTTCGGACAATTCCGGGACTTCGACGTCTAACGAGAAAGAAAGCGCAAAACAAACTAAATTCAAAAGACAAACCAAATAAACTCCAAACTGAAATTGAATGGTACTGGAAGGTAGATATTGAATTTATATGAATTTAGAAACTTGAATGGATTCAATCGGAATTCGGATAAAGAAGATCTGGCTCTCGGAAGATTGGAATTCACATGAAATGATGAAAAAACTCTATGGAATATTCTCGGAATATTCTATTCCGAAAATATTAGAAAATGGCTAAGTGTATGATAGGTGGGACCGACTGGTATTTATGGATTTCTAGAATTAAAATAATTCCAGAAATATGGTAGAGAGAGTAACAAGTGGGACCAATAAAATAAAAGGATTTTTCGAGAATTAAATTAATTCCCGAAAATAGGATTAGGGGTCGACATGTGGGCCACTGATCTATGGGCCAGGTCCAGAGAGATATGCTAGTCCACGGTGGACCAAGCTTATGAACTAGGGTTTGACCAAGGGTTGAGTGACATGCGGGACCCGCATATAAGTGAGATAAATAATTAAGGTTTTTAATTGGGTGGATGACATGTGGGGTCTACATGTAAGATAGAGAGAGATAAATATTTATTCTCTTGTATGACATATGGGGTCCATTGTCATAGACTGAAAGAAAGACAAAGAGTTAACAATGGTTCTAAACAAAAGGACAGAGAAAGAAGAAAGCATTGATAGAGCAACATGTTGCTCGGTTCCATGCGCATGGAGACAAGAGATGACTGCTATGAGGCGAGGGATAGCAATTGGCATGGCACAAATATGGCAGAGAGATACAGATATTGGCCTGCATGCAAAGAGATTAGAGAACGACAGAGAAGGATCACTTAGCAATCATAGAGAAGAAAAGCTACGTTCTGGACACAGGCATGAATAGGAATAGAAGCTACAGGCTGATATTTGGTACATGGCGATGGCAATAATTTTGGTGCTAGGAAGGCAAAGCAAGGAATCAAGAACTAACAGAGAGGATGCATGGATTAATTAGATGACCAGGGAATCAAGCTACAGAAGGGCAAAGGCAACCAGAACTGAACACATACATGAATAGGGACTGTCCCATGCATCGGCCGGTTCTTGGGTATGGAATAGGCATCGGCTTGGCGGCAAGAGAATTAACGTAGAGATTGACTAGCAGGAGGAACCACCAGAGAACAGGGCTTCGGCCGATTGAGTTGGAACTTGCATGGCGGCATCACTCCGTAACTGACATGGCAAAGTAATGGAGAGATGATTAGATAATCAAAGATTAGGGAATAGAGAGCAGATAGCAACCGATTCTCGCACAACAGAGAAGAACCACGCTCGCGCCAAGAACGGCCGTGAAACAAGATGAAACGCTACAGAACAAGAAAGCTACAGAACATGCATGAACAACGCGCACGGGGTGGCCGGCGGTCAGAGGCAACAAAGTAGCGACGAAGGGGCAAAACGGAAAGAAAACAACGAGCCGGACGCGATGGCGCGATCGGATTTTGGAAAAACTCACCGTGGAAGCGAGCAACGCGATGAACACGATTTGGCTTTAATGGCCGACGGTGCTCCGGTGATCTTCGCGGTGGATGGAATCGTGACGAGAGGGCGACGACGCCTAAGCCAACACCGCAGACGGTTTACGGCCGGACGTCGGACGGCGCGCAGTCACGAGTAGAACTTCAGTTGGAGCTCGGTTTTCTGGAGATTGCGACGAAAATAGATCGGTTTGGAGGAAACCAAATCAGGGGATTGGAACAGGAGATGAAGACGGACGCGTGGGCGCAAACGGCTCGCTTTTATATGCACCGTGGAGGAAGATATGATTTTTGGAATGTTTTCTGTTGCTTGCGTACAGGGAACGTGCTCTCTGGACGTTCGGCTGGAGTTGGAAGATGAACAGTCAATCGTGATTTACTGTAGCACATGGGCAGGAGAGAGAAAATACTGATTTTCAGAATTAAAATAAAAGGCCAAAAATCAAGAAGATCAAATAAATCCAAAAAAATCTCAGAAAATACCCAAAAATTCCTTGAAAGACAAGGAAGCCAAATAACATAAGTTTTTATTTAATTAATGTTTATATTAGTCAAATTAAATATTTTTAATTTAGGAAAATTCCTAATTAAGCTTTATAAATTGAAATAAAATTGGTGAAATTTTCCAGGGACCTAAACTACTCAAAATATTTTTGAAAATCCAAATTTTGGGATGTTACAAACCTCCCCGCTTAAAGGAATCTCGTCCCCGAGATTCAGGCTAGCTATAGAACAGGATAAGGAACTCATCCTTCGGGTTCACTTCTTGCTTTCAAATTGCTTCGAATTTGACAGAATCGCTCTTTTGACTACTTACAGAACAACGCCTTGCTTCTTGCTAAACTTCTCGCTTCACTGAAAACTTGACAAACTGGCTCTTGGTTGGAAGGCATCTTGAAACTCGATTGTATCTAACGGGGCTGCTTGATCGGTGCTTGAGGGCACTTTTGGAGTGGAGGAAATCTTGCTGCTGACTAGCAACTCAGGTTAGCAAACTATCTCTTCTTCCGCGCTTCGGAATCTAAACTAACTGACACATTTTTGTCGTCATCATACACTTCTTAGCACGTAACTTTGACAGTATTCAAGATAGACATGGCTGCGAAGGTGATAATCTGGATAATCTGTGTAGCTTTTCTTCTTGAACACTGCTACTTAAATTCCACTTAAGATTAAGGACCCTTGGTCTTCTGTTTCATGATTAATGCAACATCCACATACTTTGTAATTTGATATGCTCCTAGCTGAGTGATGACTTACACAATCAACCACTGTGAACTTCAGAGGGTGACAATTGCGACTGGCTGACATCAGGGTTGTAGGAAAATTCTGCACATAACACTTACTTGCTCGACTTGGTACTATGTGTTAAGGCATAACTCATTAATCTTTTTCAATCTGTCTGCTGATTCGAGCGATACACAAAACTGAACTGAAATGACCATCCAAGCATCATATAGACTTTGTTGCTAATACAAGATAAGCTGGGATCATTGGTCTGATACTAACTTCTCGACATGTCGCAAATCGACCATCTCTCGAGATCGACATCGCACCCATGCCGATTGAATACCATATCTCTGTCGATACAACCTTTGTCGATACCACTGCTAGGCGCTTCCAAACTAGGTGATATTGACAGAATGAAGCAACAAATTTTGTCAAATGATCAACAACCACCCTTCAAGAAATTATATCCTGATTGGGTCCTGGGAGATCCCTTATCTGAATTCTCAGTGATAGGAGTACTTTGACTAGCCTCTGACATGTTGGCTAACTTTTTGACGTACCAAAGGGTAACCCATTTGGCGATATTTCACTTTATTTTGGATCATCACAATTCAACTTTGAGATCTTTGTACGCCTTGGTACTTTCAGGGAAACTGGAATGCTTACACTCAAATGTTGGTTTGAGCATCAACTACTAGAGTTCCTTCTCATTAGATATGCAAATATACTCATTGATCCATGGATCATTCTCTTCGCCTTCAGCGGGTTCTCACGCTTTTCTTTGCTTTATGTGGGGATGATTTCTTGGCAAACTGTCATCTCATTATCCGTCAACACCGATTTCTAGCATCGCTCAAATTCGGTTTCAACAGATATCCTTGCAACCGACTCAAGATCCAACTTCTGAATTTCATAGGTGACCTTGGCTGACTGATCAACAGATCCTTGTGGTAGCTCTTCTGATTCGAAACATCTAACACTACACTGATCTGTTATGAGGGAACAGATTTCAACTTCATTGTTCTCAATCCAATAACCGCCTTTGTTTCTTCATGACAAAGAAACTTTGAATTACGCTAGGATAATTCATCGCTTGAAACTTTAGTTATTAAGAAGTGCGCTAAACTTCTTAACACACTGATTCTTGGATGTTCCGTGAAAAAGCTATCAAGGTTCTTTCTGGTACCTGGCAATACGAACACTGGAGTTGTGATTAATCCCTCCTGAAATTCTCACAAACTCGGTTCACTTTTAACGGTCTGCGTGAACTGGTCCTTTTACTATGATGCGAGGTCTTGGCTATCCTAAAACGATGATCTCATTGATCTTCAATCGATAATCGCCTTGCTCACATAAGATGTTGGGAAATCGAAATCTTGCTCAAAACTCAAACAAGTGACTCGAGGTTTTGAAGATTAGCTTCCAGATAAACTGAAATTCTCGCACACCCTTGTGCTAACAATTTATCATAACAGCTCACATTGGTGCTTGCCAAACTGACGAACTTGATTTGACATTGCCTTTGTCTCGTCAAACTAGGCTTCCTGGAAACGTTATTGCACAAACGCCTCTTCTTTGACTACTTCATCAACACACGGATCCCGCCTGCTACCACATATTCTGGGTGTTACAATCTTGACTGAACTGACTTCTCGCATTCTTGCATTTAGAGTGAGTGACTGGTTCTTCTAAGGACACTCGCTAACGTAGTGACCTTTTCCATGATAGTTGTAGCATAGACCTGTCGAACCTTATGATCTTTCCGACGACTATGGCGGAATGACTATTCCGTGTTCTTTAACTTTTAAGAAGGATAGTCGCTTGTAGGCATCTCTGGCATAGTGGTCTTGTTACTACACTAAACAACCTCCGACGATATCGCTTGTTTCTCTTTTGAGGTGGGTTGCCGAGGTCAATATTCGCTCTTGTGATCCTTCACCGACATATCTTGTACTGACAATGGTTTGCCTTCTTTTGCTAATGTTCTGATAGTAGCTCAAAATTTCTCGCTGACGCTGCGCTGCGTAAGTCAACACGAATACATAGGGCAATCGGCTTGGACAATGATCATCGCCACACAAGAAACATGTGATTTTGCTCATTGGACATTCACCAACAGAATAGTTTCCTTCGCAACTGGAACAACTGATATTGTGCTCATCGGCGCTATGGCCTATTTCTCCACAACGGGTACATGCACAATCTTTTGACTTATCTGATTGGCAGTACTTCAAAAGACAATGGCTACCCTTGGTGTAGGATATCAGAATAGTAGGTTTCTCTTGATCACTTATGCTTGATATCGCATGCTGTTGGCACAAAGCGGTGGTGAACTCTGCCCAGGTGATGGTCTGCTCGTCCTGATGGGTGGCGCGTAATTTTTCCCACCAATAATGCAACTCCTTCCAATTGATGAGCAGTATAGAAAACTTTCTCATTATCGTTGCATTGCACAACAGTTAGCTTCTCTTCGATAGTGCGAATCCAAGATTCTGCATCCTTGAGTATGGTTGATCCTTCAAAAACAGGCGACTTGGTCCTTAAGAACTTCTCAAGCTCGAATCGAGGGTGCGCTTGGGATGACAACGAAGTTGTGCACCATTGCAAACAATAATATTGTCTAATGGTTGCATCGCCACCGCATGATCCGATTCGGGCCGCAGGAATCGCTCGGTTACGGCGTGTCACCACCGCATCGAGATAGTTGTTGGTCATCTTTTGCTCGCATCGACATCGCGACGTGACGATGACTTGCTTGATTATTCGATTCATCAAATTGACTAAGGTAGCGTGGTCCGATTCGCCTGGTCATCTCGTTGTTCATGTTCTCGCATCATCGCATTCATAGATTGAGTCCGAGCTACCAAGAATTGTTCCATGACCTGATCCGATACTCCCTGCATCGATAACCGCCCACTAGGGTTGACAACATCTAAGCCGCATGCATCGCCTTAAGATTATCGACAAGGCCGCTTTCATGGGGTTCTCCATGTGTCGGGCCGACTGTGGCTCATAGATGCGAGGGAAAAGCATAAGGTAAAGGAAGACAATCTACTAAGGGGAGCAGGTTTAACCCAAAGAACACCAAGGAACACACAAATAGCTGGAAAGCTATTAAGAAGCATAAAGCTCACAACCAAACTACACCGAAGAAGGGAAACAAAGATCTAATCGTCTAGTCGATTAAACTCTAACTTAACAGGGCGACTTGGTTCAACACACGGGAGGAACCTATGATGATTTATCCTATATGGTTGGTCTAAAGAAAACTTGATCTGATCACGGTCTTCATCAAACATTGACTGCTTGCGATCCTTGCAGGAGAATCTTGGAAAAAGACAGGGTGACGTATAACTTCTTCTTGGTCTTCAAACAGTTGCTCAAAACAGCTCTTGGGCATCCACCAAGACATTTGACACGGATAACGATGACTATATAAGTTATGAGGGGAGAGAGTCCAATTTAATACTCGAAATAGCGATGAAAGAATATAGATGAGAAATGGATAGAATGGAAGGGTATAGAATAGACAAGGTGAGAATAGCATATCATTAAGATTTTCCATTTGTAAAATAAGTTTTGAAGTTTTCCTTACAAACGGTCAGTCTAACTAAGGTCACGACCTACATCGATATGGCTCGATACCACCGCCGGGACCCAAAATACACTGACCTCCGTATACCGCACTAGTCCAGATCACGCTAGTGCACAAGTGGCAACATCGATGAAATATCATTTTCATATGCAAAGATGACTAATAAATAGGCAAATAACAATAAATATCGAGTAAAGACCTTAAGGTCGGTTACAATTAATGCCCCAAGGCTAATAGCTCAATGAAGTCAGAGCGAACGTAAACGGAATAACTCTCAGTGAAGCCCATCCATATGCCCACAGCAATCGGTCAAGCGCGACCTAGTTCTTCTCGATCCTTGAAGTAGACTTTGTTGACCGACGATTCCTCCACTTCTGTAGGTTTGGGCTCAAGTTTTACAACAAGCGTGAGTACACAACCGTACTCACAAGTCATACCACAGAATGCAATGTATAGATGCAGGCTTATTCCAAAGGAAATGGCTTCGTGGTTATTTTTGAAATGCAATATTTGCAATTGAATATGAATAATAGATTGAAAGCATAATTCAAAACAAATAGACAATAATAATTTAACAACTGCTACAAAGACACAAAGCTAAGCGATTATTTCACATAGCCACATGACTTAGATCACATAGCTGTCCCTTCCCAATAGTTTTATGAAAATCTACCCTCGTGTGAAATCCCCGAGCATGTCCATGACCATGACGCGCTATTCGAATAGATTGTTTAACACTCGCAGAGGTTGTACACTTTACCCACAAGATGCAATCAATGGATCGAGTGATCACAACAAAACCTTTCGTAAACTTCATCTCAACATTGACACTCCGATGTGCTTACAAACCGCTATGCCAACCCAAACGGCGCTTTGGCATAACACACATCGTTGACGAGACACGCGATCGCCCGCGATGCGACTACCTTGTAGACACACCTCCACCCATAGCCTAACCTACACTGAGTAATCAATGCCGAATCCATAACCTACTAAGTTAGGCACGTCCCATACCAGATGTGGTCGTGACAAGAAGGCTCGGCCAATGGCGCACAAAGTTAAGTACTTAATTGACCAAGGCAAGACTTCCATTTTCTAACTATGCCACGAAGATTATTATTCCCATTCACAAAGTCCACCATATCACAATGTATCCACCACTTGCCTCAGTCTAAATCGTTTCCCACCCAGTTGGTTTTAGTGCAACACAAGCTATCACGAAGTAATAACACATAGCACACAGTTTTACACAAAGTTCCATAGTCACTTAGTCAAATTTATAATTGCAACTCAAATGATAAGTGAGACTCGTAGCATGGCTAAGCAATCTACTCGTACTAACCAACCCACGTTGGTAATACCATAGCACCAACTAAATATGAACCAGACTAGGGTGAAAAAAGATTATGACATATCAATTAGCCAAGGTGGGTGTAACAAATTGGACAATAGCTATACCCAAAAGCATTTAAATAAATACTTAAAGTAAATGCAATAATTTGAATCAAAGTAATTTTAAAAACTAGGATTCAATATGATCAAAGGTATAACTTGCCTTGCTATAGCAATGGTGATCTTATTTTATCTTCAATCCTCTACTTGCTTGATCTTTAGCACCTTCGGACGATTCCGAGACTTCGACGTCTAACGAGAAAAAAAGGTCAAAATAAATTAAATTCAGAAGACAAATCAAATAAACTCCAAAATGAAATTGAATGGTACTGGAAGGTAGATATTGAATTTAGATGTATTTATAAACTTGAATGGGTTCAATCAGAATTCGGATGAAGAAGATATGGCTCTCGGAAGATTGGAATTCACATGAAATGATGAAAGTTTATTGAATATTTTCGAATATTCTATTCCGAAAATATTAGAAAATTGCTGAGTGTATGATAGGTGGGACCGACTGGTATTTATGGATTTCTAGAATTAAAATAATTCCAGAAATAAGGTAGAGAGAGTGACAAGTGGGACCAATAAAATAAAAGGATTTTTCAAGAATGAAATTAATTCCCGAAAATAGGATTAGGGGTTGACATGTGGGCAACTGGTCTATGGACTAGGTCCATAGAGATATGCTAGTCCACGGTGGACCAAGCTTATGAACTAGGGTTTGACCAAGGGTTGACTGACATACGGGACCCGCATGTAAGTGAGATAAATAATTAAGGTTTTCAATTGGGTGGATGACCTGTGGGGTCTACATGTAAGATAGAGAGAGATAAATATTTATTCTCTTGTATGACATATGGGGTCCATTGTCATAGACTGAAAGAAAGACAAAGAGTTAACAATGGTTCTGGACAAAAGGACAGAGAAAGAAAGAAGAAAGCATCGACAGAGCAACATGCTGCTTGGTTCCATGCGCATGGAGACAGGAGATGACTGCTATGAGGCGAGGGATAGCAATTGGCATGGCACAAATATGGCAGAGAGATAAAGATATTGGCCTACATGCAAATAGATTAGAGAAAGACAGAAGGATCACTTAGCAACCACAGAGAAGAAAAGCTACGTTCTGGACACAGGCATGAATAGGAACAGAAGCTACGGGCTGATATTTGGTACATGGCGATGGCAAGAATTTTGGTGCTGGGAAGGCAAAGCAAGGAATCAAGAACTAACAGAGAGGATGCATGGATTAATTAGATGACCAGGGAATCAAGCTACAGAAGGGAAAAGGCAACCAGAACTGAACACATACATGAATAGGGACTGTCCCATGCATCGGCCGGTTCTTGGGTATGAAATAGGCATCGGCTTGGCGGCAAGAGAATTAACGTAGAGATTGACTAGCATGAGGAACCACCAGAGAACAGGGCTTCGGCCGATTGAGTTGGAACTTGCATGGCGGCATCACTCCGTAACTGACATGGCAAAGTAATGGAGAGATGATTAGATAATCAAAGATTAGGAATAGAGAACAGATAGCCACCGTGATTCTCGTGACAACAGAGAAGAACCACGCTCGGGCAACAAGAACGGTTGTGAAACAAGATGAAACGCTACAGAACATGCATGAACAGTGCACACGGGGTGCCCAGTGGCCGGGGCGACGAAGAAGCGGCGAAGGGCAAAACAGAAAGGAAACGACGAGCCGGCCGCGATGGCGCGATCGGATTTTGGAAAAACTCACTGTGGAAGCGAGCAACGCGATGAACACGATTTGGCTTTAATGGCCGACGGTGCTTCGGCGATCTTTGGGCGAAGTGGATGGAACCGTGACGTAGAGGGCGACGACGCGAAGCCAACGCCGTAGACGGTTCGGCCGGCGGACATCGGACGAAGGCGCAGTTCGCCGGAGAAGAATTTCGGTTGGAGCCCGATTTTCTGGAGATTGCGACGAAAATAGATCGGTTTGGAGGAAACCAAATCAGGGGATTGGAAGAGGAGATCAAGACGACGCGCGGCGCAAAACGCTTGCTTTATATGCATCGTGGAGGAAGATATGATTTTGGAATGTTTTTCGTTGTTTGCGTGACACTTAAACGTGCTCTCGGACGCTCTACCGAGTTGGAAGATGAACAGTAAATCATGATTTACTGTAGCACATGGGCAGGAGAGAGAAAAGGTTGATTTTCGGAATTAAAATAAAAGATCAAAAATCAATGAGATCAAATAAAGAGCAGATAAATCCAAAAAAATCTCAGAAAATACCCAAAAATTTCTTAAAAGACAAGGAAGCCAAATAACACAATTTTTTATTTAATTAATATTTATATCAGTCAAATTAAATATTTTTAATTTAGGAATAAAATTGGTGAAATTTTCCAAGGACCTAAACTACTCAAAAGATTTTTGAAAATCCAAATTTTGGGACATTACAAGGTGCTCACGGGGTAGCTGGGAACCTTGTGTTGTTGGAGGTTGGGTTTAAGGGGACGAAGGAGGCTCGGAAGCGGCGCAAAAGGCGGCGGTGTTCTTAAGTGGCCGACGACGAAGAGCTCGAATTGGGGGCGGAGGAGGGCGAGAGGGAGCGAGTGAAGTTAGGGGAAAGGAGGAGGAGCTCATTGTTGGAAAATGGCCCATATGACTTAGGCCCATTTTCTATAATTCCAAAGCATTTATGGTTTAGTACCATATTGCTAAGGCAAGGTGGAGGTGACCAACATATAAGGTGGAGTTCCTGCCACTCCTTAAAACATGTGACACATGGATGAGGGTGGCATGAGGAGGGCTCTGGCTAAACACACACACGCATGCACGCGCGCACGCGTTCGCGTGAAAAATCGCGTGACTTGTGACTTGGGACTGTGCCGTGACGTGGCGCGCCATTTGGCAGACCAAGTCCACCTTATTTTTGCTGAACCATGCATCTCTCTCTCTGTTTGAATGAGATTCAAATGTTTGAATTTGAGGCTTTATTGGGTGATGATGACAGCGCTACCGTGGGTAAATAGTCGTTAAGTGTGATAGTTACCGTGGGTAAATGACTCGTTATGTGTCACGATTACGGTGGGTAAATGGTGTTTAATCTGTTAGTTACCGATGCCCGCATCTATATATGTCCGAGACGCCCAAAGACATAGCGTAGAAGAATAGCCTCCATTCCTTCTTCCTTCTAATCAGGTCGTTGTATTGCGTCGTTCGAACCTTTTGCGACTTCTTCTTCTCGGCATGCACCGTGAAGAAGGGAAGCGATTCAACCGCTGATGCCGTGGAAGATCCGCACGGGCGCAATAAGGTTTCGGGCAGCGATTCGGCGACCGCTTGCCGCACCGCGACATCTACGCTTTCGCATCGCATCAAGTCTCGCGCCGCCTCGCTCTTCATCGCACCCATCCGTAAGTCTATCGTGGTGATTGATTGACTTGTTTACATCCTTTTTTCATATATTGTGAAGTACAATGAGTTGTCTGCTATCAGTACTGTTTTATGCATCATTAGTATTTTGTAATATTTGTCTTCTAATAAAATTTGGAATTAAAATATTGCCCTCTTTTTCAACATTCCAGAAACCTTAGTGTAAACTTTGTTGCAACACAACTATGGCTGGAGCTTTTGATGCTATGAAACCTGAGAGGTTTTCTGGTCAGGATTTTCGTAGATGGCAGACTAGAGCCAAGTTTTGGCTCATGTCTTTGGGGCTGTGGTGGGTAATCCACCCAAAGATCCGCTACTGCTGACCAAGATATGCGCTCGATAATGCGAACAACACCGCTCTTGGTCGCCTTCCGACTATTCTCGCGCATCACTCTATGATGTGTACATGGACTATAAGTCCGCCACGTAGTTGTGGGATGCACTAGAGCACAAATATGCAGAGGCAGAGGCGTGTCGTTGGCTCTACATGTGTGAGCAATTCTTCGACTTTACCATAGATGAGGTTAAGTCCATAGTTGGACAAGCTCATGATCTCCAAACTATTGGTTGGTGAGATTATGATCTGGGTGGTGTTGCCTCCAAAGTCTGTGGCTGCTGTGCATTGTCGCCAAACTTCTGCTTTCTTGGCGTGGATTTTGCCACTAGCTTGAAACACAAGAGGAAGAGATTGCTGAAGATCTCATTGCCGCCTCGATGTGGAAGAAAAGGCAAGAGCAAAAGATGCACCCAAAGATTTCGCAGAACAATGCAAATTTCATAGAGGAAAAGATCACAAAGAAGTACAAATCCAACAAAACGAAAAAGACAACTAGCTTTAAGAAGAAAAACGAGAAGAAGGATATGAAGAACATCACCGCTTGTGTGTGGAAAACGGTCATATGGCTAAAGACTGCCATTTCAAAGCAGAGATGGTGAAAACCAAAGAAGAAGGTCACAACATGATCATAGGCGCAGGCATCGACTTCAGGAGGGTATAGTAATTATCCGTTGTTTTTTCAGCATGTCAATCCACCGATTGGTGGGTTGATATCGTGCTAATGTTCACGATGTTCGATATTTCCTTGTTTTCTTCTTACTGTGCAGCAGGGCTTCCTCCGCCCTAATGGGAAACGGTCGCATGCTTCGTTCTGGTGTTGGCACAGAGAATCAAGCTTACTTCAGGAAGGTTGTCCACTTGAAGAACGCTAAGAACATTCTCCTACAATAAACAAGAACCTCGTTAGTGGTTCCGTTCTATGCAGGACGGTTATAAGCTAGTCTTTGAG
The DNA here is from genome assembly GCA_036346255.1 of Ampelocalamus luodianensis. Classification (NCBI taxonomy): domain Eukaryota; kingdom Viridiplantae; phylum Streptophyta; class Magnoliopsida; order Poales; family Poaceae; genus Ampelocalamus; species Ampelocalamus luodianensis. Next base: position 50,249,403 of record CM070618.1, on the reverse strand, counting down.
TCAAATAAAATTGTAATGTCTAAGTTCGGGAATTTTGTTGGTAAAGGCTATGAGAACGGAGGCTTGTTCCGCTAAGTACATTAGAGTCTTGTTATAATCAATGTTGCAACTGGTTTAAATAAATGTGAGGCAAATATTTGACATTCTCAAGTCACATATTGGTTTTGATAGTATTGCTAGAATGTCCAGATTAGATTTAATTCCAAAATGTGTAATTATCAAAGGATCAAAGTGCTAGTCATGTGTGCAAGCAAAGCAGCCTCGCAAACCCTTTAAGGGATTAGAGGACGAAAAGAACTTGACACCATTAGATCTTGTTCATTCAGATTTGTGTGAAATGAATGGATTGTTGACAAAAGGAGGCAAAAGATATTTTTTAACTTTTATTGATGATGCAACACGCTACTGCTATGTGTATTTGCTAAAAACTAAGGATGAAGCTTTAAACTACTTTAAGACTTATAAGGCCGAGGTTGAGAACCAACTAGAGAAGAAATTAAAAAGACTAAGGTCTAATCGTGGAGGAGAGTACATCTCTCATGAATTTTCTCAATTCTGTTCTAAGCATGGAATAGTCCATGAATTTACACCACCATATTCACCCCAATCAAATGGGGTAGCTAGAGGAAAAAGCGGACACTAACAGACTTGGTTAATGCCATGTTAGAGAGTGCTGGTATGCCTAAGACATGGTGGAGGAAAGCTATATTGACAGCAACTTTCGTCCTAAACAGAGTAATCACTAAAAAGAGTGATATTACTCCATATGAGGGATGGAAGGAGAGAAAACCCAATGTCAATTTTGTGCGAACTTGGGGGTGTATGGCCAAGGTCAATATACCATTGCAGAAAAAGAGAAAGCATGGACCTAAAACAATCGATTGTATTTTTCTAGGATATGCTCATAATAGCACGGCTTATAGATTTTTAATAGTTAAATCAGAAATTCCTGAGATTATTGCTAACACAATAATGGAGTCTAGAGATGCTTCATTCTTTGAGGATTATTTTTCTATGAGAACAAGAAAGATTCACAAACCGAGAATGTTCAAATTGAAAATATTGAAAGTGAGAATAATCAAACTTCAACTTCCCACCATCTCTCAACCAATATGTGATATCCTCGAGGAGGATAACAATCTAGTCACGAAGCTCTTCAGAGGAGCAAGAGACAAAGGGTTGAGAAAACCTTTGGTGATGACTTTATTGTATACCTCGTGGATGATGTGCCAAAGACCCTTTCAGAGGCTTATGCATCTTCCGATGTCGAGTATTGGAAAGAAGCACCAGAGCGAGATGGACTCTATCATGGCTAATGGGACTTGGGAGATCACCGATCGTCCCATCGGTGCAAACCTCAGTAGGATGTAAGTGGATCTTTAAAAGAAACTAAGGCCCGATGGTACTATTGAGAAGTACAAGGCAAGACTTGTGGCCAAGGGTTACACCTAAAGAGAGAGAAGATTTCTTTGATACCTATTCTCCTGTCTCCGACTAACCACCATCGAGTGCTCCTTGCTAGCATCTTCTTATGGTCTATATGTCCATCAAATGGATGTAAAGACAACTTTTCTTAATGGAGAGTTGGAGGAAGAAATCTATATGGATCAACCCGATGGTTTTGTGATTTTGGACAGAAAATAAGGTATGTAAATTATTGAAATCCTTACATGGTCTAAAGCAAGCACCTAAACAATGGCACGAGAAATTTGATAAAACTTTAACATCTCTGGCTTTGTTGTGAATGAAGTCGATAAATGTGTATATTATCGTTATGGTGGGGTCAAGGAGTGATCTTGTGTCTCAGATGTAGATGACATACTTATATTTGGAACAAACATCGCCAGAATTGACGAGGTCAAATCTTTTTATCTCGATGCTTTGATATGAAAGACTTAGGAGAGGCAGATGTTATTCTGAATATTAAATTAATCAAGAATGAGGATGAGATCACTTTGAGCCAATCCCATTATGCTGAGAAAATATTAAGCCATTTTGGCTATGAGAATTGTAAAATTTCTCCAACGCCCTATGATGCAAGCATTAAGCTTCGAAAGAACCAAGGGTTAGGAAAAGATCAATTAAGATTTTCACAAATTATTGATCACTTATGTATATGTCCTGGTGCCACAAGACTCGACATATCATTTGTCGTGAGCAAATTAAGTCGGTTTACTTCTAACCCGTGAGATGATCACGGGAGGCACTTGAGAGAGTGTTTGCTATTTGAGAGGCACAACCTCATATGGAATTCACTATACTGCGCATCCTTCTGTATTAGAAGGATATAGTGATTCAAATTGGATCTCTGATGCAGATGAGATCAAAGCTACAAGTGGTTATGTCTTTACCCTAGCAGGAGCTGCAGTTTCATGGAGGTCGTGTAAACAGACTATATTGACGAGGTCAACTATGGAAGCAGAAATTGTAGCACTAGACACAGCTACTATTGAGGCCGAATGGCTTAGAGAGCTTCGTTGACTTGCCACCGTTGAGAAACCAATACCAAGCAATCCTAATGTACCGTGATAATCAAACGTTGTTGATTAAGGTTACAAGTACTAAGGATAACATGAAGTCCTCGCATATGTGAAGCGAGGCTTAAATCACGTAAAATTGAGGAACTCCGAGTGATTATCGTGAATTATATACGACCGAGGAAAAATATGACAGCACTTTTCACAAAGGGCTAGTACTAAGGCGATTTCGCTGCATCTATGGACATGGGAATGAGGCCCATTGGAGTTACAACTCAACAAAGAACCCATACCTTCTTGATCGGAGATCCCGTGACTTAGGCAATGGGAAAACAAGTTGATGTTGTAACAATAGAGTATATATTCATTGAATCCATGTCCTAATAGACAAATTACTCTCGATCAGATGGAAGGTTGGCATAAAGCCTTAATATATTCTCGTGTCCAAATGAGGAAAAGGTACTAGCTCACAGGATACCTAGAAAGAATATACCTACTTGAGCCCAACCGTGAGGTCGCAGATTCACTTAGAATAGGCATTCTCTAGAAAGCTCATGAGCGATAAGGAGCATGACCAAATAATGCCCGCTTAGGCGCGGTTCTTGATGCCTAGTATCGCTTGAGATTTCAAGTGAAATCTAATCACTAAAGGTCATGAATTCAAGGCATAGTCCATTCATCACCGTGAGAAGATGAATCTTGTCATTCTAGGTGCAAGTTCAACCTCAGACGGACTTACACTAAAAGATCGTATATTAACAAAGATTTCAAAGACAATATGTTTGATATCCTTTTTTTTGCTTCTTGCTTTGGAATTGGTGGGGGATTGTTGGAAATTGGCCCATATGACTTAGGCCCATTTTCTATAATTCCAAAGCATTTATGGTTTAGTACCATATTGCTAAGGCAAGGTGGAGGTGACCAACATATAAGGTGGAGTTCCTGCCACTCCTTAAAACATGTGACACATGGATGAGGGTGGCATGAGGAGGGCTCTGGCTAAACACATGCACACACACACACACATGCACGCACGCGCGCGCGCGTTCGCGTATTTTCGCGTGAAAAATCGCGTGACTTGTGACTTGGGACCGTGTCGTGACGTGGCGCGCCATTTGGCAGACCAAGTCCACCTTATTTTTACCGAACCATGCATCTCTCTCTGCTTGAATGAGATTCAAATGTTTGAATTTGAGGCTTTATTGGGTGATGATGACAGTGCTACTAGTGGGTAAATAGTGGTTATGTGACAGATTACTGTGGGTAAATGGTCGTTAGTGTGTCGATTACACGGGTAAATGGTCGCTTAACTGCCGATTACGACCGCATCTATATATGTCCGAGACGCCCGAAGGCATAGCGTAGAAGAATAGCCTCCATTCCTTCTTCCTTCTAATCTGTGTTGTTGTATCGCGCCGTCGAACCTGTCGACTCTTCTTCTCGCATGCACCGTGAAGAAGGGAAGCGGTATTCAACCATTGCTGCCGTGAAGACCGCACGGGGTGGCAATAAAGTTTTGGGTAGCGATCGTGCGACCGCTTGCGCATCGCGACATCTACGCTTCGCGATCGCATCAAGTCTCGCGCCGCTTCTTGTTCTTCATCGACCCATCTGTAAGTCTATCATGTGATTGATTGACTTGTTTACATCCTTTTTTCATATATTGTGAAGTACAATGAGTTGTCTGCTATCAGTACTATTTTATGCATCATTAGTATTTTGTAATATTTGTCTTCTAATAAAATTTGGAATTAAAATATTGCCCTCTTTTTCAACACTCAGGGCGCTCCTGGTGCGTGCGGGGAGGTCTGAGAGAGGGGGACGAGGTCGGCGGGTTTCGCGGCGGCGAGGACCGACGCGGACGGGAGCAGGTGATAGTAGGGCATGGGGGCTGAGTGGTGGCGGCAGCGGGCGCAGCGAAGGAGGGAGGTGACGGCGACGTGCGGGACAGGAGCAGGTGCGACCGACGCAAAACACGGGCTGCACACGCACGGTCGCGCGAAAAAGAAGACAAGGGAGGAAGAAGATGAAGCTGACAGGTGGTCCCAGCTATCAGCGAGAGGGGGGAGAGAGTGAGGTGCGCGGAGCTGCGAAGGCGAGGGCCATCCAATTTCAATTGGATGGTCCACAATGGACGAGGCGATCGGCGCCTCCGAACGTGCGATGCGATCGAGGCTGTCTGATCCTGATCAGACGATTGGCAAGCGCGGGCACGCGCAGGAGTGGGAGTGGGCCGGAGCGGGCCGCGGAAGGGGAAAAGGGAAGCAGGCCGAGAGAGATTCGGCCCAAAGCCAAAGGGAGGAAATAATAGGCATTTTCGAATAAAGAAATGCTAGAAAAGCAAAAAGGTTTTTAGAAAATAGCTAATAAAGTCTAAAAATTCTAGAAAAATTCATAGAAGTCCCTTGAACTACTTAGAACTTAATTAAAATACTTCTAGCTATACTTTAGCTTTTAATTTTGCAAACAAAATAGATTTTAATTTCAGTCAAAAGAAAAAAACCAATTCTAAAGTCCAAAAAAAGCAAGAAAAGACTTGAAATCCAAATGAAATCCAGAAAACTCAAATAAACCACTTTTAATTTAATTGAAGTCTAATTAATTCAAGTTAAATAGTTTTGATTTCTAAATTTCAAGTTAATCTTTTGCAACTTAATTAAACCAAATGGTTATTTTTAAATTTTGAAAATTTTAAAAACTCATGGATTTGGGATGTTACATTTACGTGGTAAAATTTTGAAATGTGCACTAGTGTAGCCTACCGTATCCCATCACAAACATGCTTGATGTTATCATGGTAAAGTTTGCATTTCTATTGCAATGCATGGGCACTCACTAGTTGTGAAGAAGTTCTCGTGCTCGTGAGGATTTGCTCGCACTATATTGATCATCGATCCTCTCTTCACTATCAAATCCTTTGCCGTAAAAACCTAATTCCTCCTCGCATCTTCAGTTGAAGTTTCTTTTGCCGCGCTTGTCGTGTGTCAATCTAGTCCCTTGCTAATTAAAGAAGGGTTTGGCATAAAAAAAATTATACTTACCTCCCTGAAGTACGGTGGTTCGTATAATCTATCGTCCCAAGTACAATACCAGGTATTGTGGCCCCCTAATGTATTAAAACCAGATCAAATAACCCTCCATGGTGGTTGGAAGAGAATAAGACATGAGAACTAGGGTCGACAGGGGAAGAGATGCTCACCCACCTTTTATATGCTCCCTGTAACATCCCAATTTTCTGAGCTTTAAAAATCTTTTAAATAGTTAGTAGGAGAAAATTCACCATTTGGATTTATTTGAATTTAATTCAAAAGCTTAATATTGGACTTTATAAGCAAAAACATTTAATGTGAATAATGCCAACATGAACAATAGCCAAAACTATTTTATTTGAGTTCTATGTGCTCAGATATATTTTCTAGATTTTTCTAGAATTTTTCTGAGTTCATTTGCTATTTTCTATTGCCCTTTTGAATTTCTGGTATTTTCTAAAATAGAAAATCTATTAAAACCTCGAATCTCCTCGCCGAATCTCCTACCTAACTCCTATTCCCGCACGCTGGCTTTCAGCCAGCCGCGCCGCCGCCCCAATAACAGTGGACCCCACTGCCGCCCCTCTCTCTCTCCGCGCGCGCCTTCTCCCACCGCTCGATCAGTTTGGACGGCTAGATGCGCGTGAGGTAATCGGAGGTTTCAATCGCTCATTGATTGTGGACCGTTGGATCTAAGATGAGCGGTCGATATTGAGTCGGTTTAGTAGCCGTGTCGCTTTGCACGCGCTCGCCCGAGCCACGCCGCGCAGGTGGGCCCGACCGCCATGTCACCGTTGCTCGAAGCGACTCGCCCGCCGCCCGATTTTTCCGCCGCATGTGTTCTTCGCGACACGCCCCGGGCTATTTACTGCTCAGGCCTCGTGCCTCGCACCCCGAGCCTCGCCGCCTCGAAACTCCTAGCCGCCGCCACCGGCGCCGCAAACGCCCCGGCGCTGCTGCCGCTTTCAGCGGCGAAGGAGTTCGTCGCCGCTGCCGCTGCTTTCGCCCTCCCGACGCCGTTGGAGGCCACCATCGGGATCGCCACACGCTCGCGATTCAAATCGCCATCTTCGCCGAGGACTCCCGGCTGCCGCGCCGTTGAGCTGCACTCCTCCGCCGCTCGCCGCTGCCGCCGCCACAGACGCCCCGTGCACCGTGAGCACACCGTAATCCGCCTCGCCTCTACCTCCCGGTGCCATCCGCCGCGCTGCTCGCCGAGACCGCCGGTCCCCGAGCCGCCGTCATCGGGTCCGACGTGGCATGCCACCCGCCGCCACCTCGGGCCGCGCCGCGCCGTGCCCTCGTGTCGCCGCGTGGAGCCCCCGCCGCCCACGCAGGCGCCACGCGGCGCCTCACCGACCGAGTCCCGAGGCTCTGGACCTAGTCCATCGTGGAGCCTAGCCTCCGACATGTGGGTCCCACATATCGAGATTTCTTTTATTATTTCTTTTCCGAATCACGAAATGACGCCAAGATTGCACAATAATCCAATTTTTCAATAGAAAAGTAATTCGAAAAATCCTAAAATCCAAATTAGGGTTTCTTTTAGATTTCCAATCTTCCAAAGCTCATAACTTTTGCATCCTAACTCCGATTGAGCCCATTAAAATTTCTAAATTTGTCTAAATTCAAGATCTATTTATCTGAGATTTTTATTTAATTTTTGGAGTTTTTACCTCTGTTATTTATTTGTTTTGTTTGTTTGTGTCTCGCTTATGTAGTAGACGTCGATTCATTTGTAATTTCGTGGAAGAAGGAGCACCCCAAGATCAAGACCAGTACATAGACCTTTTCCAAGGCAAGTCATACCTTTGATCATCTTGAACCCAGTTTTCAAATTACTTTGTGTTAAATTATTGCATTCTACTTTAATTATTTATTTAAATGCTTTGGGCATAGTTATTATCCAAATTATTATCACACCTTGGCCTTGTATGTCATAATTCCTTGTCACCCTAGATTGGTTGAGTTGGTAATATTATAGCACCAACGTGGGTTGGTTAGATGCGAGTACAATTGCTTAGCCATGCCACGGGTCATCATCACATGTAAGTTGCAAATATTAATTATGACTAAGTGACTATGGAACTTTGTGTAAAACTCGTGCTATGTGTTATTACTTCGTGATGGCATGTGTTGCACTAAAACCAACTGGGTGGTAAAGGATTTAGACTGAGGCAAGTGGTGGAGACTGTGTGACATGGTGGACTATGTGATGGGTATGATAATCTGTGTGGCCTAGTTAGAACATGGAAGTCTTGCCTTGGTCAATTAAGGACTTAACTTTGTGCGCCATTGAACTGAGCCTCATCAGACGCGACCACATGCCCGTATGGGACGGCCTAACTTAGTGTTATGGATTCTCGCATTGATGTTCGGTGGTAGGTTAGGCTTTGTGATAGGGTGGAGGTGTGACTACTTGGTGGTTGCATCACGGAGGATTCGTTGTCCCCGCCCAACGGTGTGTGTTATGCATGGGCTATGTGATATGTATAACGGTTTGTAAGCACACTGGGAATGTCAATGTTGGAGATGAAGTTTCCGAACTGTTTTGTTATGATTGGTGCTAGCTACACTGGTTATATCGTGTGGGTAAAGTGTACAACCTCTGCAGAGTTTTAAACAAACTATTCGAATAGCCGCGTCCGCGGTCATGGACATGCTCGGTGCTTTCACACGAGGGGTAGTTTTTCATAAAATGTGGGAATGGGAGCTGTGTGATCTCAATCACATGGCTATGTGAAATAAACTGTTTAGCTGTGTGTCTTTGTGGAAATAACTGTTAAATTAATAGTCTATTTATTTTGAATTATGTTTTCAATCTATTATTCGTATTCAATTGCAAATGTTGCTTTTATGCAAAAGAACCACAGAAACCTTTTCTTTGGAATAAGCCTGCATCTATACATTGCATTCTGTGGTATGATTTGCGAGTAGCACGTTGTGTACTCACGCTTGTTGTAAAACTTGCGCCCAAAACCTCTGTAAGAGGAGGAGTCACGCCGCTTTTGAGGAGGAGTTCACAAGGCCGATCGTGCGCTAAGGTCTAGATCCCGATTGGTTGCCCGTGGTGAATTGGTGGATCTACGCTGAGTTGTTCCGTTCCGCCGCTTTATTTCCCTGTTAGCCTCGCGTGGCTTAATAAGTGTAAACTCGACCATAAGGTCAAAACCCTTATTTGTTATTCAAACTAATCGCTTACTTTATTTATCGCTTGTGTGGATCGATATTTACCGTGTTAACCTGTGTGCACTAGCGTGATCCCGACTAGCAAGATACACAGAGGTTCCGTAATCGCACTCGGGTCCCGACAGAGGTGGTATCGTGAGCCATACCGACTATATGTCTTGACCTTAGTTAGATTGGCCATCTTTAGAGTGTCCAAATTATTTTCTAAAGGAAAAAATTAACTTGCAAAGTTAATTGATTGCTTAACTCTTCTCATGTCTCTCTCGCTCAACTTTTGCTATAATCTCTTCTCTCCCCATTTGCTTTAAAGTTGCTCTACCCGCTCGTCTGCCTTGACAGATGCCTCGTCTCAGAGCTATGGTGAGCGACCGAGGATACGCCACGAGCTTTGGAAGTTGCTACAAGTTCTGGAGGTTTTGATCGTCCATCACGACGTCGGCAACAATCGGACGGTGAATGGACAAAACCGCGGAGTGATTTGTCGCTCGACGATCTATGCCAGAGGAACGACAAGGCAAGCCGACCTTCGCACGCCTCGTGAGGAAGATCACTTGGTTGGAAGGTATCCAGAGTCGTCGCGCTTGGCCATGCTGCGCGACCGCAACATCTACGCACGGAGCTTCAGACACCGCTTCCGTTACCACCCGAGAGTCGCAGCCGTGGACTTGCCAAAGACGCTACCCGCCCACGTATGAGAGAGCAACGCTACGCTGCTCACTCGCACGCTTGTGGCCACCTGTGAGGAAGCTCGAGAGGACCATCACGAGTTGGATCATGTCTATGAAGCCTTGCAGAGTCAAGAGAAGGTCGCCACTGCAAGAGATCCTCTACGACCAAGTCCTCAAGAAGAGGAAGACCCGAGGAGGACTCAAGAAGATCCGCAGGAAGGCCCATTGAGCCCGAAGAAGATGCAGAGCGAGGAGCCGCCGGAGCCGGCTTGCACCGAACGCTGCTCTCGCCGCACCAGCCTGTGGCATCAGATCGGTTGCCAAGATGCCGGCTCACTCCGAGCCCATACCGCCGAGCGCGCGCGTTGTGGAGGCTTTCGAGTAGTGGGTCTTAGTTCCGCCAGCTTAGCCGATTTGATTTAGTGAGTCGCCTTAGGCGGTAGTTTTGTGTGCTTAGGTCGTTGTTTCTTTTGTGTGTAGTATGAGTGCAAAGGCCCTTAGGCATTTGTTGCAGCCATGCTAAGACCCTAATTAATAAAGGTATTTCATTTGAGTTTCTTGAGCTGTGTTTTGTTGGGTTTAACCTACCCCCTGCTTAGTTCTCAACTTATCTTGTGCTTGCTACCTTATCTAACCAATGGAGCTTCGCCAGATGGTTCAAACTCGTCAGATCATTGCTAGTGGTTCCGTACCCCAAAGACCGAGAAGCAATGAGCAACCATGCCAGCAGAGCGCTTCGCCACAAGCACCTCCAATTGACTTGCGAATTTGAGCTTTCATGGCAGCACAGACTCAACTGATGAACACTATGATGACTCAGATGCAAGCTATGAACAACCAGAACAACAACAACAACAATCAACAGGATGGAGCCCTAGCTGCTCATGGTCACCATGGACCATCCAAACTTGCGAATTTATGAGGACTCGCCCACCAACCTTTCCTCGACACGCTCTCCAAAGGGAAGCGGATGATTGGCTTAGAGTTATTGAAAGGAAGTCGCTAATCACTCGGCTGCCGATCGTGAAAAGGTTCTCGATGCCACTCACCGGATGGAAGGCACCGCGTCGAATGGTGGAGAACTTCGTGTCGCCCATGAGACGCCACAGATATCACATGGGAGGAATTTTCGCGCATTCCGCCAGATCACGCACGTAAGGCATTATCGATCCAAGAAGGATGAGTTCCGCTCTCAAGCAAGGAGCTATGTCGGTGTCCGACTACCTCAACAAGTTTTCTCGGCTAGCTCGCTATGCAAATGAAGATGTAGCCACGGACAAGGCTCGCCGAGTCGCTTTTGAAGGGACTAAACACCGACTACAAGTCGGCTTGATCGCCATACTTTTCCCGATTTCCAAGAGCTGGTCAACAAAGCCTTTGTTTTGGAGGACAAACGCAAGGAACCGGAGGATAATCAGAAACACCGGATGGCTCAAAGAAGGAACCATCAATCACAAGAGAGGCAAGAAACAAGGCCAAGAGCCAACAGTTTTCACCCGCACTTCGCTCGAGCACTGCACCAACTTCAACACCCGCCACCGCTCGTAACTTCCGCAACCCCGCACTGTCAACCCCAATTCAGAAGCAACCAAGAAAGCGTATCAAAGGTCCGCATACGCTCATGTCGCCAGACATTTTGCCAACCAAGGTCCGCAAAGGGGAACAATCACTCCAAAGACGCTTCAACCTTGGAGCTACGCCATCCAAGACACCAGCACTGTGCATCAACCAAGGAGCTTACAAGTTGCGGTCAAGCCGAGGAGCACCACGACCCATGATCGAGGCCGTGTCAACCACGCCACTCGAAGGAGCCCAGAATCACCGGACGTCAGATCTGGGTAAGTTTCTCGTTAACTCGCACCTGCACCGCTTTGTTTGATTCGAGCTTCGTGATTCGCTTGTTTCGGAATATTTGCAACCAAAAATAAATTGGAAGTTATGCAACTTAAGCATACTCGTTAGTCCAATACCGGAGCAGAGCTAAGTACTAGAGTGGGATGTTTAGGAGCTAAGTTACTCATAGTCGAGTTGAGTTTCTAGCCAACCTAATTGTCCTAGATACCCAAACCCTAGATGTCATTCTTGGCATGGATTGGTTATCCAAGCACAAAGCGATGCTAGATTGTGGCCAAGAGCCGTGAATAAAGAGAGGACGCCAAAGGAAACAAGGTAGAGTTTCTAGCCACCTCGCCTCGTGATGGACATTTGCTAGTAAACACCAAGACCCTTGCCTTAGAAGAAGTACGGTGGTCGTGAATATCCGCATGTGTTTCCTAAGAATTACTGTGAATGCCACCGGATCGTGACATCGAGTTTGTCATCGACCTAGTGCCAGGACAGCACCAATTTCAAAGAGACCTTATCGATGACAAGTGATGAATTGGTAGAGATGAAGAAGCAGATAGAAGAATTTCTTGAGAAAGGTTTCGTGAGACCTAGTTCATCGCCATGGGGAGCGCGGTGTTGTTTGTCAAGAAGAAAGATGGAAGTATGAGGATGTGTATTGATTACCGTTCTTCAACGAAGTTACCATCAAGAACAAGTACCCACTACCCTGATAGATGATCTGCTTGATCGATGAAAGGAGCCGGATTATTCTCGAAGATCGACCGCATCAAAGTTACCACCACTCAAAGATTTGTCCTAAGGATATACCGAAGACCGCGTTCTCAACACGGTATGGACATTATGAGTTCTTAGTCATGTCCTTTGGTCTGACTAATGCCCCGGCATACTTCATGAACATGATGAATAAAGTATTCATGGAATATTTGGACAAGTTCGTAGTTGTGTTCATTGATGATATTCTGGTGTACTCCAAGTCGGAGGAAGAACACGCCGAACATTTAAGGATAATATTGGGAAAACTTCGAGAGCATCAGCTGTATGCCAAGTTCAGTAAGTGTGATTTTTGGAAGAAGGAAGTGGATTTCCTTGGTCACGTGATGACAGCCGAGGGAGTAGCAGTTGACCCCGGTAAAGTTAAAGCAGTATTACATTGGGAGCAGCCCAAGACCGTGACTCAGATTCGCAGTTTCTTGGGAATGGCAGGTTATTACCGCTGCTTTCATCGAAGGATTCTCATCGATTGCTAAGCCCTCACGCAATTGTTGAAGAAGGAGAAAAGTTCACTTGGACTCACTGTGAGGAAAGTTTTCAAGAGTTGAAGAAGCGCTGACTTCACTCCAGTGTTGATTCTCGCGGATATTCAAAGGATTTCGATATTCATCGTGATGCTTCGCACAAGGATTAGGATGCGCCCGATGCAAGAAGGAAGAGCAACGCCATGCGCGTCAAGGCGCTTGAGACCTCACGAGGAGAATTACCCTACTCATGATCCGAATTAGTCGCCGTAGTGCATGCTTTAAAGATTTGGCGCCATTACCTCATCAGAATCGTTGTGAAGTCTACAGCATCATAAGAGTCTCAAGTACATCTTCACCCAGTCAGATTTGAATATGAGACAGAGAAGATGGTTGGAATTGATCAAGGATTATAATCTTGGAATCCACTACCATCCCGGAAAAGCCAACGTAGTCGCAGACGCCTAAGTCGTAAGAGTTCTTGCAATGCTTTGAAGTAAAGGAAAGTTGCCCGTAACTTTATGAAGAATTTCGAAGCTAAAGCTAGAAGTTGTGTTCGAAGGATTTGTAGCCAATTTGAAGCACAGTCTACCCCGAGAAGCAAATTCGTGAAGCACAACCAAAGGATCCTGTGTTGTTAGACATCAAGGTCAAAATGGCAAAAGGGAAATTCAAAGATTTCACCAAGGATGATCAAGACATACTGATTAATGGTCGATCGTGTACCGATATCGATGGTCCGAGACGCTTAATCTTAAAGGAAGCCCATGACTAAAGTATTCGATCCACCCCGAAGTACCAAGATGTACCAGATGTTAAGACTAAATTTTGGTGGCCAAATTTGAAACGAAGTCGCAGAGTTGTTTGCCTTGTGCGACACACCGCCGTAAAGTAAAGGCGAACACGTGAGACCAAAGCAGTTTGCCGCAAATCAAGATTCCGAATGGAAGTGGGAAGAGATCGAATGGATTTTATCACCGTTTACCTAAGACCCAATCGGTTACGATTCGATCCGTAATAGTCGATCGTCTAACTAAGGTCGCCATTTCTTGCCGACCAAAACCACATACTCCGAGATCGCCATGGAGTTGTACATGGCCGAATTGTCGGCTTGTACGGTGTGCCCAAGAAGATAGTGTCGATCGAGGATCTCGGTTCACTCTCGCTTTTGGCAAAGCTTGCATGAAGCATTGGGTACCATCTGAATTTCAAGATCGCGCACCATCCACGCACGGATGGACAGATCGAAAGAGTTAATCGATATTGAGGATATCTTTGAGAGCTTGTGCTCTAGCTAACGCCACCGATGGGATAAAAGTTTACCGTATGCGAATTTTCGCACAACAATAGTTATCAAGCGACCGCAAATGTCACCATTTGAAGCTTTGTATGGCCGCGCTCGCAGAACCCCGTTGAATTGGTCGAAACAATTAACGCTCGATGATTCACCGCACATCATTCCGTAGAAGAACAAGTGGCCATGATCGAGAAAGATTGAAGATAGCTCACCAGCGTAAGAGCTATGCGGATAATCGTCGTCGTGATCTCAGCTTCGAACCCGAAGATTTTGTTTACCTGCGAGTCACCCCGCTCAGAGGTGTCAAAAGGTTTCATGCCAAAGGGAAGCTTGCCCCTAGGTATGTTGGTCCATTCAAGATTATGGAACGCCGTGGAGAAGTTGCTTACCAGTTGGAGCTACCGCAGTCATTAGCAGGAGTGCATGATGTCTTTCATGTCTCGCAATTGAAGAAGTGTCTTCGTGTGCTAGAAGAGCAAGCCCCGTTGGAATCAATTGACTTGAAGGAGGATCTTACCTACAAGGAGCAGCCAATCAGGATTTTGGATGTCGCAGAGCGCCTCACCAGAAGCAAGACGGTTTGTTTTTGCAAGGTCCAGTGGAGCAACCACTCAGAAGGAGAAGCAACGTGGGAATGTGAAGAAGAGCTGAAAGCCGAGTTTCCTAGCCTTTTCTCTAGCTAGCCTGAATCTCGGGGTCGAGATTCCTTTAAAGGGGGAGGTTTGAAACATCCCAATTTTCTGAGCTTTAAAAATCTTTTAAATAGTTAGTAGGAGAAAATTCACCATTTGGATTTATTTGAATTTAATTCAAAAGCTTAATATTGACTTTATAAGCAAAACATTTAATGTGAATAATGCCAACATGAACAATAGCCAAAACTATTTTATTTGAGTTCTATGTGCCCAGATATATTTTCTAGATTTTTCTAGAATTTTTCCAGTTCATTTGCTATTTTCTATTGCCCTTTGAATTTCTCGTATTTTCTAAAATAGAAAATCTATTAAAACCTCGAAATCTCTCGGCCGAATCTCTCCGCCCAACTCCTATTCCCGCCGCCACCCGCCACCTCAACGCCGCGCGCCTCCCTCCCAAGTGGACCCCGCCTGTTAGCCCCTCTCTCTCTCTCTCCGCGCGCCCGCTCGCTCCCCACCGTTCGATCAGGTTTGGACGGCTAGATGCGCGTGAGGTAACCGGAGGTTGCGATCGTCTCATTGATTGTGGACCGTTGGATCTAAGATGAGCGGTCAGATCTTGAGTCGGTTTAGTAGCCGTGTCGCTTCGCACGCGCCCGCGTCCGAGCCACAGCCGCCGACAGGTGGGCCCCGACCGCCACGTCACCGTCGTCTCCGAGGCGGACTCCGCCCGCCGCCCGATTTTTCCGCCGCCACGCCGTGTTCTTCGCGGACACGCCTCCCGGGGCTATTTAAAGCCCCGAGGCCTCGTGCCCGCACCGAGCCTCGCCGCCTCGAAAACCCTAGCCGCCACCGGCGCCGCCAAATGTCCCGGCGACGTTGCCGCCTTCGGGCCACGCCGGCGGAGTTCGCCGCCGCCGCCGTCGTTGATCCTCCCGACGCCGTTGAGGCCACCATCGATCGCGCGCCGCTCGCATCTCGAAATCGCCTCATCTTCGCCGGAGACCTCCGGCCGCCTGCCGCCGTTGAGCCCGTACCTCCTCCGCCGCCGCCGCCGCCGCCGCCACAGACGCCCCCGCACCGCTGAGCACACCGTGTAATCCCCGCTCGCCTCTACCTCCCGGTGCCATCCGTCGCCGCCGGCGAAGCCGCCTGCTCGCCGAGACCGTCGGCCCCCGAGCCGCCGCCGCCGGGTCCGGGACGTGGCACGCCACCTCGCCGCCACCCTGCCGCCGCCGCCGTGCCCTCGCGAGCCGCCCGCGTGGAGCCCGGGCCGGCCCACGTGTGCGCCACGCGGCGCCACCGACCCGAGTCCGAGGCTCGGTGGACCTAGTCCACGTGAGCCTAGCCTCCGACATGTGGGTCCCACATATCGAGATTTCTTTTATTATTTCTTTTCCGAAATCCCGAGGTCGACGCCAAAGATTGCGCAATAATCCGATTTTTCAATAGAAAAGTAATTGGAAAATCCTAAAATCCAAATTAGGTTTCTTTTAGATTTCCAATCTTCCAAAGCTCATAACTTTTGCATCCTAACTCCGATTGAGCCCATTCAAATTTCTAAATTTGTCTAAATTCAAGATATATTTATCTGAGATTTTTATTTAATTTTTGGAGTTTGTTTTACCTCTGTTATTTATTTGTTTTGTTTGTTTGTGTCTCGTTTGCGAGTAGACGTCGATTCGTCGGGGAATTTCGTGGAAGAAGGAGCACCCCAAGATCAAGACCAGTACATAGACCTTTCCAAGGCAAGTCATACCTTTGATCATCTTGAACCCAGTTTTCAAATTACTTTGTGTTAAATTATTGCATTCTACTTTAATTATTTATTTAAATGCTTTGGGCATAGTTATTATCCAAATTATTATCACACCTTGGCCTTGTATGTCATAATTCCTTGTCACCCTAGATTGGTTGAGTTGGTAATATTATAGCACCAACGTGGGTTGGTTAGATGCGAGTACAATTGCTTAGCCATGCTACGGGTCATCATCACATGTAAGTTGCAAATATTAATTATGACTAAGTGAGTATGGAACTTTGTGTAAAACTGTGTGCTATGTGTTATTACTTCGTGATGGCATGTGTTGCACTAAAACCAACTGGGTGGTAAAGGATTTAGACTGAGGCAAGTGGTGGAGACTGTGTGACATGGTGGACTATGTGATGGGTATGATAATCTGTGTGGCCTAGTTAGAACATGGAAGTCTTGCCTTGGTCAATTAAGGACTTAACTTTGTGCGCCATTGAACTGAGCCTTACTGTACGACCACATGCCTAGTATGGGACGGGTCTAACTTAGTAAGTTATGGATTCTCGGTATTGATGTTTAGGTGGTAGGTTAGGCTTTGTGATAGGGTGGAGGTGTGACTACTTGGTGGTTGCATCACGGGAGGATTCGTCGTCCCTGTCCAACGGTGTGTGTTATGCATGGGCTATGTGATATGTATAACGGTTTGTAAGCACACTGGGAATGTCAATGTTGGAGATGAAGTTTCCGAACTGTTTGGTTATGATTGGTGCTAGCTACACTGGTTATATCGTGTGGGTAAAGTGTACAACCTCCGCAGAGTGTTAAACAAACTATTCGAATAGCGCGTCCATGTCATGGACATGCTCGGTGCTTTCACACGAGGGTAGTTTTTCATAAAATGTGGGAATGGGAGCTGTAGGATCTCAATCACATGGCTATGTGAAATAAACTGCTTAGTTGTGTGTCTTTGTGGAAATAATCATAAATTAATATTGTCTATTTGTTTTGAATTATGTTTTCAATCTATTATTCGTATTCAATTGCAAATGTTGCTTTTATGCAAAAGAACCACGTAAGCCTTTTCTTTGGAATAAGCTCGCATCTATACATTGCATTCTCGTGGTATGATTTGCAGTACGGTTGTGTACTCACGCTTGTTGTAAAACTTGCGCCCAAAACCTACTGTAAGAGGAGGAGTCACGCCGCTTTTGAGGAGGAGTTTGAAGGCTGATCGTATGCTAAGGTCTAGATCCCGCTTGGTTGCCTCGTGGTGAATTGGTGGGATCTACGCTGGAGTTGTTCCGCCGCCGCTTATTTCCTCGTTAGCTCGCGTGGCTTAATAAGTATAAACTCGACCATAAGGTCAAAACCTTATTTGTTATTCAAACTAATCGCTTACTTTATTTATCGCTTGTGTGGATCGATATTTACTGTGTTAACCCTGTGTGCACTAGCGTGATCCCCGACTAGTGCAAGATATACGAGGGTTCCGCATTGTAATTCAGGTCCGGACACTCCCCTTAGTCAGACGTGGAGAGAGGTTCCAGCGTGTCCCGCCACCGTGGCGAAACCATTGTGCAAAACCACCATGGGGGTTATTTGTTCTAGTTTTAATACATTAGGGGCACAATAACTTATCTTGTACTTCTGGTAGATTAGATGAACCACCATAATTCAAGGGGTAGGTAGATCTTTTTCCTATACAAAATACTCCTACTACTTAAATAAAAAAAATTATGGGGAAATAGTGAAGATAGTGAAAGGATTATATCAGTAGCAAGGCAAGGAGATATAAAATAAATGTCATCTAGTGTGGGAATGACATGTAAAGATTTGTGGCGCCCTGTGTGATTACCTCGAAGCCATACAGATTACTATTCATCTGCCCAGTAGGACACCGCTCCGACGAATAGTAAGCCTTACTAAAGTCAATGCATGGAGCAGAACAATAAGATAGAAACTGTACATCTTTATTACAGCAGTAGCCATGCAAGGTTATGGTCTTTATTACAAGTAGTAATTTACAACTCCCAAAAGGGACCAAGTCCACTCACTCGCCTGCTCTGCCCCACCTGTTGCCTACTCGTCCCACTTACTGAATAAGCTACCCATCTCACTCTGGTCCTCATAGTCAACGCCCTCGTCTCCTGTGGCCTCTTCAGTACCTGCATGTCCTTTGTCCCACTAAGGATAGAACCCGGCCAGACTAGGATCTAATAAAGGAGAATAATAGCAAGTTTGAGTACTAGTGTACTCAGTAAACATTAATAGAAAAAATGCACTGGATGACTCATCTTTATTCATTATCACATTTTCTAGATCATCTCTGCTTTCAAAATAAAAACCCATCAAAACTTGGTATGGATTTTGATATCGAAAAGACTACTAGTCACTCAAGAGAAGATAGACCCCTAGCGGTTCCCGTAGACTCCAATCCAGGAGACACGTATGAATTCATGATTTTGTATAGCACTACGCAGGCTTATACCACTTTACCCATAGCTACTCTGCACTCTCTTTGAGCTAGGTCTCCACCATTTCCTTTTATGCGTGTTCGAGTTTAGAATACATAATGTTTTCCAAGTTACGTGATTAATTCCTCCACCCATTACTTTCCATTAGTGTCCTGGGCGCACCCAGTCCTCCACCAAGTTCCAATAATGTTGGATGGGCTGGCTCTTCGGTCCCCAACACTCCACTTAGCACTATAGCGCCATCTTCATCCTACAAAATTACTTACCTGATGTGGAGGGCATGATTACGTAATAAGGTAGCATTTTCTGTCCGCTGAAACAGGAAAATAGTTGACACTTAATTTACGACACCTGATCCAGGTGAGAGTTTTGTTGGTCCTTGTATTTTAACCATATGTAAAGGGGTCCCACCTCTTCCCTCATCTCTTTCCTGCCCTGGTCCCCCTTTACCAGCCATAATATTAACTCTATTCTCATCTCATTCCTCATTCATCATCTCCTTTCATCATCTTCTTCTTCTTCTTTTATTTATTTGATTTGATTTTGAGACATAGTTTTCATGCAATACACACACACACACACACACACACACACACACATATATATATATATATATATATATATATATATATATATATATATATATATATATATATATATATATGTAATGTAACTTTTACATTTAATATAACTATATTGATGTTCAAGAGATAAGCTTGCCTTCGAAATTGTAGAAAAGATCGGCGTTGACAAAATCGGTATCAGCTACTCCCATTTGCGTTGGTTCATCTGTTGCAATTATACGACAGTGCAAAAAATAAATAAATAAATAAATACATAATTGCTTTCAGTGCTATTATGCATACATTAGTTATCTGGTTCTTTTCGTTAGCAGATTTTAATTTCATAACATTTTTTGGAACCCTCGTTAGGTTAGCACTCCCCAACTGCGGTGTTTTTATGGTCTACTGGCTCTAGGATTGAGGTTGTCTATATTTGTGTTTTATCGTACGAAAATAAAATACTAAACGATTCCTACCCGCAACTAAGTCTATTAAATTTTATGTGTGCAAATAAATCATAGTTATCAATTCCATTCTGGTACTGGGTTAGCGATACATTATCTAGGGAAACAGCACCGAGACACACGACTAGTAATAATAGCAGTAGATGATCTAAAGCTCATAAAAGCATATAATCAATAATTCAAAGCATGAGCATAAAGATAGAAAAATCCGCAACACACGCTATCCAAGATGTGATAAAGCTAAAAAACCCTTAATCCATAATAAAGCTATGATAAAGCTCATGTATCCACGATCACCAATAAGGCACAATACCATGTAAGCATAAAATATGTTATAGAATAAATCATGGAAAATGTATGCTAGAATGGATATTAAGTAAGCAAGTGGATACATAAAGCAAAACAATCAACAAGAGCAAGATAATAAATGTATCAAAACAGCACAAGCTCATGATGACAAAACCAACCTCATACATCTATGGAAATAATGAACAACAATCTAATACATAGATACATAAGCAAGGTAGTAGCAAAGGCATGATGAAGGATATTATAATAGTAACACATGCCGATATGATACAAGTGAGTACAAGACAAGCACAACACGCCAAGAATGAACAATCATGAAGGTAGAGGCATGAAGATATATGATAGCTCACAAAATAGGTAAAGACGCCAATCACGAAAGCACATGCCTCTTGTAGGCCATCATGGGGATGGAGAACCATCAAGTGTCCCAATCATGTGGTGAAGCAAAGACCGAACTATTCAAGTCCATGTCTCCAATCCACGCCACTGTACCTACACATGAGAGAAGCAAGATGTCCAAGTCTTAGATCCCGAAGGGTTAGAAAGCAAATACTGGAACCCAAACCTTGGACACACGACCACTGGAAGAATTTGAACCATTATGTGAGTTAGCATGATGCAAATGATGGTTCATGCAAGAAGATCTAACACCATCCTTGGAGGCACGCCACGAGTGGACAACTTGATGAGAAAAACGAGATCCATCTCTAGAAAAGCAGCGATGGCCTTGCTTGAAAGCACCATGATGAGAACCAACAAAAGCACCAAAGGAACTCACACATCCTCACTGTGGGTGTGTACCTCGATGAATAAAACAAGGTCCACCTCTTGGGAAACGGCGAAATCCTGCCTCGAGGCAGCTCGTGGGCCAAAACCAAAACTGTAATATCTCGAAAAAAAAGGTACTTGAAAGAAAAAGTCGAGAGCGATGAAAGTAACCATGAAAGAACTGTTAGGGAAAAGATTAAATAGGATTTAACCAGGGAAAAATGGAATTTTTGGGCAACTGGCTAAGGCCTTCGACCGCCGGTTTTTGGCCCATTAGTGGAGGAGGCAGCCAAACCCTAAGCCACCCCTCCCTTGCGCCTCCTCCTCCTCCCCATTTGGGAAGCCGCCACCCTCCTTCCCCACTCCTTGCACTGCCTCTCCACCCCTTGCGCCTCCCCAGCCCCCATGGCTGCTGGTCAAGAGAAGGAAGAAGGAACCCCCTTGGGTGGCCGGCCAAGAAGAGAAGAGAAGAGGGAAGAGAAGAGAAAAGAAGAGAAGAAGAGGAGGGAGAGGAAGGGTTGCAACCGGGAGAACGTGGTGATCGTCGATCCGCTGCGTGCACTCTCCGTTCCAGCAAGGGTAACCCGTTGTCCCTTCCGTTGGGTCATTTTCTAGTTGTTTTATGTTCGGATGTCAGTTCGTCGGTGTTCTGCAGCGGTAAAGGTTGACGTTTTTTGTTAGGTTAAAGGCAGAATTGGGTCTGGGTGTCTCCTATAAAGTTGTATATATCATAGTTATCTTTCATTGCCGACAAGAATCAAGTCATTCGGACTTCGGTAGCCAAAGTTATGAATTTCTTAGTATTTCTGTGTTTCTGGAGAGAAGCAGAATTACTAGTGTTGGTTAACCTGATAGAAGCGCATATTTAGAGGGGTTTCCAGAGGGTCTCACCATAACGAAAAACGAGGCTAATCCTCTTAGCTTTCAGGAAAACTAAAGATCACTAAATTCGGACGGACGTAGAGAAAGTTATGATAGTTTCTTTGTTGCTGTCCAGAGACCCGACGCGAGAATTGATACTCTGTTGTATGGCTTGGTAGGACTAGTAAAGGGACGAATCAGAGAACCTCACCAACTAGGTTTAGAAGGGGAATTCAATAACCTTTTCAGAATGTCCAAGATCTCTTTATTTGGATTTCTGTACAATTAGTTATGTTTTTTCAAAGGTGACTGTCCACTGCTAGGACAGACTGGTAGTTGGTAATAGAATTGGGGACCGCATTTTAGTGGCCGTTATGCTCAGTTGTATCTATAGTTTTGCTTTTGAATCTATATGGTAGCCTTAGCGTGTCTCATATGTTATCCAGGTGTGGGTTTGATTCCGGGAGCAGCACCGTATCCCCAACCTCCTCGTTCGCACGGTTGAGGCAAGTGCATTGTTGTTAAATGGGTGTGATTGATTGGCTATGTTTGTGTGCTATTTGATATATGGTTGCATAGCAAGATGGCTTACTTGATGAATGTTTAAGTATGGTGATGGCTCAAATTATACTTATGCTCTACTGTGGTTCAATGTTGTTGTCTTTTGGTAAGATTGATGATGAATGAGAGATGAGCATTTGCATCTTGAGAGCATATTGAGGCTTGGTCACGCGGTGACCAAGCATGTTTCTTGAGATCCCGTCATGAATGTGATGGGCCCGAGATCCCCACTCGTGGAACGTGGGCTTGAGGTCCCCGTTACTTGCGAGTAACGCAATTGGTCCCGTCGCGTGCGCGCACGTGCATGGTTATGCGGCGACGGTTGCATACTCTGATTACGGTGTAATGCACACGTAAAGTTAAAGATAAAGGTTCCTTGAGCATTGCATTTGCATATGAGATGTTCTATTGTTGATCTCCTTTGCATGTATGTTGATGTTATAGTTTTTATGTACTTGCCGAGTCTGTGGACTCACTCTTGCTTTTATTGTTGTTTTAGGTACCGAGCCAAGAACGACATGCACGAGGAAGTAGTCGTTAATCACACACATGCCACATGAACTAAATAAAGTTGAATGATCTTGGATCGTAATTGTTTTTAGTAATTGGGCAAGATACTCAAAGGTTCATTATGTCTTGTCTCTTGCAGGGTTTAAGTATAATAATGATGAGTAGTGGAACTTTATACTTCATTGGATTGCTAGATACTTAGCATGTCTTTGATTATCTTTTGATGTGTCCGGATGATAGTTTAGTTAATTTATGAATTATCTGTATGTTGGAACCTCCGTGTAATTAATTTTACAGGAGGTTCACTAAATTTACTAAAGTTGCCTTGATTAGAATTATTAGGGTTTTGTTTAGTAGCATTCCGTGCTCATGTGGGTGGGGTGTTACGATTGGTATCGAGCGGGCTTTAGGTCCGTGGTAGTTGAAATATTAAATTGACACACTCGTGCACGATGGGTGGGTTGGGTTTTGCATTGCATTTACGCCCGTATGTTGTATTGAAGAATCTGTTGTGAGTTGAACTAATATATCTATAATATAATACTATTGTTATCTTGTGTGGGGTTAACCCACGTTTGAGAGGTTGAGGTCGTGGTTGTGACCTTGGGCTTTACCAGGCTACACCACCATTCACGGTGTGAGAATAGGGAAGTGGTTTTCTCGAATATCTTAGTATAGGTGATAATTTGAGTATCTTTGGAGAGATTGTTCTCTTCCCTAAAAAAAAATGATTTGGTCTACTCGAGTTAAGGTGTGCTTGATGAATTGCTCTTAGATTTGAAGTTTCTTCCAGTTGAGGTGTTTCCATTGATTTAATTTGATCATTTAAAGCAAATATTATTTTTCCAATGTTGAGCCCATGCGTTGATGAACCTTCTTTGGTTAGTGGTTACAATGCAGTTGATGGGTTTCAATTGGTTTGTATTTGTTTTATAGAGCAAATGTTGTCTTTTCTGACTCTTGAGCTATTCTTGCTACTTGTGATCGTCGTCTTTGATAGTATTGTTCCTTGTTATGGAGGTTCTACTTTCTTGATGGAAATCTTGACCCATTTATTCGCTTGATAATTTGGGTCATGAACGCGTTCCTCTTGAAATACCTTTAGTATGTGGAGGATTTGACTTTATGTATTTCTTTTGGGTATGATGAGTGTTGAAGTTTAATGGTTCCATTCTATGAAACAAGATGTTCAACCCCTTAGCGATGACTTTTTGTGGTTAAATGTGAGGTTGTAGCCAAAAGAAATTAATGATTTTGATTTGGGTTGTCAAGTTGGCCCTGTTCAATGGTGTTTAAACGATTTTAACTAAAATCCTTAGAAGGGAAGTTGATTGAGTTTTCTGTTGCAAATTGTTTAACTTGTGAAACCTTTGGCTTATGTGTTTCTCCTGGATTATTTCGAGTGTGGAAGTGCTATGCCTCTTTTCCTAAAGAAAAGAAAAGATCTTAAACTCGCTTATGTGTCTGGTTGAGTTTAGTTGGAATGTGGTAATCATCTAGATTAATTGATAAGGTATGAATTACCAAGATGATACTTTTGCATGGAACATGATTGGTTTTAAACCCAGAACTTTGTAATTGAGGTCGATTAAGTGAATGCTGTCTTTTAGTAGTTCTTGATGACTTGTTCTAATCTTTAAGATTGTGGAATTTGGTAGATTTGTTGGGTAATACGAAGTAATGTGTCTCAATGGATTAGTCTACCCATTCGGAATGGTTATGTTAAGGATGTGTTTGAACGATGCATAGAGGATATCAATCTGGAAAATTTCATAAACTAGTTACTCGATGATCCTACATAAATTACTAGATTGAAACATGTATAACAGATTAGATGAATGTTGAGGTAGTTTCTCATGAAACCTTGTTTCACAGGAGATGATATTATTGAATGTTTAAGTTTATTTTGCCCTAAAACTCTGAGCATAAACTGGAAGGTTGACTCGGTGTTTACGGATGGTTAGGTGAATACAAATAGACGTAGAATCCTGTTGCATGCGTGATAAAGATAAATGTCAATGATAGTTGAAGTGTGTTGAGCAACACTAATGGTTGCATAGATGAATGAATAAGTGATATACGAAAACGTGTCGGGCGAAGATGGTTTTTAATAGGTATGATTTTGTACATGAGGTTTGTTTCAACCTTATGACTGGTGTTTCTTTGGGAGATTTAGAATGGGATGAGAGGCGATGATGATTATCGCTAGGAGTGTATTATTTCATTGATAATGTGATTGTCAATAAGGGATTATGATGATAATAGTGAATGTTTTGTATAAAGGGATTGGACCGCTTGCCTGACACGGATTAAGTGAAAAGGTTTCTAGTTTTGGGTATGTGATCTTTCAGACCTCATGTTGATGTGGTAGCTGAATTTGTTTTTGCGTTTAATGACGTGTTGAGAGGTTTTATTAGCTTCTTAGTGATTTTTGTATTGAGGTTTATGAATCTCTTATTGCCGAGTTGGCAAAGTGATCTTTGTAACCAACGAAAGTCTTTTCTTTGATAAAGGTAAGAGTGAAGTAGAAGTATTTGAGATCAAGTCAAGTTTGGTAACTTACGGTTTCAATTTTGCTTAAACTTTCTGTTTTGCCCATCGAGTTTCTTGAATTCCAAAGGTAATGTTTTATTCCCGCTTGAGGACGTGTGCCCTCACCTTTGATCCTATCTTTTATTTTCCAAGAACATCATTATTTGATTGTTTTCGTGATTTTGAACTCTTTGTAAGTGGTAACGTTTTCCTCAGGCTGAAATTTATTTCTATTTGCCTCTTCTTCTAAGAAAGGGTTAACCGAACTATATTACAAAGTCTCTTGGATGTGAATTGGCAACGAGATAGGGGTGGTCTAGTGGATGATTTGTGAACCTTTGGGAGAGGCATCGAATAATTAATCAATTTATTAGAATAATCCTTGAAAAGGATTTGAGTTAAAAGAATATTAGTCTTTGGAGTTGATGATTTTGTAGTCGCAACTAGTAGGACCTATAGCGAGATGTGGTCCAAGATTTCGTGTTTATTTTTGAGAACATTAGAAGTAGCAAGTATCGGAATCTTGATCGAATTTTAGAGTATCGCATTTGGGTACTCAAGAAGATTGTGTAGAAGAAGCATGATGGTGTAGTTTCATGACGGTAATAGTGTGGAGAAAATTAATCGTTGCGTTAATTAACGGGATAGTAGGAATAATTGAGTTATTGTCAAGTATGACTCGCCCTGATGAGTAACCCCATAGGAGTTAGATTATCTCGATGGATGACTTGGTCAAGAATATATTTATCTTTTGACATTAAATGATTGAGTATGTTTGAATCTTGGTCAATCGCTTAGGTATTGCTAAGAGGTATATTACGCTTGTGTAGTTGGATTGGATTGGTGTGGATTAGAGAAGGTCTAAGGTTGGTGAAATAAAGTACCTTGGGGCGGTTATCGATTAGTTAGGAATATTGATATTAATGACTAAGATTATTGTCGAGCTGGGTAAAATTTTAGTAAACGAATGTGAGGATTTCCTATCAACTAAACCAGAAATTCACGATAGGAGACTTGAAGGTTAAATTTGGGGGCCCTGTATGTTATGCTAGGACCTGAAAGACCCAGTAATATGTGCAGAGGTGGAAGAACAGAACTGAATTTTAAATAGTGTGTTGACCTTTGATAGAATTCTTTGGGTAAAGTAAATGAGTGGGAATGTGGTGAATATCAAGTTGATTATCTATAAAAGATTGAGGTGATGTGATTGTGGATGAAATTTATATTGAGGAGTGTTGGGAACTATTTGTCAAGATAATTCTTTTGGTAGAGAAGTTGATCAGAGTATGCTATTGTGGATTGGAAGAGTCTCTCTTCATAGGTGTGGATTTTGTGTTCAGATTGAGCACAGCTTTGATATTGCCAAATAAAAAAAATGAATAAATTAGAGTGTTATGCGATGATTGGGAATCTCAAGGTTAAAAATAAAGATGAAAACCCTACAAGAAAGTTTGAGGAAAAGGTTGTATTCTTGGATAATGAAATGTTCTCTTGGCTTTTATTTGAGATTTGTCTTCGTGATGATGCCAAACATTTATTAAGTTGGTTCTTCTCGGTATGCGGGATTCTTTCGGCTAAGACAAATAAAGGAAATGGTTGTTTTGAGCATTCGAGTGATTTTGCCTTTGGCTTATGTGGTGTTCATTGGTAGTCTGTCTAATTCGAAGTGGAAGAGTTTCATGATGAATCTTTTGGTTTTGAATTTAACTCTTTTGGTGGGAGTTGGTGATGCGTGTTCGCGTTGAGAATTCTTTATTCTCGGTTGGGTTTTGTTTTGTTAGAGCTTGTTTAAAATGAGTTACGTAGTGCGTCCACGATTAAAGAAGGTGCCCTTTGTAAAATTGAAAAGATCGAATGATACAAGGAACACGAGTTATGTGCTATGTGCAGGTTGTGTGATTTGGTACTAAAGAAAATGTTGACCTTTGGTACTTTGGCTGTTTCTGAAATAGGCGAAGATTCGGGAGATAGCGCATTACTAGGACCGTCTCGAGTCCTAGCGTGCCTAGAGCGTGAAGCTCGTTAGGGCCAGTGGCCCACGAGTAAGACCATGTCAACGAGACGTGACCGTTGAGTAACTCGTGAAAGGTTGGGGCGTGAAGTAAGGCGTAACATTTCAATTATGTCAGGGTTTGGTGGTCCCATAATTCCGAGAGGAAAAAAAAACTTGGGAATGGGAGTCTCGCATGTGCGAGCTTTGTCCGGAGTTATTCATAGCAGGAGCGTGGCAATGTTAGTAATCCTAATCGTGATTATTCTTTGGCTTTAGCGTGTTCGAATTCGGGTCGAATTGCATTTAAAGGGTAGAGTGTAATATCTCAAAAAAAGGTACTTGAAAGAAAAGTCAAGAGCGATGAAAGTAACCATGAAAGAATCATAGGGAAAAGATTAAATAGGGATTTAAACGGGGAAAAAATGGAATTTTTGGGCAACTCAGGCTAAGGCCTTCGGCTCGCGGTTTTTGGCCCATTAGTGGAGGAGGGGCAACAAACCTAAGCCACCCTCCCCTTGCGCCTCCTCCTCCTCCCCATTTGGGCAGCTTGCCACCCCTCCTTCCCCACTCCTTGCTGCCTCTCCACCCCTTGCGCCTCCCTAGCCCCATGGTGCTGGTCAGAGAAGGAAGAAGGAACCCCTTGGGTGGCCGGCCAAGAAGAGAAGAGAAGAGGGAAGAGAAGAGAAAGAAGAGAAGAAGAGGAGGAGAGGAAGGGTTGCAACCGGGAGAACGTGGTGATCGTCGATCCGCTGCGTGCACTCTCCGTTCCGGCAAGGGTAACCCGTTGTCCCTTCCGTTGGGTCGTTTTCTAGTTGTTTTATTTTCGGATGTCAGTTCGTCGGTGTTCTGCAGCGGTAAAGGTTGACGTTTTTTGTTAGGTTAAAGGCAGAATTGGGTCTAGGTGTCTCCTATAAAGTTGTAGATATCATAGTTATCTTTCATTGCCGACAAGAATCAAGTCATTCTGACTTCGGTAGCCAAAGTTATGAATTTCTTAGTATTTCTTTGTTTCTGGAGAGAAGCAGAATTACTAGTGTTGGTTAACCTGATCGAAGCGCATATTTAGAGGGGTTTCCAGAGGGTCTCACCATAACGAAAAACTAGGCTAATCCTCTTAGCTTTCAGGAAAACTAAAGATCACTAAATTCGGACGGACGTAGAGAAAGTTATGGTAGTTTCTTTGTTGCTGTCCAGAGACCCGACGCGAGAATTGATACTCTGTTGTATGGCTTGGTAGGGCTAGTAAAGGGACGAATCAGAGAACCTCACCAACTAGGTTTAGAAGGGGAATTCAATAAACTTTTCAGAATGTCCAAGATCTCTTTATATGGATTTCTGTACAATTAGTTATGTTTTTAGAAGGTGACTGTCCTTTGGTAGGACAGATGGTAGTTGGTAATAGAATTGGGGACCGCGTTTTAGTGGCCGTTATGCTCAATTGTATCTATAGTTTTGCTTTTGAATCTATATGGTAGCCTTAGCGTGTCTCATATGTTATCCAGTGTGGGTTTGATTCGGGAGCAGCACCGTATCCCCAACCTCCTCGTTCACACGGTTGAGGCAAGTGCATTGTTGTTAAATGGGTGTGATTGATTGGCTATGTTTGTGTGCTATTTGATATATGGTTGCATAGCAAGATGGCTTACTTGATGAATGTTTAAGTATGGTGATGGCTCAAATTATACTTATGCTCTCTGTGGTTCAATGTTGTTGTCTTTTGGTAAGATTGATGATGAATGAGAGATGAGCATTTGCATATTGAGAGCATATTGAGGCTTGGTCACGGTGACCAAGCATGTTTCTTGAGATCCCGTCATGAATGTGACGGGCCCGAGATCCTCACTCGTGGAGCGTGGGCTTGAGGTCCCGTTACTTGCGGAGTAACGGGCAATTGGTCCTGTCGCGTGCGCGCACGAGCATGGGTATGCGGCGGCGGTTGCATACTGCATGACACGTGTAATGCACACGAAAGTTAAAGATAAAGGTTCCTTGAGCATTGCATTTGCATATGAGATGTTCTATTGTTGATCTCCTTTACATGTATGTTGATGTTATAGTTTTGTTATGTACTTGCCGAGTCCGTGGACTCACTCTTGCTTTTATTGTTGTTTTAGGTACCGAGCCAAGAAGCGACATGCACGGGGAAGTAGTCGCTAGTCACACACATGCCACATGAACTAAATAAAGTTGAATGATCTTGAGATCGTAATTGTTTTTAGTAATTGGGCAAGATACTCAAAGGTTCATTATGTCTTGTCTCTTGCGGGGTTTAAGTATAATAATGATGAGTAGTGGAACTTTATACTTCATTGGATTGCTAGATACTTAGCATGTCTTTGATTATCTTTTGATGTGTCGGATGATAGTTTAGTTAATTTATGAATTATTCAGTATGTTGGAACCTCCGTGTAATTAATTTTACAGGGAGGTTCTCACTAAATTTACTAAAGTTGCCTTGATTAGAATTATTAGGGTTTTGTTTAGTAGCATTCCAGGCTCATGTCGGGCTGGGGTGTTACAAAAACCACATAAATTGAGTCCACGATGTTGTCCAGCACCACTAGAAAAGGTGTCAAAGAAACCATCAACAGGGTGAGTCCTCTTGCTAGGCTCTTTATTGTGCAAGTCATGAGAAAGGCTATTCTCACTAGGAGACTTAGAAGCATGAGCTCGATGCATGTCGAAAACAGAAATCCACAAAATGTCCATCATTCTCACAAAATGAGTAATGGTGTAAAGGTCTACTAGAAGACATGGTCTGAGAGGATGAAGCACCATTGTCGCTCAAAGAAGAAGTCATTTGGGACAAGCTAGAAGAACCAACATCATAACTCGCCCTCGTGTTGGCACTAGGCTCACACATGCCATGAGATGGGAAATGTGTGTCCCTAAAAGCTTGACGACACATTTGACGCCGACGTTTGACACGGCAGAAGCAAAACTCAACAGTGTATCCATCTTTCTTACAAAAGGTGCAATGATACTTCTCTTTGGGAGATATAGTAGCATTTGAGAAAGAAGCACCCTTGTCTTTAGAAATCCCTTGGACAACACAAGAAGAGTTAAAAAGAGTCGCACTTGCCAAGGAAGAGATACTCAAAGCAATGGTACAAATGCCAACATCAAATGATTCATGTTTAGCACGAGAAGACTCCAACTCCGAATGTAAGAAGCAAGAGAAATCTTGAAAACATCAATCTTAGAGTGGAGGGAAATACAAGAGTGACATGACCTGGCGCTCATATCATCACGCAATCTCTTCAAAGACTCAACCTTGCTTTTCAAGGCAATGCAAGATGTGCAGGAAATTAATGATGCTTTTGTATTAAACATGCAATTCAAAGCATCAATTTTATTTTATTTAAACTGGCACAATTCTTGCAAGAGACTAAACCATCCTTAAGCAATTTTTTTATATTCTAAGCATATGCTACAAGGGCTAGCTTCAATTTCAATAATTTCAGCCCTAGCATTCTCTAATTGCTCAAGGTAAATGGAATTAGTCAATTTTAACTTCTCAAATTCAGCAAGCATGCCTACACAAGAATCATTATCATTTCTAGCCATAGATCTAAAATTGTCTATTTCTAACTTAGCATTATTAAGCTCATGATGTAAGGCAACACAAGAATCAATGGCATAGAGGCATTTGATTTCAATAATTCATTTTCAGATTTTAAGCATGCAAGAGAATTATTCAAGTTATCCATGTCTACAAGCAAGGAGTCGAAAGCATACATGGAGGTTTTCAAATTGGCGAGCTCATGTGGTAAATCACCCTTTTCTCTTTCTAACAATTTAATTTCATTTCTAAGAGCATGCAATTTAAGATCATATGACAACAAGCCATTAATAAGTTTTTCTTTGTTCACCTTGCTTAGCTTGAGTAGGGGATCATTCTCGCATGACTCATCATGATCATCCTCGAAAAGCTCTACAATATGCTCATTTTCAAACACTACTCTACATATGTCATTGGGCTCTGTCTCTTCGGGCTCTATGGAGAACTCATGTTTGAAACTAGTGCACATATGGGTAAAGTGGCCACGAGCACCACACATACCACAAATTTGATCTCTAGCAAACCATCTCCGAAATGATTCACACCTCACATGGTCATCGGCCAAAGAGTCACAAGAAGATGAACTAGAAGACTCACAACACCTTCTACTAGGCGCCATGCTCAAAGATCGGTGAAGATCACAAAAGAGCAAACCTTGCTTTGATACCACTTGTTGGACCGAAGAGGCGACTAGAAGGGGGGTTGAATAGGCGCCACACAAAGATGACCTCTTTAAAATCTTTTGTCTTAAGACATTCACGGTTCTCTCATTCTAATAGCTATGCGGAGCTATGAAGATCAGAGATAATCATTCAATAAGAACTAGGCAAAAAAGGATAAAACTCGCTGAAATCCCCACTGACCGGTGAGACTAGTAAATAGTAAAATCAGCACAGAGACTGAATTTCAACAGTATTTCAAAATTGCAAATTGGTCTAACTGTTGATCTACAACTCCAAACTTCATGAGACTTGAAACATACCTTCTCTAGGATGTCAGGAACCTATTCCAATCAAAGATCGTGAAGATCATTGCCAAAGTTCCGACTTTTTTCCGTTTGAGTAAAGGTTGCTCCAAAACCGGGCGAAATATGAAAATGGTCATTGAGAGGATTTCGTGGGAGGAATCAATCCAAGATGGCTAAGGATAGTCTCCCATACATCCTAGCACCCTCAATCACAGGAAGAATAAAGAGAAAAACCCTCAAGAACAAAACCCCTAAAATCACCATTTCTTTCACTAAAACGAGCAAAATCAAACTTAGATCCAAAAGCTTGCTCATGAGTGGTATGATGATCAAGATGACCTTAGATCATATCCCATACATCCCAATAAGCAAGATCACAGTAAGATTCCAAATAAAAACCTAAGAGACACCAAAAATCCCAAAGGCATCAAAGAGAGAGCAAGAATAAGATAGAACTCATCTTAGAGCAAATCTTGCATGGATTGATTAGGGAGATTGTATCTTTACAGCCACTCCACTATGGAGGACAAAAGCTCAACATGTGAGCACTCAATCAATCCATCTCATTAAACCTAGCCTCTCCACTTTCCTCTCATATCCTTAAATCACAAATTAGGGTTTCTAGTGACAGGTTAGAGGTGCACAACCAACACCGCCTCTTTTATAATGGAGGCTAGCTTAGAGAGACATCTTAACAGCACCGTTAAGCCCACACACAATAGGTTTCACTTGCATCGAACCCTGCACCACTTGATGCAACCTGTAGCACGAAACGCCATGCCGCTTGATGTAACCCGTCACACGAACTGTCGTGCTGCTTGATGTAACCCGTCACATGAACTGTCGTGCTGCTTGATGTAACCCGTCACATAAAACTGTGCTGCTCGGTCATCATCCATGTGGCCCCAATGACTTCCCGCCAAGCCTCTCATACGTTCGAATCCCACCGAACTGTCCTTGCTTGCAATGGGGACCAAGTCTCTTGGTGTACCACATGTCTCACCATGACTGCAGCTGGCTTCCTTGACCGTTCAAGACCTCAGCTCCTCCCTGAGCCTAGTCCGAACCTGAACTCCTCCCTGAGTCTAGTCCCGGTCTACTTTGTCACTGCCCATCATGTTCATCATTGGTAGCTTCCGCTCCAATTCCTTGTCTTCTCGGTTTGTAACCACCACGCAAGCCTCAGTCATCTTTCAGCACCACCTCGATCATTCTGTACCTCGGTTCTCCTAACTTGGTCCCGATCTAGTCTGCCTCACCATGACCTAGCTCCGGTATCCTACAACCATCACAAACAAGCAAACCGTTACGTAGCACCGCACAATACGCACAATCATCAATTCACATAATTGATGAGGCACGAGCACATACCTTCACAAAGGTCTTTGCTTAAACTTCGTCTTCTATGATTCTTGTCCATCTTGCGCCTTGCTTGAGTACAACCATCTCACCTAACATCCACAACTGTTCTGGACCTTGGTTCTCCTAACCAAGTCTCGGTCCTCCTCGTCGTTGACCATAGTTGACTCCAAGCCACCTGCACAACAATAGACCAAGCAACCATTTCTAAGCACAAGTTCTTCACAACTTGACCTATATTAGTAAAACCATGTATCATGCAACATCTATACAATGAAACCCATAAAATTAACCTAAACAACAAAGTCTACGATCAGCTCCACGACCATTGTCTACGAGTAGTGTCCATGACCACTGTCTACGATTAGTTTCCACGACAACTATCTATGACCAGTGTCCAGAACCACTGTCTTCGACCAGCATCCATGACCACTGTCTACGACTAGTGTCCAGGACCACTATCTTTGACCAGTCGGTACTCGTAGCTACAGTTCTCAAAGCTTTCGACCACTCAGTACTTGAAGCTATAGTACTCGAAGCCTTTGACCACTTGGTACTCGTAGCTACAGTACTCGAAGCCTTCAATCACCCGGTACTCATAGCTACAATACTCAGAGCATTCGACCACTCAGTACTTGGAGCATATCCCTAAGATATCCACAGAATAGTAAAAGATTTCTGTATCATAAATGGAGGGTCCACTTGAGAGAGAAATAACTGAAGAAAATGAAGGATTGTAAGATGTAAATGACAAGTGGGTCTAATTGTCATATGCACAAGGAAGACATGAATTATCTCCATAGTAGTTACGTTTAGAGCAGGAGCTTCACGGCCATGGTGGCGGCGTCAAAGAGGAAAGGGAGAGGCAGCCAACGAATGGGCAAAATGGAGCCCCGGCGACGAGGTGGAGATCATGACGTGAACGGATTTTGGAAAAACTTACCGAGGAAGCGGGGAATGCGAAGAAACGGTTTCAGTGTCATGGCTCGACAAGGTCGGCGGTGACTCGGTGATCTTTAGGCAATGGGAACAGAAGCACGACGTAGAACCCATCAAGGTGAACTCAATAGTGTCGACGGCTCAGCGAGAGGACCTTCGGTAGCGACGTAGTCCGACAGAGAAGACCTTCAATGGGCGGCGGGCTAACGTCGGCGTTCTGGGCAAACGGAGAGGAGTTAGCGTGTGAGGTTTGTGGTGAAACGAAGAGGGAAATGCAGGGAACACAATGCTCACCTTGGTGGTGGTGGAATGGGCACGGTCGGCCAGTGGCGAGGAGAAAGGCGGCGACGCACAAAATTGAATAAATTAAATAAAAACTAAAAAATATAAAATAAATACTGGAAATTAGAGGATGAATTTTAATGAATTTAGGAGAAAGAATTAACGGATTTGGAGTTTGTTTGAGAGAGAACGAATTTATGGAAAAATAATTCTCATGAAAATGGACATGTACAAAGCATGGATTGAAGACTAGATAATTAGCTAGAGTACTCCATTCATGTCTATGCCCAACAGGGAGTTCAGCGCATGGTGGAAATGGCGGCCAGCGGCCAGAGGAAGGGAGAGGCGGCCGATGAATAACAGAAATGGAACTTCGATGACATACTCTACGTGATGGTAGTGGCGCAGATCGAGACGAGGTGAAGCGGCGGCGAAGCAAGCGGAAGCGAGCGCGCGGCGCGCAAGACGGGCGGCGGCGCTCCGGCGATGTTCCAGTGAAGAGGGAGGTAGCACGGCGTAGAACACGACATCGCAATGCTGTTGGTGGAGATGGTGTTGCGGGAAACCCTTCGATGGTGGTGTAATCATCGATGAGGAGAGCTTCGGCAGGTAGAACAAAATTTTTGATTATGGACGGTAGAAGGCGAATGAGGAAGGGAGAATCTGGGAATGGGATGAGGATGGAGAGGGGCTCCTAGTGCTGCTATTTATAGGGCCAGAGAGGAGCCGAGGAGGGAGAACGACATGCATGACTGTTGGCGGACAACGACGCGTACAGGCGATATTAGTGCATAGATTGAAGGGATTGAAGGCCGGATTGGAGGAGGCATTATGTGGGGGTATTAATGTTCTTGATTACGCAAAGATTTGGAGAGGAAATCATGGGTTTTCAAAAGCTTCATGTGGCTCTAATGGTGTTGTGTGTTTTCTGGACATGAAGCAAGAAGATAACGCTTCACGTGAAGAAGAAAGGAGGAGAGAGAAAGAAATAGAGAAGAGAATAAAAGAGAATGCATAATCAGTTGAAAGGAAAAAGGAAGGATGGCAACGCATGCAAAGTTAAGTGTGCCCCTTTTGAGAAGGGTTCGGATGGGTGACCCAAATGGGAATTTGATTTTTTTAAATTTTTTTTCGAATTTATAGATTAAGCAATAAATCAAATAGATTTTTAGAAAATAGCAAAGAGAGTTAAAAAATTCTAGAAAAATTCACAGAAATTCCTTGAATTGTTTTCAACTTAATAAAATAATTCTAACTTAAATTTGGCTTTTATTTTTGTACAGTAATTATTTTTATTTTCTAGAAAATAGGAAAAACCTTTTTAAATACAGAAAATTCTAGAAATTAATTAAAAATTTATTTTTTCACTTTAAATCCAATAAAAACTCATAAAAAGAATAAATTTTATTTTTGACTTTTAAAATCTTGGAAATTCAAGAAAATCAAGAAAATACTATTGAAACTCAGAAAATCTAATAAAATAATAATTTTATTTTTTGGTAACAGAACTTTGGGATGTTACAACTGAAGTGTGGCTTGGCCTTCTGTTCTTGCTTGCTTTGTATTCCTTGTAGATGCAGTGAGGTTGTGCTTGGGCTCCTTGTTCTTGGCTTGTGGTTTTGCTTGTTGGTTTTGCTTGGCAGTGAGCTAAGGCTTGTGCTGGTTTTTTGCTTGTGCTATTGTGGCTTGCTCTTGGCATAAAATAAATGGTGAGGCTTTGAAGTGGAAATAGCTTAAGAAAGGGGAGACACTCGGCTGGGCATTCTCTTGTGGCCTGTTGAGGACACTTATGCCCTTGCCCTTATCGAGATGGCCCTCACATGATACTATTGGGCTAAGTACCTTTTGGTCCATGGAGAGTTCTTTGCACTATTCTTTGGTTTTACTACTGCAGATAGTAAATCAGTAATACAGAAGGTGGGTGTTGGGCTCGATAAAAGGAATGGGCCATGGGTCCATAAGGCAATGTCGAATTTTGCTACGGTTGAGGTAAGGTGGTAGAACGTGGGTGTCGAATGCTAATAACACCGGGTGATGAGACCTACTGAAGGGCTAGAGTGCCGACTAACCTAGGTTGGTCTGGAAACCTTGAGGAACTTCAGGCAATCTGATGGCAATCTTTCTTTATTTCTAATTCCATTTTATAGCCTTTGGTTTGCTAATGATCTTTTGATTATTGGCGGATGAGGGAAATGTGGACGGTTTTGGATTGGTCGTAGAAAAGGCTTGACTGGCTGGCGATAAACGGACAATGATACAAGGAAGGCTTCAGTGACATGCAATGCAAGATTTTATTTTATTCTTTTTGTAATTTAATCAAAGTTGTAATTTATATATTCTGCTCGGCTGTAGATAATTATTGTAATGAAATCCCAGTTTGTAATATTTTACTTTTGCTTGTAATGAAATTTTGTAAGTGACTCTGATGATTATATTGATGATCCAATAATGCGGCAATGATTTCTAGTGTAAATTCTGATGTTGAATTCTGATTTAATTAATTTTATATGAGATTGCTTGGCAATGTGTTTGATAATAATTTGTGCTTACGTTTGTTCTTTACTTAGAAAATTTTAATTACTACTAATCACCGATTAGCATTGCTTAGTTCAAGTTAATTGTTCGGGTTCTCACATCCCCCTTAAGAAAATTTCGTCTCCGAAATTGAGATCTCCCTCGAGCAGGTGGTGGTAGGCTTCGCGTAGTTCTTCGTCGTTCTCCCACATGGCTTCACTGACAGAGTGATTCTTCCACTAGATTTTGTAGAAGCAGATCATCCGGTTTCTTAACTGGTGGTCTTGTGTGGCCATAATCTTCAATGGGTGTTCTTCGTAGGGTAGATCGTATTGTAGAGGGAAGTTGATATTTGTTAAGTGTTGTGAGGGCTCTCTTTGGCATTTTCTAAGCTATGAGACGTGTAATACGTCATGAATTCTCAATAATTGGCTTGGTAATTCTAGTCGATACGCCAAGGTGCCTTTATATGCTTTAGGGTCTGCAATGGTCCAACATACTGTGGACTTAGTTTTCCTTTTAATCTGAATCGGTGCACCCCGCGCATAGGTGATATCTTCAAATACGCATAATCCCCGACTTCGAATTGGAGGTCTCTTCTAGGTTGGTCTGCATAGCTCTTTTGCCTACATTGAGCAACCTTGAGATGCTCTCGAGTTAGCGGTATTTTCTCGTTGTTTTCCTATACCAATTCAGGGCCAAACAATGTTCTTTCTCCGACTTCATACCCATATATGGATGATCTAAATTTTCTGTCGTAAAGAGCGTTGTATGGTGCCATTTGAATACTAGACTGGTCGCTATTCCCAGAATCAAGTTGATAGTAAATTTTATCTCCCTATCTGGGGGCATACCGGGTAATTCCTTATGGAATACATATAGGAAATCTCTCACTACTGGTATATGTTTTATTTCCTTTGCTTGTAGGCTGGCCAAGGTATCTATGGTAGCATCCTTGTGGTTGCATCCTCATGGTTCATTCGGAAGATAATAACTATTTTGGATATTGTCTCTAAGACATGCATGATTGACATGTTGATGGTTTTGACTATCGTCATGCATACTTGACATGTTGATGGTTTTGACTATCGTCAGCTTGTGCGCTTTAAAATCTTATTTCTCTTTTCACTAGTTCATAAGATGTTGCTGAACCCTGAGTTTGAGCCACTACTATTATTTGTAGGCTTCACCTATTGGCTTTTGGTTAACAGGTTGGCATTTGAAACGGTGCAACTTTACTTATTTGATTTGTGCATGTGTACACATACTCTCCAAATCAATCTATTATGACTGTTGATCCACCATGTCATTGTTTCCGTTAGTCCACCAACAAGTGTAGATTAACTAATTACTACTATTCAATTAACTCCACTAATTTCATCAATTCTCTATAATTCAACCAATACACCTGGATTCCATTCAAAGCTTACTATAATAATCTAACTTCATTCTTTATTCATCACTTGTACCTAATTGTCTTGTCAAAACCAAACTTCTAAAATTCACTACTAATATATTTATTTCCTCTAAGATTTCTTCTAAATCCATTTATTCAATCATAACCCATACCTCCTATATAACCAAATTATCCCATTGATTCCTCAAAGTCTATATGTACTTCTTGATTCAATCAATCTACCAAAATCATCATCATGAATTGTTATGAAAAATCTATCCTTTTTGTATTTCAATCACCACTTTTACTGGATTAAGTTCCCAATACTAATTCTCCAACAATTACTAAGATCCATTCAAATCCGCCAAAATGTATTTCTATAACCCAACCAAGATTTATTTCTATACAACAAAGATATACATCTTCGATCCAACAATAACATATTTCAATATTCAACAAATGTATTTCTATCATGCACAATAATATATTTCAAATAATCTGATCATGATATAATCCTATGATCCAACAATGATGAGATTCGATAATCCAACTCCAACAATTATATAATCCCCCAATCCAATCTTTAACAATAATTTATCTCCATAATCCAATATCCCTAACTCCAACAATCCAACAAATGTATTCCTATAATCCAGTAGCCAATATTTATTTCTATATCCAACAATAATCCAATATTCAATAATCCTATATTTATAATAATCCAACATCTATCAATCCAATATCAACAACAATCTATTTCTATAATTTGACATCCATTAGTCCAATATCCAATAATCCAATAGTAATCTATATCCAACATCCATATCCAACAATCATGTAATCTTTTAGTCTGATATTCAACAATCATGCACTCTTTTGTCAGGTGGCGTCCTCTACACTTCGCACATCCACGAGCTATGGCAATAGGCTGCTGCTGAGCTATGGGTCTCTAGAAGATGGGTTGAAGGTTAAACCATATGAGACTTGTGGTTTCTTACAATATATTGCCCCTGTTCCACCATCTTTCTCTTGTGACAGGTTGGTGGTTGGCTGGCTGGCTGCTGGTATTGTGGTTGTTCTGGGTTGGCCAGGTGCTGTCTCATTACAATCTACTTTGGATTTTCCATTGGTGTGTCCCTC
Source organism: Ampelocalamus luodianensis (assembly GCA_036346255.1). Lineage (NCBI taxonomy): Eukaryota > Viridiplantae > Streptophyta > Magnoliopsida > Poales > Poaceae > Ampelocalamus > Ampelocalamus luodianensis. The sequence continues at coordinate 50,210,078 of CM070618.1, read as the reverse complement.
GGTAAGAATCCCAATCTTACTCCCAAATCTCGATCGACGTGTTCTTGACCTTCCATCCTGGGGGAGGTGTTAAGAAATGGTTTGCATTAGTGGTGGTACTTGTAGCCTTTTACTTTGATGAGTCTCCTTGTTGGGCATGAGGATTGGGTATATTCCGTAGAGTGACAGCCTCTCACGCTATTACTTGGTGATGAAGCTCATCAGCCAATGAGCATATTATTTGCATCCATGGACAAGATGAGTATGATATGGAGGCCAAAGAAAAATACCGGACTTTGGATAACTTGAGTGACTATTGGTGAATTAATTCACTCCGCACTTGGATTTTATGGTGGCCATTGGGATCCTGATGGTAAATACATTCTTGAACATAGCTAGCGTGGATCTTTTCATATGTGTAGAGATGTTGGAGTGGATTCTAAAAATTGGCATCCTTGGATACTCCCATCTGGTCATTTTGCACCCGTATCTGACTTAACATGGTCAACATGTGGCGAATATTTGCTATCCGTTGGCCATGACCAGGAAGGTTCTTGTACTTATATCAATTTTGATCCAAGTAATAGAACTTATATACCTAGTTGGTTGTCATTTACTTATATACCTAGTTGGTTGTCATTTTCTCTTACTGCTTGCTAATCCTTTTGTGCATCAATGTTAAATATGCAAACAACACACATATCTGCTTCTTGGAGAAATCAAGTTAGCCTAGGAGATGTGATTTGTTAGCGCAAAATCACTCATTCGCAAATTCATGATATTAACTGTGTGTCATTCCTTCCGGGTATTGGGAACTACCGGTTTGTTAGTGGTGCTGAGGAAAAAGGTTTTTCAGAGTCTTTGAAGCTTCTTTATCATTCTTGAAAACCTTATTAGAAGCAACTTTGTTGAAACTTGACAACTCTGAGTATTTTTACAATATGCAGGTCCTTGGAGCAAATATGTCTATTCTTGGTATTTCACAGAAACCTGGAGGGGGTGTTAATAAATTGGTTGTATTAGTAGTTGGACTTATAGCATTTTAAGTTGAGGGGACTTTTTGTTGGTTATACTAAATTTTCGCTTCATTAGCAGTAATTTGTGGTAGGGGATGGTATCATATTCATTTGGCAGATATTAATCTAGGGTGAGTTGCGTTAATCCATATACATTAAGCAAATAACACCAAGAAACAATGAAATGCAAAAAGATCCAAATCCTACACTAGTTGGGTTTCATGCCCAGTCACGCTCGTATACCCGTTCTCGAGACCGCACAAACCACATGTTTGGGACCGCTCGGAGCTTGCCTCTGAGTGCGAACCTACACTACCTTGGATCCACGTGCCCAAGTATGCTCGAGATCCTATTCTTGAGACCGCCCAAACTACGTATTTGGGACTGCTCAGGGCTCATTCATGAGTACACCCAAGACTTCACTCCTAGGTATGCCAGAGCTACACGTTTGGAGTACCACGAACCACTCGTTTGGAAAATCTGATATGTAGAAATGAGATAAATCACATTCTTTTTATACCGTCAGCTTTTATTTGCTCTCTTTAAGTATACTTGCTTTCTTTTAGAATGCTGACAAATCAATTTAGTTATACAGGTGAGGAGGTAAGGAATCTCATGGGTATGGTCCATGCTCATCCAACAAGTGGAAAAGTGGGTCCATGCCAGAATTCTACTCCATGCCTCTAGTCCAGGCACTAAAGTCTAATTCTTATGATAATACACCCACGCTTAGAGTTTTCGAGCAACCTATCCTAGGTTGAGTTGCGTGTCTAACAGGAGATAACAACATGAATCCTACGTTCTCCCCTCGCACTCTCTTGGGTGGAGGACTGAACCTAGACATCCAACGAAGGAATGGTTTTATGTTAGTATGCTGTCACTCTAAGGAAGATGAGCTTTTCAACATAATACTTTTGAAATGGGAATGGAATAGAAATTAATATGACGACAAGGATTAATAAAGTACTTAGTGCCATATAACAAGCAAGAAAAGGCATCCTTAAGTTCTTGCTACAGTTTCTATTTTATTAGCGTGGCCCTAACCGATTGCTCTGATACCAGCTGTGGCGCCTTGTGTCATTACCCCGGAGGGTAATCACACTTAGGCATACGGATTACTATTTGTCTACTCTACCCCAGAGGGTAATCACACTTAGGCATACGAATTACTATTCGTCTACTCAGTAGGACACCGCTCCCATGAATAGCAAGCCTTACCAAAGTCAATGCAGCAAAACAATAAGATAGAAAATGTACATCTTTATTACAGTAGTAGCCATGCAAGGCTATGGTCTTTATTACAAATAGTAATTTACAACTGCCAAATGGGACTAAGTCGACGTACTCGCCTGCTCTGCCCTACCTACCGCCTACTCGTCCCACTCGCCGAATAAGCTACCCATCTCGCCCTGGTCCTCGTAGTCAACGCCCTTGTCTAGTGCGGCCTCTTCAGTACCTACGTGTCCTTTGTCCCACTCGGGATAGAACCCAGCCAGAATAGGATCTAACAAAGAAAAATAATAGCAAGTTTGAGTACTAGTGTACTCAGCAAGTATTAATAGCAAAAATACACTTGATGACTCATCTCTATTCGGTATCACATTTTCTAGATAATCTATTTTTTTTGAAAATAAATAACCCATCAAAACTTTAGGTGGCAGATTTTGATACCGAAAAGACTACTAGTCACTCGGAGAGAAGATAGACCCCTAGCGGTTCCCGTAGACTCCAATCCCAGAGACAGGCATGGATTCATGATTTTGTATAGCACTGCGCTGTCTTATACCACTTTACCCATACCTACTCTGAACTCTCTTTGAGCTAGGTCCCCAGCATTTCCTTTGATGTGGGTTCGAGTTCATAATACAAAATGTCTTCCATGTTACGTGATTAATTCCTCCACCCATTACTTTCCGTCAGTATCTTAGGCGCACCCAGTCCTCCACCGAGTTCCAATAATGTTAGTTGGGCTAGCTCTCCGGTCCCCAACACTCCACTTAGCGCTATGGCACCATCTTCATCCTACATAATTACTTACCCGATGTGGAGGGCATGATTACGTAACAAGGTAGCATTTTTTGCCTGCCAAAATGGAAAAATGGTTGGCACTTAATTTACAGCCCTTGATCCGGTTGAGAGTTTTGTTGGTCCTTATATTTTAACCATATGTAAAGGGGTCCCACCTCTTCCCTCATCTCTTTCCTACCCCGGTCCCCCTTTACCAGCCATAATATTAACTCAGTTCTCATCTCATTCCTCATTCATCATCTCTTTTCATCTTCTTCATCTTCTTTTATTTATTCGATTTTATACAGAATGTAACTTTTACATTTAAGATGACTATATTGATGTTCAAGACATAAGCTTGCCTTCGGAATTGTAGAAAATATCGACATCGACAGAATCGGTATCAGCTTCTCTCGTCTGCATTGGTTCGTCTACTGCAATTATATGATGGTGCGAATAATAAATAAATACATAATTACTTTCAGTGATATTATGCGTACATTAGTTAGCTCGTTCTTTTTGTTAGCGGATTTTAATTTCATAACATTTTTCGGAACCCTCGTTAGGTTAGTACTCCTCAACTGCAGTGTTTCTACAGTCTACTAGCTCTGGGATCGAGGTTGTCTATATTTGTGTTTTATCGTACAAAAATAAATTACTAAACGATTCCTGCCTGCAACTAGTCTATTAAATTTTACGCGTGCAAATAAATCATAGTTGTAAATCCCTAAAAAGGCTCGACTGGCTGGCGATAGACAGATAATGATACAAGGAAGGCTTCAGAGACATGCAATGCAAGATTTTATTTTATTTTTTGTAATTTAATCAAAGTTGTAATTTATATATTCTGCTCGGTTGTTGATAATTCTTGTAATTAAATCCTAGCTTGTAATATTTTACTTTTGCTTGCAATGAAATTTTGTAGGTGACTCTGATGATTATATTGATGATTCAATAATGCGGCAATGATTTCTGGTGTAATTTTTTATGTTGAATTCTGATTTAATTAATTTTATATGAGATTGCTTGGCAATGTGTTTGATATTAATTTGTGCTTATGTTTGTCCTTTATTTAGAAAATTTTAAATACTGCTAATTATCAATTAGTGTTGCTTAGTTCAAGCTAATTGTTCGGGTTCTCACAAGATCAGGGCCACATGTTAGTGATACATTGACTGATATCTTCCAACTCGATGAACTTTGCAATGGTGTTGAGCAATTTTTTTACTAAGACATCCCACTCTTCAAATTATATCAGAGACATGCTAGGTAGCACGTGCTTTGCATCATTCAATATTCCCACATCATGTACCTGTCCGTCGCTATTCATCAATTAATCTTGCCCATAGTTAACTGACCTCGATAGATAGGTGAACTTAACAATACGAACATTCCATCAGCTATGAGGCTAATCATCTTCTAGCATCTTCTTATTTATAGTTTTATACCCCTCTCGAACAGTCAAGTGTTCAATAAAGCCTCGAAGTAGCCATGAAGCGACACAAATTGTTGGGACCCCGGATCACTGAATCTGAGTCCTCTGTGTATTTTGAACTAGTCTCATGATCAGTAGCTAGTCTACACAGTTTGCAACATCGATGAAATCATATCCATACAACAAGGTAGCTAAAAAGCAGACAAATTAATATTACATAGTAGTAAAAGGACCTTATGATCAAGTTTTACAGAGTTTGCCACGCAGGGCTTAACGACAACAGAGTAAACTTGCAGTGGAACAAAATAAACATGTGGTAACCATCTGACATGCCCACAACCAATCGAGTGGGGAACGTGACCAAGTTCGCATGGTCTTCGAGGTACTCCTTTTCATAGAACTCTAAGTTCCCTGGTTCTTCTTTAGTGACTGATCAACAAATAGCGCAAAGCTGTGAGTACATAAAGTACTTAGCAAGTCGTAGGGAAATATATGCAAATAATATTCACGCAAGACTTGAACAAGGATAGCTTTATGGCTAATTTGCAGAAAGCAGTATTGCCAGTAAATACAGTAAATAGATTGAAAAGCATAATATAAAAGAGATTAGTACATAAGTAAATAAGTTCTTTTGAAACATTGAGTGAACAACCCTGTTCACCTCCCAACCAACAACCAGATCGCTTCCCAACTAAACCATTCCAACATTTGGAGAAAATCTACCTCTCGTGCGAAATCACCAGGTGTCACATCCCCAAATTAATAAAGAGGCTTATTATGCATCTCAGAGGTTTATTATGCATCTCATTAGCATGCATCATGTTTTGAAACCATTCATTTGAATATTGTACTTGGAAAATCTCAAAATACAAATGAAACATACACTTCAATTTGAACTCCAAACTAAAAACTAAATTAAATGCTACTGAAGATCCTCTGGAAATAATTTATTCAAATACTATATTAATTATCACGAATTAATATAATTTTTCCCAAATTTTTGGGACTGGTTTGAACCCTAAGAAAATTCAAACACCTTTAAAAGACCTTGTCTAAGTTTGAATTTATATATTACAAAATATGTTAGGAACAGTAGGGTTTAATAATTTTTATGGACACTAAGCTATCCCAGGAACCTCCAGAAATTATTTCATGATTTTAGAAATTTTATTTCTATTTTTAAGCCCCTGGTCAAAGTGGGGAAAACAATTAAATTCCAGTTAAAACCCTAAACCAAAACACAGCGCGATCGTTCCTCGGGCTTGAGTCCGACCGCGAGCCGACTCACTCGACCGCCTAAACGCACCGACGCATGCAACCGCTCGATTGAGGTTCAACGCCCGATCTCGCATCCAATTGACCTGTCCGAACACCTCACCAATCTCGCCCGTCCATTCACAATCCAACGACCGATCTAAACCACTTAATCGCATTCTCGCCGTGAGATCGACGCTGTCGGGCCCGCTGTCAGCCTTTCTTCTTCCTCGCAGCAGCGCGCAGGCTTCCTCGCCACGCTGCCGCCACGCCACGAGCCCCTATCACTCCACCGCGTCCGTTGGCCTATCCCGGGGTTCTCCTCGCACACCGCACCCATTCCAAAGATCTCCCGGCCATATTACCCTTGCACCCCTCCTTCTCCTTACTTCTCCTCTGTTGACCGAGGAGAGAAGCTCGTCCTGCTTTCTATGCGGCAAGCTCCCACCGGGTGATGCCATTCTTTTCCTTGTTCAATACCTTATCCATTTTGCTCATACCAGTTTCTATCTTGCTTTGTAGCTCCGGACCATCCTCGTGCTCTAGATCATGTCCGAGCACGCACACGGGACATCGTCTTGTCATCCTTGTTTCGGTGAGATTTGTTACCATTCTTTCGTGTCATAACGTGTATTAGGTATTTTAAAGCTTTCCCTCAACCAATTTCTTGAATGCACGATGGATCTCGGTGGATTGAAGATTTGACCATTTTCGGCCGTAGCTCAAACTCTTCATCTCCCACTTGATACGGTAAAGCTCTCATCAATTCCTCGCTTCTATAGTGTCCTCAGACGATCTGTAGGCCATCTTGATAATTCTTTTCACTCGGTTTTGCTCAGGGGATCCTCTCCTCGCGAAGCCGTATTGTCAACATCTTCTTCTCCGGCGCCGACGCACCCCCAGCAGCTCTGAGTTTCCCCGAGCACCCTCTTCGCTCAGGTAGCCTTTCTCATAGTCCCTAGGATCTTGGCACACGCTTGAAGGTCGCCGCGAGCTTCACCGCCGTTTTCGTTTTTGCCGTTTTGAGCGCCGCCGCCAACGCCGCTAGCCGCCGTTCTAGACCGGCTCGTGCCGTGAGTGCCCTTAACGGGTGCACAATACTATTGCGCACCTGGACATGGCCTTGGCCCGCATCGCCGTGGTGCACAGCGCCGGCGAGCCGCCGGGCAACCACGCGGGGCAAAATTGCCGTTGTCGTATTCAGACCATCACTGTAGCAAGCGTTTAGGTTTAATTTTCATCATTAGCATTTAATCGCGGTCGGAAGTGAGCGGGTACACTCTCTTACGCGTGGGCCCGAGCACGGAAAACGTCAGGAGTTAAACCAGGGCGAAGCGTGACTGACATGTGGGCCTTAGGCTTTAAACCCCGTGCACCAAGCGCTTGGAAAAGTGGAACCAGTCCACTGGGCCGTGTCTCTGACGACGGGTCCCACACGTCAGAACTGATTATTAATCTGAGTTAAATTAGAAAGCACGCTGTTCACCGGGCCCGCTGGTCAGTGACCACGGCTAGGCTAGCGCTCGGTGAGAAAAGGAGTAAATACTTTATAAAATCCGAAAATGAATTATCTGTGCACTATAAAACATGTATAATTTTGAAAATACATAACTAATTCATCTCAACTCCAAAATGAGTGAAACCACTTCTGATAATTTTCAAATTTAACGAACTTTATATTAAAATTGGTTTCAACCATGTCTCTGTAACAGAGAGCGTTATTTTGGAAAAAGAGCTATTAACACTATCATCTTTACAAAAGAAAATGCTGATAACTTTAGAAATTCATAACTAAATCATGAAAACTCCAAATTAAGCAAACTCAACTATTTTGAACTCATAATAATATTGTCTATTTATCCATGTAATCCTTGTACTCGCCACTGCTCTATAAATTTTTGCCTCATAATTAAATTGCTCCAAACAGACATATCGAAAACTGAAATTCAAACCATTATAACTTTCACACCCTAAATCAAAATGGAATAATTCTTTCACTAAAAATCATCTACAATCATGACTTAGCTACTGTAGAAAAATCATACATTTTGGAGCATTTTGATTTTTAAGGTATTTCTCGGTGTTTATTCGGTAATTGCCATTATATAGATTCCGAGCTTATTGATATCGACTCCTACGCCACCGAGAGTGAGCAACTACTTTTCCAGCAAGGCAAGCATCCTTTGAACTTTCTTTTTGCATCATATTTGATCCCAATTTTGTTAGGGTAGATGCAATGATAATTGCTTGCATGGTAGTTCTATAATGTCGCTATTTTTGTGATGAGTAGTTAGACACATCCTATTATCTTGTCATTGTGGCTATCCATGAATTACCCCAGTACTGAAATAATTATGATAGGATGTTTGAAATATCGTTGTTCGAGTTGCTTAGCCATGCAAGTCTAGAACCGTAGTTCGATTGTCGGAATAGCCCGCCAATTATGGGATAAAACAACTCTCTTTATATACTTTTGTTTCAGATCTTCGATCTGTTTTATAAGATAAATTTTATCATTTTAAATGAGCTTTTGTCGGACAAGTGTTGGTTAGTGATGGTGCTTTGTGCACGAGCTTTGGGTAAGTGGTTGGACTTGTCCGACAATTAAGGACCGAACTTTGGGTTGTTGCAATTCAAGTAAAACTCGTGCTATCACGCGCGGTATATGGGTGTCGTATGGTTAAGTAGGGGATTTTATTGTGTTGAGTCCCACGGTGGTGAAATTGTAAGGGCATGGGACCGTGAAATCCGTGTTCCTTTTGGGCCGATAGGATGGGGCGTTAACGCCTTGTGTTTCCTAGGATATATAGGATGGAAGCGTTAACGCCTTGTGTTTCCTAGAGCCATGGGTTGAGGGACTTAGCTCAATGGGATCTTCTTGCCAAAATGACCATATCTTGATTTACCCACGGCATACCATAGGAAGTATGCTATATTCGGAGGCATATGGAGGCTTACGGGCTAATCAAGTCGTGTGGGTAAAGTAGTACACCCCTGCAGGGTATAAATCTATTCGAATAGCCGTGTCCATGGTTATGGACGACCGCTTGAAATCTGTGGCCGCTTATTGTTAGACTTGAAATTAAAATTGTGGTTAAACTGGTATCGCCATGAATGGGATATTCATGCTTGTTGTCGTATCAAAGTGGACCGCCACTTTGTTTTGGTATGATTCATGTATTATTGAAATTATCACTTATACTCATGTTTTACTTCTACTTCAAATCTGAATTTGAAATGGCACTTGAAAAACCAGTATGTGTAGGTTGTTCAGTATTGCGTCGTTTTCGCAAAACTAAGCCAATATGAGCCCTTCCTTTGAATGACCTTATGCATAACTATTTTTATTTGTGTAAGACTTGCGAGTACTCTTTGTACTCAGCCAGATGTTTGCTGGCTTTTACAGGTGAGGAAGATAATGAGACCGACGAGCTCGTTGGTGTCGATTTAGGCGACACCGATGAGTAGTGTGCTATCTTTAGCTCCCAGTTGGTTGCCGATGGGTTGTGTGGCATACCACTGCTGGCCTTTTGGGTTTATTTCCTTATTTTCGCTGCTACTTAATACTCTCTTTTAAATTTGGCCGGTCGGCCACTTGTATTCGTTGTAAACTTGGAACTATGTGTTTGTCTTTTGAACTATTTATGTATGAATGTTGTATGGATGTGATCAACGTTGAATGAGGGTATGGTTATATTGGTCGCTGATCTTGGGAGCCAATATAAGTCATACTCATTGTTCATGGTTTCCGATTTAACTCACTAAGTGTAGCGCTTGACTTGTTGGAGAACCGGCAATCATGTAGTGCTCGCAGAGGAGCGGCGCACATGATCGTCGGGGCTCTAGATTGAGTTAAGCCCCTCATTTGGATGGAGTTAAGTTGGAATCCATTCACGGGAGATCTAGAGTTATGTCCCTAAGGTTTTGATTAGTCTCGATCTTATGGAGATAACTCCGGGGTCCCCACACCAGGCATTGTCCATAACCAGGGACACAGATATTCAAATAGTTTTACACTCTGCAGAGGTTGTACAGCTTGACTCACGAGAGATAATCATCTTATACTGTTTGCTCACACACTTTCGTAGGTGTGCGATTAAGAGATTATCACAAAGCTTTTACAAAGCTCTATTTTGACCCGGTTCTGCTAGCTAAGGATTCGCCACACTAGCCCCTTCTTGCGCCACTCATCAACCCAAACAGAACCAAATCAAAACATTGCTAATTAGTCGGCCAGATCCACCCCATAAATAGACTTGTGGTTCTATAGTATGGCCCAGATCAATAGCTCACAAAGTTAAGTCCTTAGTGATTGCTCAAGTGAGACTACCTCATCCCATATGCTTCACGCACCTAAGTGCTTCCCGCACCCTACAAAGTACTTCCCGCACTGTGCTTCGTGCATCCCCTTTACTGCACGATCACTCGCCCAAGCATAAATCATTTTTGTTCAACCCGGCCAAATGGCAACCTTTACCATAGCACAACAAATTTTAATAATGGTGGCTTCCGCCACGATTCCATATCTCACTAAGTCAAGATTAATCATTTACGACATGTGATCATGAATTCCATCGTACGACTAAAGCATGGCTAAGAATATACGATAACCAAGTTGGTAATTTAATATGTCCAACTAAGATTAACCCAACCTAGGGTGTCCAAGGGTATATGTTCACAATTATTCAAGGAGGCATATCGGCAATTGGGTAAATAACAATTCCCAGAAGCAGTTATTATAAAATTAGCAATGCATATTGATATAAAACAATATAATTTGATAAAATGGATACGACATGATCAAAGGTCTACCAATTGCCTTCATTGAAGGTTTGAAGTGCTTCGGCAGACGGTTCCAGGAATTCTTCAGAAACACCAAAACCTATACGCGCGAAAAGAGCCAAATAAATACAACAAATCCAAATAAAATCCAAAAATTACCAAATTAGTAGCGAAAGAAAGAGGCTGAATTTAGATGAATTTATAAAGGAGAATCAATGGAATTAGAGTTCGTTTGGGGGAGAACGAAAATCCGAAAGTTTGCGCTCACATGAAATATAGAAAATTCAATGGAGAGAGAAAGATGGAGTGGAATTACTGCTGGTGATTTCGGTTTTGGTTTCACAGAGCAAGCAAAGGAGGGGGATGATGCCAGTGGCCCACAAGCAAGTGAGAGGAGGGTGGAAGAGAGGCACTATGTAAGACTAGAGGCCGCACATGGAAGACACTCAAGCAAGAAAGAAGAAAGAGGAAGAAACGCACAGAGCATAGAGAACAATTCGGAACAGGAGCTCGGACATGGCTTGGGCACTGGCGAGGGTAGCGACGGAGCAGCCGAGGATCGGCAAAATGGAATCCCGGGAGTGGGACAAACCCAATGGTGGTGCTGGCGTCACTGGCAGTGGTCCAGCGCAGCGGCGGCACGCAAAATAGCGTTGGGTCGCAAGCAAGCGACAGTGCTCCGGTGAAGGCGAGGGGAGCACGACATAGAACATCATGAGGAGAATCCAATGGTGGTAACGATGTCGCCGGGGGATGGTCGACGGCACAGGGAACAGCGGCGGAAGGAAGTTCGGCTGGCAATGGGAGAATTGCGTCCTCGGCTAGGAGAAAGCGAGGTAGAGGGGCGAACTCTGGCAATAGAAGGATGTGACCGAGGGGCAAACCATGATGCGGTCGGTGCAGCAAAGCAATCACCAGAGAGGGAAAACAGGAAAGTCAGCGCACGACCGGTGGCGAGGAGATGGTGGCGCCGGTGAGCCAGGGTGCTAGGGGAAAAGGAAAGGAGTACGACATAGAATGTCATGAGGCGAAGCTAACAGAACTTATGATGTTGCCGGGGGATCAATGATGGTGACGGAACATGAGGAAGAAGGTGCTTCAGCCGGTGATGAAAAAGCTTTAATTGTGGAGAAAATAAAGCGAGAGAGAGGGGCGAATTCCGGGAATAGGAAGAGGAAGCCGAGGGGCACACCGTGACGTGGTCAGCACGAAGAATGGACAATCAGAGAGGGAGAACAGGAAGGTGGAGTTCATCACAAGAATGGAGTCGCTTTGGGGCTTTGGTTTAGAAGAAAGAAAGGGGAGGAGGAGGGGAGGGGAGGAGAGGAAGAGAAGGGGGAAGGAAGGGAGCTGTTGGACTAGTTTATCTAGAAGGAGAGTGAGAGGAGGGAGCAAGGGGGAGCTGGTGTTGGCGTGCTATGTAGCAACAAGCAGCAGTCACAGGGAGCCAGTGTGGGCGTCATGCAGCGCATGGGGTAGGGGATGGAGGAGCCATGGCATGGAGGCAGCATGGGGGAGGTGATGGAGGTGACCGGGCAAGCATCGCCGGGCAGGGCATGCACAACGTGCACGAGCGGAAAGAGAAACAAAGAAACTCATGGGAAGATGACCACGAAAAGGAGGAAAGAGAAAAATAAAAGAAAGAAAGAAAATTTGAAAAATTAAAATAAATTCAGAAATTCCAAAAAAAAATTAAAAAAAATCCTTGCAACCCTAAAAGATCAAATAAAATAATTTTAGATTTATTTGATTTATTTTTTAAAAAAATCATTCGAAACTCAATTGAAGCTTTCATTAATTCAATAAAATACAAAAACTCCAAAAGAAATCCCTCGCTTTTAAAATAATTAATTTGAATTAAATTTTACAACCGAGAAAAGGAAAGTTTGGAAAAAATATAAAAGGAAATAATTTAAATTGAACTCCAAGCAAATAGTAAAAGAATTTGGAGAAAATCCAGGAAAGTCTAGAAAATCAAATAAACCAGTTTTGATTTTTAATTGAAGTTTGGTTTATTCATATTAAATTGTTTCAATATTTGAGAATCTCACATTAAGCTTTTAACAAATGAAGATAAATCAAATGGTTCCTTTTTTAATTTTTAAAGCTTCAAAAAGACTACAAAATTTGGGAAATCTAAAAAAATAAAAAGAATGCAAGGAGATAACACAAGGGCTTGGAAAACAAAAATCCAAGGTAAAACCATAAAATCAAATAAAACAATTTTTATTTAGTCGGAGTTTGATTTACTCACATTAAATTATTTTTAATTCATGAAAGTTCAAATTAAGCTTTAATAATTAAAGAAAAATCAAATGGTTATTTTTATTTCAAAATTTTCAAAAAGGCCCGAAAATTGGGATGTCACATGAATGTATTAGTGCTAGTTAGCACAGATAAATATGGCCATCCATCTGTTCGACAAAAAACTAAATCACATGAAAAATCTCTAAAAGTTACACTACTTTCAGGGATGATGGGGTGATACAGGTCATTAGACAAAAAGGCATCAAGTCATGTTGCTTAACCATGCATTTGGTTGGTGGGTTGAGGTTGAATGAGATGAGATGGTATGGGTAGGATAGGATCGTCCTGTATGGGATGGTACAGTCAGTCTGTTTGGTTGGTTGTATGGGATGATACAGAGTTTTGTTTGGTTGGTTGTATATGATGATTCTAGATGGTTCAAGATGTTGTTTGGTTTGGTGGATGAAGTTGGATATGGTAACCCTCTCACTAGAGGTGGTGAGTTTACCTCCTACAATTGTGAGAATTGAGTTTAGAAATTGATTTGAATTTGAATTCAAGTTTAAAAATAGTCTTGCAAACAATTAATTGTTATAATTTTTGCCAAGCCAAATTTTAGGCAAGGAATTTATTTTAACTTTTGAAATTTAATGATAATTGGAAATACTTTATTTAAGTCCAAAATAACTCTAGGAATTTCTATGAATTTTTCTAGAATTTTTGGATTTTATTTACTATTTTCTAAAGCTATTTTCAAATACTGGAATTATTTAAATAGCTAAAACCATTAGAAAAGCCAGCACAGTTCTTAGGCCGAATTTGGCTCGGCCCAATCCATTTCACGCACACGCGCAGCCCACGCGAACCGCTCACCCACGCGCTCCCACCTTCCTTCTCACTGACAGCGGGGCCTGCTGTCAGCCTCCCACTCACCGCGCAATTACGCTTCAACTCACCTCAACCGTCCGATTTAATTTGGACGGTCAGATCTTGTTAGCGCTTTCGGACGGTCCGAATGGCCACTCAATATAGACCATCCGATTGAAAATGAATGGCCCGATCGTGTTTGCCGATCGTAGCGGTCCGAACATCCCAGCCAATCTGAACCGTTTGATTTAAATCTAACAGCCTAGTCACACCCTTTGCCTTTCCTTCTCTTTGTCGGCGTGGGCCGAAACTTTGGCTCGGCCCAATCCACCCTCACGCACACGCGGCCCAGTCGGCCTGCTCCATCTGTGCCCGAACCTCCTACACGCACTCGCATGCGGACCGTCGGATCATGATCGGAGGGCCCAAACGGAGTGGGCCGTTCGGACCATCCTAACTTTTGATCTACTCATTCAAATCACACCAAATTTGAAACACAACTACCCTGTAATGTTTGGCACCTATTCCAACCAACAATTTCAAGAATTGTTGTCAAGGTTTCCATCTTTATCTGACATAGGGAAGATTGCTAAAGAATCGGGCAAAGGAGAGTAAACTTGATCTTCTCATGCTCGTGAGATCTAGGAAGCCAAGATAATTCTAGATGGGTTCCTACAAGCCCTAGCAAGCTATATCTCAGTGCGAATCACAATAGAACAAGATGGAGCCAACAATCACCAAGAACACCTCAAGAAGGCAAGAGAATTAAGTAAGAACACAAATAAGACATGGTGAATCAAGTTTGATCTTCTATTACCACTTGGAGAGGAAGGATTACAACTAATCCACCAGGAGGACAAAACTCTAAGGGCATAACTTGGCTCTCTTAATCAAAACCTAATTTCTCTCTTGGAGGCTCAAGTGCAAAACCTAATTTATCTCTAATGCCCCCTTATATAGTGGAGGCTCAAGTGCAAAACCTAATTTCTCTCTCTAATGCCCCCTTATATAGTGGAGGCTCACATGAAACCCTAACCTAGTTACAAAGTGGATCACATCCACTAAACACCCATGGGAATCTGTTAATCCATTACACAACCGGGTTTTTTTACCCACACACACTTTTCAAAGTGCCATTCTTTACCCTTAGTTCCAATAACCCAAAATCATCATGTCTTGTCTTCCATGAAGTCTCCTTGACCTAATCCACTTAGGCCATCACCGCTCACTTTTCTGGTTTTGGACAAATAACCACATTGCCCCTCAACTAACATTTCCAAATTCCTTCTCCTCGAAGCATCACCCATGCTTCGCCATCATCCATGTGGCCCAAATGACTTCCCATTAGGCCTCTCAAATTTCTAAGGTGCTCATAGGGATCAAAGCCTAGAACCCTTCTTCGCTACACTCACCTTAGATTGATCTAAAATCATGTCTAGATTCTTTTTCCAACTAGTGAACCTCTAAAGGGTTTTCTTCAAGTACATATTCTCTTTAACTACAACCGGACACACCTCACACTCCTTGCTTTTCGTGGCTCTAGCATATCTCTCTTTATATACCGCTACCTCTAGCTTAAGGCCCTCACATGAAGCACACTCACTACTCTAGATCATGTGCATTTGTTTATCAAACTTGACCCTAAAGGCCTCATGCATATCATCTAGGCCCTTACCAATTTCAACACAAAAGGCACATGCAATAGAATCAATAAGATCAACCTTCTTGGAAGCATTCATGAAGCAAGTTTTTCTTTAGTACATTTATCTTCCAATGTTTTAGAGAGTGACTCAAGTTCAATAGTGAGCTTAGAACAATTTTTTTGCAATATTCCACATTACTATAAAGCAAATAATTAGTAAGCTCATCTATCTTCCTAAGAGCACTAGCAATTTTCATATCAAGTAGACCACAATGAGAGCAAGATTTAGCTAGCGCATTTGAAATAACAGGCATCTAAGCAAGCATGATCAATATTAGATCTCAAAATGTCTACCTCATCCATAGCAAGTCTCAAGTCATTAGGTTGTGAGAAATAAGCTAGAAGCCTAGCAAGACACATAGTTTTAAGTTTGACTAGATTGTCCTTTGTGATCATTAAGTCTTGAATCAAATAAGCATGAAGAGTAGTAACAATTGTGAAGCATGACATAAGCTTATCATTCTCATCCATAGCTTCTCTAAGTTCATCAATAACAAAAGAATGAACAACTCTAAGCTTATCTAAGTCATCTTACAAGATTAGACATGGATCACAATTATCACCATCAGGAATCAAGGACCTAAACCATGCCACCTCCATGTTAATAGTCTCAATCATGCCTTCCAGATTTTTGTTCTTATTGCACTTCTTATGAGCATTTGTAGTAATAAGAACCGCATAGAAAACATCATCATATGAAGGAGTTACCTCATTGGGATCATCAGAGTTCATCCTCGCTATGCTTTTCGTCATGGGCCATGAAGCACATCCGGTGAAATCTTTGGTCTTGACCTTCACTTACGGTTCATCCTCTTCATCATTGCTTGATAAGTCCATATCGCTCAAATCCATCTCACCAAGAGTGGAGAGCACCTTGTGGATCGCCTTCTTGTAGTTCGAGATCCTCTTCTTGCTTTTCACGAGCATGCGACTTCTTGGGATACTCCTCCGCCTCCCTTCCCAAAAGCTTATGACACTTGGCTCGAATGTGGTTAGGCTTACCACACTTAAAACAAGTGATAGGACCTCATCTCTTTCTATCTCTCACATTATTGTAGACTCTAAAAAAAATTCTGGATATGGGAGCTAACTCCTTTGGAATGGTTTCTATGTGCTCATCAGTTAAGACGGAGAGACAGAACATCAGGAATCCAGACACACTAGGAACATTAAAAGAAGAACCACAAAGAATACCCTTCTCATGATCTGCTACTAATGCCATTGAGTGACTCTTGAATTTTTTCTTGTCCCGAGCAATCTCATAAGTTTCCAGCTTTGCGTAAAGTGAATCAACAGTGAGATCACTCAATTTGTTGCACTCTATGATGGCGATGGCCTTGGAATCCCAAATGGTCAAATCAAGAGCTCCCAACAAAGCACGAGACTTGCTAGACTCAGAAAGATTCGGACCTACAGACCTTAGCTCATTAACAATCTTCTTGAATCTAGAAAGCACCTCATCAATGGACTCATTAGGCTTTATCTCAAAGGAATTGAGCTCAAACTTGTATAGATCCTGAAATTGTTTCTTGACTAAGAAGAGCCCTCATGATAGGTCTCTAATATCATCCAGATCTCATGAGCCATGGGTAAATGTGAAACTCGATCATGCTCACTCCAACCCAAACCAGAAAAGAGGATGTTCCGTGCCTTGTCATTGTTCTCCATGTTTGAGGTATTATCAGGAGTAATGACCTCAGGCACCTTGAACGGATCCTTCACTTTCTTCCAAATAGCTTGACCTTGGATTTGCATGTAACAAGCCATCCTATTCTTCCAAAAGGGATAGTAGACCCCATTGAAGATAGGAGGCTTGGACGAATACCTATCTGACACGATGCTTAAAGACCGCTGAAGATCTTATAAAGAAGAGCTCACCAGGCACTGATACCACTTGTAGGATCAGTTAAGGTGGTCAGAGGGGGGGGTAAATGACTTTGACAACTTTTTCCCCTAGTTATTCGGCAATCTTTTCACTTTAATAGCTACGAGCAAATGTGTAGATAAAGATTGAACTTACTAGCACCGAGAAGCAACACCTATAAGCAAGACCCAGACACTTGCTCTGTCAGGCCGGTCTGACCACCTACACTTAGGTGGTCTAACTGACCGACTGGTCTGACCGACAACTACCAACCGGTCTTACCAGTGGGTTGTCTGACTGGTAGGCCCTAGCGGTCTTACCGCTCTCCTGCAAACTGACTGAAAAATATGATTTCCAAGAGGGGATTTCACCAAGCTTTTGATCTACTCATTCAATTCACACCAAATTTGAAACATAGCTACCGTAGGATGTTTAGCACCTATTCCAACCAACAATTTCAAGAATTGTTGTCAAGGTTTCCACGTTTATCCATCATAGGTAAGAGTTTTCAAGAATCGGACAAAAGAGGGAAAAGTTGATCTAATCAAGACTGTTAGATCTAGGCAGCCAAGATGATTCTAGATGGGTTCCTATAAGCCCTAACAAGCTATATATCAACACAAATCACACTAGAACAAGATGGAACAAATAATCTGAAGGGATACGGGTACGCTGCACTAGCTTGCAATTTAAAAATTCTACCACGTAAACCAGGATACCATCTAAGCAAGAGATCACAGATCGTTACCACTAGATGCACAGTGTAGCGGAAGAAGAGTTGGAGCAGCCTGATCCAACGTAGAGCGTGTCAATGAAGTGGTCGTAGTCATCGTGCAACATCCTCGATGTCCATCGTCTCCACCAGCAACCAACTGTGTTCCTTGCAAAGGCCGTGGATCGTCCTTGAGCACAACAGCAACCATAGTAGCGCCTTTACGTTATCCACACATCCAGGGAAGGAACACCATACCCTAGTGTGCTAGCACCAACTCGCACATTAGGGCTCTTAAGAAGATGGTGGCTAGGGTTTCGGTGGAACAACTCATGTTGTCTCTCTTGTATGTCCTCTTACCAATAGCCTTAAGCATCTTCTTATATAGAGCCCATGACGGATCCTATCCGAACTCATTTGTTCCAACCCGTTAAATGTGTGACCCGTTAGGTTCATGCGTGTCGGTTGTGACTCAAAAACACCTTTTGACCATGAGTCGTTAGCGCTCCTAGCAGACATAACGATTCCGAATACACATAATTATATCGGATGAACCTTAATGCAATATGATCTACGACTAGGTCCTTATCACTTCGATCGCTCGTATTCTGCATGCGACTAGTTCATATTTAGTCACAACCATTCAGAACTCCTCACGACCGTTTACGACCAATCGGTGATTGTGTTCGACCGATCACGCCCAACTCGTATCTCCATACGATCAATCCGTATCTAGTTGAACCGAATGACCCGCTCGTGTATTCTCCCTTTGCCTCACGATATCCGTTGAACTCGGTGAGATATTTGTCATCCATGGACTATTCAATACTTTCGATCAAGTGACGGATAACTTCATGTGGTCGACTCTTCGACCACTAATAGCATGGCCATGCACTTTTTTATCCGACCACATCGAGGGCCCGAGATATCTCTCTGTTATGTTAGGAGAGGCAAATCTCATATCCGATCAGTCACATTCCTCGCATATTTCATAGTATACCTAAAAGCTACCGTTATAACTACCCGATTCACGAGTAGCATTTGGTAACCCCTAAATGTACTATTACATATGTAGGAAACCATGCTAATCTCAGGTCTAAGGATTATACATCATCATTGCTTGAGACCAATTGATGACACATGAAATCATAATAATCTCAAAAGTGTCGCAAGGTGGGTCAATCCAACACCATGTTCTCTAACATGTGTTCATATTATTGATTCGATATCCTATATCCATGACCGTGAAACAAGGTCATCAATCAATACATGTGTTGGTCGATAAGTCACTAGTGTTCTAACCAAAGGACATCCGACTAGGGATACATTTAGAATGACATCATATAATTTAAAGAGCTTCACCAACAAGTTACATACTTGTTAATCTTTATAATCGATGATCCATTCAAGGAACATAATAATATTTATTCTATAACTCATAAACATAACAAGTTACATACTTGTTAATCTTTATAACTGATGATTCATTCAAGGAACATAATAATATTTATTCTATAACTCATAAACATAGATGTGATACAATCATCTATATGATTGCCTCTAGAACATATCATCAACAGTCTCTCACTTGCACTAGAGTCAATCATATAGGTATCTTGTACCCATAGCTCTTGTGTGCACCTTATGCTTAGGTTGCGGGAGAGGCTTTGTCAGCGGATCAGTAATATTCAAATCCGTGTGTACTTTGCACAATCTCACGAATAATGTGATACTGTCGAAGTATGTGTCTGTATTTTTGATGCGACCTAGGCTCCTTAGCTTGGGCAATGACTCCACTATTATCACTTTAGCACCCCAACCCAACATGAGCTTGGAATGCTACTAAACTAACATTATAACAAGTTAAAACCAAGACACTTTACTAAATTAAACAATCCAACATTCAGTATAATCAATAGGCATTCGAGATATGCTAAACGACTAAAGCATAATCATAGGTATTCAAAATATGCTACTCATCAATATTACAAATAATCCAACGCGTAAAGCATAACCATGATAAATCCTTTAAGCAATTTGCTCATTTATTAAGGTATGATATGAAATTTAATCAACTTTAAAAGGTTCATGGCAGTGTGTGTGCGCGACATATGGCTACTCCCTCCCATACGTGTCGTTCTTGTATTGGGTACCTAAAACAACAACAACAACAGCAAGAGTGAGTCCACAGACTCAGCAAGTACAAATGAAAGACATTATAATACAAAATTATAACATCAGCATCCACTTCCAGAAACTTTGAATTAAACCATACCACATGGTTATGCAATGCTCAATGCATCCTGTCTCTTTAACACTTTTTGCATTTTACTAGTAATGCAAGGTATGCAACTGTCGCTGCATACCCATGCCAGTGCTCGCAAGCACCGAGACCAAGAGCCCAATACTCCGCAAGTAATGGGGACCTCAATCCCACACTCCATAAGTTTGGGGACCTCAAGCCCGTCATATACATGACAGGGACCTCAAAGATATACATGCTTGGTCACTACGTGACCAAGCCTCAACATGATCTCAACATGCACATGCACAGTTACTCTATCCATCATCAACATGCAATTGCAATAACATCACACAATAATAGAACTTAATCATACTTGTGCATTCACCAGCATTAATACACATATCATGCCAACAACCATGCATTGCTATCCTGTATCAAATACACGCAATCATGATTAAGCAATGTACTTGCCTCAACCGTGCGAAAATGAAGGACACAAAGAGGGCGCTGCCCCCGGAACCGATCCCCACCTAAATTAAGTTAACAAGCACTCTAAGTTAACAATACTGGACCAAAACAAAGCTAGAAGCACTTATGAATAAACTATACTCTCTCGCGCAACCCGAACTCCAAAATCCTAAACAGCAGTCCGTCCCCTCGACAAACAGTCATAATGAAAAATTCATATATTTTAGTAAAGAGATCCAAATGGGGTGTTCTTGGACTTTATAGAAATCTTATAAAATCCTCCATATAAACATAGTTGGTGAGCCTTCCAGATTCGGCCATTTACTACCCTTACCAAGCTGATTAACAGAACAGCTAATTCACGTCGGGTTTCTGGATAGTGATATTAAAACTATCATAACTTTCATTACAGTTATCCAAATTTCACATTATTTATATTCCTCAAAATCTAAGCCAATTATATACATCTTTCGTTATAGTGAGACCTTCCAAATAATCCTTTAACTATCCACTTATATCTGATTACTAATAACTGTCAAAATTCTAGCAGATTTACCGAACAGCAGCGCTACATTTAAATTCATAAATCCTAAACCGCTCGTCCAAACGACATGATCTAATACTCTACTAAAAGCTAGCGACATCGCCTACAACTCTCTAGGAGTGCATGCACTAGAATCTGCACTTAACTTCCTAAAAATGTTGGCCATTCGATGTTGTCCTAAATGATCTATTATGACGTCGCTAATTAATCAAATACACCACCAAAAGAATAGGGATCGGGATTACCCTTGAAGAACCCACTGTCGAACGGGATGAACACCACACGATCCCTCTTCCCCTCCCTTCTCTTTTCTCCCCTTCCTCCTCCTTCTTCTTCTTCTTGGTCGGCAGCACCCAAAGGAGGCGGTGGCTACTGTAGCACCATGTGCTACAGTACCAACCCTAGGGTTTCCTCCCTCCTTTGATTGGTGGCCGGCCCCTCATGGGCCTCCTGTGCCAAAGCCTGAGGCCCAAGTTGCCGAAAAATTACAGAAACCCCGTCTAATCCTCTGTTAATTCTATTTTTTTCTAGTTGGTCCTTCTCCCTAATTCTTTCTTTTCACTTAAATAGACTTGGGGTATTACATTCTACCCCCTTTGATGAGGACATCAAACCTAAGGATGCAACCATCGTCGACTGCCGCATCGCATCCTCTACTTCAACAACATCTTCGCCAATAGGACTTTCGCCAATGCAAGACCATATTACCCAATTGATCAAGTTACGCCTACATGCCATGGTACTACGTCTACATGCCATGGTATTATGTCTACAAGCCATGGTGCTCTCGTATGTGCCAAGTGGATACGTTTTGGTCGATCAGTTCGGAATCAGCCCGACAAAGCACCAACTTCAAATGGGCATAACTTTCACATACTGAGTCCGTTGGAGGTCCACGAGTACTTGATTGAAAGCTAATTTCGTCCTCTTTCCAACGGATCCGGTCTCATCTTCAAATTCCTTCTGGACTGATCGTAATCATCAAAAGAAGACGTCATATCACTTATTTGGGCCAATCGGGCCTTGTAATCATACTTGAACTTGGCCCATCCGCTGCAGCCCACTGGGGCGTGTTACTGTTCACGTGAACAGTAACCGCGAGTTTAGTCCCTCCCCGCTAGTTCCTTTAGATTTGTGGCTCCTCGTTCCCTATTTAAGGAGGCCGCACCCCCTCTAGTTTACTTGGATTTTGTTTAGTTAAAAGTTAGCTTTGTTGCAACTTCGTGTATTGGCTTGTGTCGGCTAGACCAACCATAATACCGCTTCAAAATCCCAACTCAATTAAATATTTCAATCATATTTGCAATTTCAAATTGCTTATTGTCTTGTTCTTGCGTGCTTCTTCGGTGTATGCAGGAATCGACCTTCGTGGTCGTGTCAACCGGTATTCGTACGTTGATAACGACTTGTCAATCGATTCAACGATTGCGTGGTTCCGAGCCTTGCGTGTTCGTAGCCAGGATTGTGAGAGTTGAGCGACACCTACCGGACTTATCGTTCTCATCGAAAGATCGGGCCAACAAATCGGACCTTCGGGTTCATCAGGTGGTATCAGAGCAACAGTTCATCGGTGAGAATTTTTTTTTTCCCTACAGTCCACATAGCCAAAAATCAAAAAAAAAATTAGGTTTAGTTCATCGACCAAACCAATTTGTGCCTTTGCAATTTATTCTTTTTAGTTTGCTTTATTGAATTGTCGTTGCATCGTCGAGTCGTTGTGCTGGTTTCTTGTCTAGATTGATCTAGTTTTAGAGTTTCTTATCGATCGTCTAGCCTGTCGAAGAGATACGGCAAAATAGTTTTATCAGATCGGTTCGTCCGCCATCCAACAACAAACAAAAGCTTTTCTTTCACAAACAAAAGGAAGATAGCAGATCGGTTCTTTCTTCTCGCACGCGCGCCGCCGGAAAAGCCGACGACCGCCGAGCGCGCAGCGCAGCCGCCCCACCGCCGTTGCCCCCGCCGGTCTCGACCGCAGCAGCTCCATCGACCGCGGCAGCCTCTGCGAGTCCCGCCGAGCCCGCGCCCCGCAGCTCCACCGGCGCGCCGCTAGCTCCTCGCTCCTTGGCGCCGCCGCGCCGTGGCGCCGACGCCACCGCCGGAAGCCGCCTGCGTTTCGCCCCAAATCCGATCGTCGCCGGTATCGGCCGCGCCGCTGCCGACTCCATCCGCGCTGTCGCTTTGGAGCCGCCGCCGCCGCTGCCTCGGCAGATCGCAACCACCACCGAGCCGGGTCGCCGAAGTTCCGACGCCTCCACTCGCGGCGCCGCCGCGACTACGCCACGGCCGCACGCCGCTGCGCCGGAATCGCCGCCGCTCGCTACAGATAACCGCCGCGCGCCGCTGAGCGCGCCACACGCCCGCACTGGCCGACGCCGCCTCCGCCAAGCCGCCATCGCTTTTGCTCCGTTGCGCGCCGCGCCCTGCATCGGCCTGGCGCGCGCCGCGCGCTCAAGCCTCCGCGCCACCACGCTCGCCGCCACGCCGCCGAAGTCGCCGCCGCCCGCCTCGTGTCGCCGCCGCCCTCAAGTGGAGTTGCTCGTTCTTTGTGACAATTAGTTCAAGGCATAGAACAAAAGGGGTTAGAAAGAGAGGTTCGAAGTTATAAACGAAAAAAAGGAAAGAGCTGAAAAAAGAAAGAAAAAAAGAAAGAAGAGAAGGCTGCTTTTTTTTGCCATTGCATAAGAAAACGATTTTTTGTTACTGTAGCAACCTTGGAAAATTCATGTTTTCAATTCCAGTGGGCTTCCTAAGGTAAAAAAAAAGAAAGAAAAGAAGAAAAAAAAAAAGAAAAAAAAAAGAGAGAAGAGAAGAAGAAAAAAAAATCAAAGCGGCCTCTTTCTTCAGTTTGGCATAGTTCATCCTTTACTCGTTGGTGTTGAGAATTCTGATGCTAGCTTTCCGTTGTTACGACTAGTCGTTCTTGCGAGTTGCTCTAGCTAGACTTGGTTTAGACTAGGACCAGCACTTGTGACTAGTACTTTGAACTGCTTTTCAACTTTGCATACTGATTTGAATAATTGCTCTTGTTACATACTAGCCTTCCGAGCTCCACTTCCTACTTACTCAGCAGGTACCGTTCCTCGCAATCGTTGGTCTGATCACAAGTGAGAGTATCACGAACCAGCCACCGGTTGTACCACTTCTTTGCTGCATTGGTAAGAACTTGTAAGAACCGGTATAAGCTTGAGTGTGAGTGACTTGTGAAACCCGAACCTAGTATTTCATAGGGACAAATACACCGTGATCTATTCTTTGTTTTCTACTAACGATGGCAGTTCGTGGTCACAAGGAGAATAGCAGCCCAATGTTCGTGAAGATGCACCTCTCACGCCCGCACGTAAAGATATAATGCAGCACTTTTCACGCTTGTTGAGTCAACATTCGAGCGTATTGAGCGAGTTCTAGATCGCACCAATATCGAACTTCTTCGCGCTTGCTACGTGTGGAACAGCTAGAGAGAGCTCCACCTCATGTGGCTGGCCCCCGCCGCCGTTGGTGTTGCACAACCGCGTCGTAATCCATCCGTTGCTCGCTCTCGCTCTTGGGCCGATGAAGTGGAAGAAGAAGAAATGAACAACTACACTGCTGATACGGAAACAGATGGAATCAATGTTCACAATGATCGCAACAATCGTCGGCTTCATCACAATCGTCAAGGTATGGGAAGACATCAACGTGAGGTACGTGACCATAATGATGCAGTTGGTAAAATTAAATTCACTATGCCATCTTTTGCTGGAAAATATGATCCCGATGCTTATCTCACATGGGAGCTTACAGTAGAACAAAAATTTGCTTGTCATGAATTCCCTGAAGATAAGAAAGTTAGGGCTGCTACTAGTGAGTTTTCTTATTTCGCATCTATTTGGTGGAGTGAATATGGTCGTACTCATCAGGACATACCTAGGACATGGAATGCTTTGAAGAGAGCAATGAGACATAGATTTGTACCTTCATATTATTCACGTGATTTGCTTAATAAATTACAACGCTTAAGACAAGGTAGTAGTTCTCAGAGGATTATTATCAAGAATTGCAAACCTGGTTTATTGCATTGTGGTTTAGATGAAATCAAGATGCTAAGATGGCTAGATTTGTGGGAGGTTTAAACCGAGAAATTCAGGACATACTTGATTATAAAGAATACAATTCTATCACTCGCTTGTTCCATCTTGCTTGCAAAGTGAAAGAGAAGTGTAGGGTCGACAATCTCGCTCTAGGGGCAATTTTGGAGGTTCTTTGCAGATCGCCAAGTCAACAACAACACGTTGCACCCTCCTCGCCGCGCGCCCTTATTGCTCCTTCCACTCGCGCATGTCTCCGATGCAAGCAAACCGCAAAGGTACAAGTCCCTACAAAAAGTGCTTCTTCGTTGCTTCTACAGTGGCGATCTAGAGATGTACAATGTCATCATTGTAAAGGATTTGGGCACTTGATGCGTGATTGTCCCAAATAATGAGCTTTATCGATCAAGGACAATGGTGAGTACACTTCGCTAGCGACATTGAGGACGAGCATGTTTTGGTTGCAACTAACAATGTAGGTGATGAAACCGAGGAAGAACATATAAGCCATGAGGCATCCGCATGTACCAAAGCTTAGTTGTCCAACGGTGCTAAGTGCTCAAATGGAGCTTGCTGAACAAAATCAACGCCACACCTTGTTCCAATCGGTTCGTCATCAAGGAACGTTCTCGCCAAGTCATCATCGATGGCGGAAGTTGCAACAACCTTGCTAGCATAGACATGGTCGAGAAGCTTGGCTTGACCACAACTCAACACCTCATCCTTACTACGCTCAATGGTTGAATTCTTGTGGTAAGTTGAAGGTGACTAAACTTGTGCGCGCACATTTTTCTATTGGATCATATCATGATTATGTTGATTGCGATGTCGCATCTATGCAAGCATGCTCATTATTATTAGGTAGACCTTGGCAATATGATAGATATATCAACATCATGGTAGATCTAATCATTATCCTTTCAACTATAAAGAAAAGAAAATCACTTTGCTTCCAATGTCTCCCGCCGCTATATTAAAGGATGAATTAGAAAGATCTACGAGAATAAGTAAGGAGAACACAAACGATGATCGTAAGATTATAACTCCAAGTGAAATTAAATTGAAAGCACTCGTTATGTTAGCTACAAAATCGCTTGCATTGACTTGGAACAACATCAATCAATGCTCTAGTATGGTTTGCAAAGAATCTTTGTGTCCTTTAGAAGATATGCATGTTTCTTTGTTTCCTATTGCTACTAACCTTTTGCAGGAAAGTGATGATGTGGAGAACACGATTGAGTCGAGGACGACCCCAATTCAAGAAAGGGAGGATGATGAGGACATCAAACCTAAGGATGCAACCATCGCTCGACTCACCAGACCGCATCCTCTACTTCAACAACATCTTCGCCAATAGGACTTTCGCTAATGCAAGACCATATTACCCAATTGGATCAAGCTACGCCTACATGCCATGGTACTACGCCTACATGCCATGGTATTATGTCTACAAGCCATGGTGCTATCAGATGTGCCAAGTGGATACGCTTTGGTCGATCAGTTCGGAATCAGCCCGACAGACCAACTTCAAATGGGCATAACTTTCACATACAGAGTCCGTTGGAGGTCCACAAGTACTTGATTGAAAGCTAATTTCGTCCTCTTTCCAACGGATCCGGCCTCATCTTCAAATTCCTTCTGGACTGATCGTAATAATCAAAAGAAGACGTCATATCACTTATTTGGGCCAACTGGGCCTTGTAATCATAATCTTGAACTTGGCCCATCTCGCCGCAGCCCACTCGGGGCGTGTTACTGTTCACGTGAACAGTAACCGCGAGTTTAGTCCTCCCGCTAGTTCCTTTAGATTTGTGGCTCCTCGCTCCTATTTAAGGAGGCCGCACCCTATAGTTTACTTGGATTTTGTTTAGTTAAAAGTTAGCTTTGTTGCAACGTGTATTGGCTTGTGTCGGCTAGACCAACCATAATACCGCTTCAAAATCCCAAATCAATTAAATATTTCAATCATATTTGCAATTTCAGATTGCTTATTGTCTTGTTCTTGCGTGCTTCTTGGTGTATGCGTGAATCGACTTCGTGGTCGTCAACCGGTATTCGCACGGTTGATAACGACTTGTCAATCGATTCAGCGATTGCGTGGTTCCGAGCCTTGCGTGTTCGTAGCGTGATTGTGAGAGTTGAGCGACACCTACCGGACTTATCGTTCTCATCGAAAGATCGGGCCAACAAATCGGACCTTCGGGTTCATCACCCTTAAACGCACTCGCCCCGAATTCTTCTCACCGATCCACCAATAAGCACTGAAACTAAACTTAATAAGCGTTAACACATACACGCGTGAACGACTGCAGATAAGACTCGCACATGCGAGACCTTTAGCTTCAAAGTCACATTCCTCTTAGACTTATGGAACCACATCGCATTTGATAGATGCGAACGCCTACACCTCAACACTCGCCTCGATCTTTACAGTTCCTCAACACTCGTGACTCAAGGGTAAGGTCTTACTCGTTGGCTAACGGCTCAAACGAAATTCCAAGTCATGACTGTATTCTCTTAGCACCGAACACACTAGACGTCGCGTACCCCGTATATAGACCCGAGACGGTCCTAGCGGTACGCCAAATTCCTAATCCCTGCAATAGTCGAAAACAAACCAAAGTACCTTGGGTCAACATCCCCTTTGGTACCAAAACATACGACATGCACAACACACACGAAACTCTTGTTCCATCTCTTAGTCAATCTCTTCACCCTAATAAGGAGAACCTTCGCTAAGCAGGGACGCACAACACAACTTATTAGTCAAACTTTAATAATCAGATTCAACTAAAAACAAAGGATTCACAATGCGATTCCAACTTTCCTCCAAAATACTCAAATCCAAAATCAGGGATTCTTCACGAAAACCTTTCATCCTTCCAACTCGGTAGTTTGCAACTAAACACCACATAAGCCAAAAGAGAATTTGCTCAAATGCCCCAAATCAAGTACTTCATTTAGTTTCTTGAACCGAATAAAACCACCTTGCCAACATAAAGTCAACTCAAATTGTACATGATCTCCATCATAAAAATCTAACTCAAACAAGAACCAATAGAACTACTCAAACAAGAACGTCGTGCTATAGTATCAACCCTAGGGTTTCTGTAACAGCCCTAACTTAGGGTTTGTATTTCAAATGTAAAATTTTGAGGAGGAATAAAAACTTTTGTTGTCTCTTCAAATCATTTGGAAGTTTTCCAAGTTTTCCCTAGCAATTTCCATTTTCTAGAATTAAATTCTTGTGAATGGAAATTGTTGTCAGCAAATTCTTAGCTTTCAAACTTGTGATCGTCCTCTGAAATTATTTTTCCTATCACCTTGATCATCCTATCTACCTCTCTGAATTATTTCACAATTTTTAGATTTTGTTTGCTATTTCAAATGGCCAAGTCAACTCTGTTTGAAATCTGTCAAACTCCTCAGACAGAAGCTTGTGAATTTTCTCTAGAACAATGCAGTGCATAAAAGTTCTGAAAAATTATACAAGGTTGTTCTCTGTCTCTAGTAGCTACCATAAAACTTTCGAAATTTTTGGAGCTCAGGAGCTACCTCTAAAATTCCCAAACCTTCTCTGTCTTTTAAATCAAATTCTGTGCATCGCTCTCTGACCCAACCCAACCTCTCGCTCGAGTCCGACCGCGCCACTTGACTCGGTCGCGCTAACTAGCTGCACCGCGAGTCCAATCGATCGCGGACTGTCCGATGCAAATCGACGATCCACGCTGCGCGCGCAACCTACCGTCCGAATGCATACATCAATCTCGACCGCCCATCTCGCATCCAACGGCCGGAGCGATTCAGATCGAGTCAAACCACCGTTCGCACCGCTTTCGCCGGGCCGACAGGCGGTCCCACTCGCAGTTGTTTCCGCCACGCCACTTCGCCATGCTCCAATAAGCACCGCCGCCAAGGCTCGCCGGCCGCCGCTACATGCGCCGCCACCTCACCCACCGGTCTTTTCACCGCCACCGTCTCACCTCGCCGCCTCGCCGCTTCCTACAAAACCTCCGGCTTTCTCTACCTCGCTGCCTCCATTGCCGTTCTTCTCCACCGAGCCTCCAGAGCCGTGAGCGCCGCCGCGACGCCCGAGCGCCTCGCCGCCCGTGATCTCCGAGCACGGCAGATCGCGCCACGGCGTGTTCCACATCTCTCGAAGTAAACCCTCAAGGAATTTCTGCTCATCGCTGTGAGTCGCGCGTGGCCTTTCTTCTCCAAGTCCCACGAAACCGCCTTTTCCACCGCCACGCCTTTCTCCGGTGAGCTCCACCAATTCTTCGCTTCTGAGCACCACCGACTCCACCTTTCTTCTCCACTCTCTCACTCGCCCTCGCTCACCCAGTGCCCTCGCCGCCGTTAATCGCCTTGCGCCGCCGCGGCTTCGCCGCCGCCACTCGCGTTCTCTCGTCGCCGCCAGCACACCGGTGAGTTCCCGTAACTCATCGATGCCCATGCGCGCTAAATTTCATTGTCTTCCTCTAGTGCGCCACGCCTTGTCACCCCATCGCCGCCGCTAAGCTCGCCGCAGCCGCCACCGCGGCTTCTCCGGCCAACCCGCGACCATCGCCGCCGGTGGTCCTCGCGACCCATTTGCCCGCCGCACAAAGCCGCGCCGCCACTCCATCACCGCGATTTAATCCAGTCCAGAGCCGCTCGAGATCTCTTCGTTTTTCGCTTGTGCTCTCTCTGTCTCGTCGATGGGGCCCACTCCTTCAAAACCAATTAGTTAGTCGTTAATCATGCTTATGATGGTTCTTTAGTTCGCTCTCATGCGTGATCAAAGTTAGTCATTGAGGTTTGAAAGTATATTAGTGCAAGTTTTCCTTGGAGTTTTTCTCTGTTGTCACTTTCTCTCATGCGTGAAACTAAAAATTTGTATCATGCTTGCTAATAGGTTTTGTTAGGTTTGTTGCCTCCTTTTTGGTCGTGATGGTTAGCATGAAATCGTGAGTTAGTATCTTCATGCTTCTAAGCTCTTGTTGTCATGTTTGATCATGGGATAGTTAGTGATCATGTTATCGTCTCTATACTTTGGGTTTATCAATGCAATTAGATTTGATGCCATAGCCCTCAGATTGTGATAACCTTGCATAATGTGAGCATGTTGCTTAGGAGTATGAGTAGTGAATCTTATTAAATACCCAAACTCAATTGGAATTTTGTTTAGCATCTCATAGTTGGATATTTGACTAGTTAGTATTGTCAGTAGCTTTGTAGGTTCCGTAATATCACCTATAATAGTTGAGTTAGAGAAGCTAGTCGTTGTTGATTTATTAACTTGATGATTAAATAATAGATGTGCACACAATCACCATCAAAGCTCGTCCAAAGTTTAAAGCATGTTAGAAGTTTGATTTTGTGGTTAACCTAGCAAATGAGTGGATGGGTCTCGCAGCAATTATTTGTCATTCTTTGTGATAGTCTAGCCTTGGTGTATATGTTGGTGTTTGTATTGATGTTTGAGTTTTGCCGGTGTTATTCGCTCTTATTCACTGCTTTGTTAATCGTTAGGATTCGATATTTGCGGCAACCCCGAGGACGATCCTCCGCACCATATTGAGCAACAAGAAGAAGGCAAGCGCTTGATCATGTTTAATCCCGGTATGTTAAAGATTAATATTTTGTTTCAACTGTATGTATGCATTGCTTAATTTGTGTTAAATTGATTAGTTAAATCCGTAGTCGCATATCCTGTGAGCCAAAATATTGATCTCTACTACCGAGCCTAGGTTATTTGTTGTGATTAGAGGTCTGGATGATCTCTTGTCGCTTAGTAGATCCGGTCAACTTGCTTAGACATGCTTAGCTATCGGTAGAATCAAGTGTTATCGACTTTAGTCGGTAACCTTGATCACACAAAATTTACTATAATCAGTATGTTTTAGCATTTCGCTATGTTTAATTGCAAAATTAAAAATGAAAACAAAAATGATTTAGACTTGGGCACAATGGTAAGACTGTGTGATCTCTGGGTGTGATCGAAAGGTGCCCGAGCCGCTTAAGGACCGAGTTACTTGCGCCACCGTGACGAGCATTTTGCGTATAACCACACTAGAGTATATGGGACCTCTCTTGACCTAGTACTTTGCGTGTATTGGCTCCGGTCGCAGGAGGTCGCAGGAGGGATGGAGGTGGGAGCATGGTAGTTGTCCAAAAGCTTTATCCGAGTGGGTAGTTGTCTTTTCGGCTTTACCATGTAAGCGTATGGGTTTCTATCCATACGAGCTGCTCGTAGTTAATACACAATATTGGAAAAGTCTCGAGGACTTAGCTGTACAAGATACCTTCTAAGTGTGCTTTGGCTTAAAGCGGTCCAAGTGTGGTACATTGGTACACCGCAGGTTAAAACTATTCGAATATCCTCGCCCTAGGTTATGGACACGCTGATACGCCCCAAGAACTAGACTACAACATTTAAATTAAAACTTGATGGGTGGTAATGGATCCGGGATTCGTGCTATTGTTGTGGTGACTATTGGGATAGTCACTTCTAGGTTGTTTATCTTTCGCTTTTGTTATTATTATCCTCACTGCTATTTCAATCTTAAAATGAATTGCAAACTTGCCTTTAAACCAGATTACATTATTGCAAACGAAAATTGGCTTTATGCAAATAAAACATATGGTTTCCACTAAACAAGCTCGCATGTAGCATATTAACAGTGTCCGCTAGTTCACACGTCAGCCTTGGGTACAAAGACAATCTTTGTACTCAGTGCTTTGCTTAATGTTTTTGTTGCAGAGGAAGAAGGTGAGCTCTCGTGGGCCTCACTGTGAGTTGTGCCGCCGTCAGGTGACGACTAGTCTTGGCGGTCCGGCCGATGCCTTGTGGGTTGAAGGCACACCGATTGGCTTTGTTTATAGCCATCTTATGGCACTTTGCTTCGCTGCCGCTTCTTTGTTATTTTGTATCTTGTGGCACCGCCGGCCTATGTCACACATCTTGTTGCTATTTGTTTATCTTCCGCTTGTAGTGTAAATGTTTGGACTCTATGTTTTGAATGGAGTTGATGTCTAATTTTGTACCTGGTGTGTATAACGCTCGAAGTATACATATTCGAGGATCGCTTTATTTGATTTGTGATGCTAGGACCAGTGGTTGGTTAGCATTACAAACCTAATAAACTGGGTCCTCACAAAGTTGGTATCGAGCCATTCTGACCGTAGTAACTCCAAGCATAGTCGTCCTAGGATATTTTGAAAGTCTTATTTTCAAATCATAAAGAGGTTTATGAAAACCTAGGCATTCTCGATTTTATTCCTTACCTATCTTAGCTTTCTACTCATCTTACTCTAATTTAAGTTTTGAAACTTGGTTTCTCTTCACCTTTCAAAAGATAGTTACTACCTAGGTGGAATTAGTTTGGGAGAACCATGAAGTTTAATCCAACTAAAACTTGTGGGGATAATAGGTAAGATGTAAAGGAGTAGTTATGTGTCCGATTTTGCTTTGGTCGAACTTTATCCCGCCTTGTGTTTGTTTCGACCGCTTTCATGAATTTTGGGCTTTCTTGCTCTTAAATTTGTTGCTAACTTGTCTTAGTAAAACAGATGGCCGGAGAACGCTGGTGGCCAAGAGTTGGTCATGATGAGGAGCTTCTCCTCCGACCATGGTGAGGTTCTCGCCAGATCGAGCGAAACCGCATGGACCTGACGCGCATCTTGGAGGTTATTGCTAGGAATACCTCCACTCCGCCGGTGGTGGCGCCACGACTCATGGGACTTGCAGAGTTCCTCCGCACACGCCGCCGACTTTTTCCCGCCCGAGGACCCTCTTGATGCGACGATTGGTCGCGTATGGTTGAGCGAAGCTCAACATCGCCGCTGCCAGCGCAGACAAGGCACTCTTCGCATCCCACCGCCTTGAGGGCGCAAAGACTCTCATGGTGGGAGAACTATTCGCCATGCACCGCGCCATGTGGTCGCATGGGAGGAGTTCCGGCCGCCTTTCGTCGGGCCCATATCCTGGATGGCCTGATGAAGTCAAGAAAAAGGAGTTTCGCGCTCAAGCAAGGGCGCAAATGCGTGACTGAGTACTGCACGAGTTCAATCATCCGCTCGTTATGCTCCGGGAGGTGGCCTCGATGAGGCTAAGCAGAGAAATTTATGGATGGCTTGTCCGAGGAGCCGCAGGAAGCTATCTATTGTGGACTTCTCGACTTTCGTGCCTTGGTAGATAAGGCCATCGCTGCAGAGCATAAGGCAAAGGCGCTGGGCGAGTCGCAAGCGCAAATGGAGGCGATCGCCCACTCACACCAGCCTGCTCGTCCTGGGCCGGGCCGCAAGATGGGCCGTTCTTTTGCTCCACCGGCGCCGAGGCCATCTCGCACCAGCTCCCGCCCACCGCAGGCCGTGAGCCACCACGGCGCCGCGATCCAAGAGCAGAGCGGCCTCCGCAACCGGCGGCCGAGGTGACTTGTTTTCGCCGCCACAACAAGGGCCATTATGCGAATGCCCGCTCGTAGTGTTGCAGCAGCCTCGCCCTAATGGAGGACGCGGCAGGGAGCGGTCACCCACCACGTAAGATTATTCGAAGACCTAAGGTGCGAGCAATGCCGAGTCAACCATCTTTCACCGAGGAGGCTCGGAGGCGCGAGATGTCGTGATGGGTACACTTCTTGTTAATTCTCGCCCCGCTGCAGTATATTTGATTCTCGAGCATCGCATTCTTTTATTTCAAGATCATTTGCTGCTGCTAGTGGTCTTCACTGTGTTCCTTTGGGAGTTCCTTTGCTCATCCGCTCTCCGGCCGGAAATGAGAGCCGATTTGATGTCGGGATGTTCCTATCATAGTTGAAGGAGTGGGATTTTGGCAAATCTCATTCTCGCTCGGTTCAATGAGTCCGATGTGATTCTTGGCATGGATTGGTTGTCCCAACACTTGGGGCAAATCGATTGTGCCAGAAGATTGTCTATCTCACCACTTCTTCGTGAGTGAGTCGGTTTTCGCCCACACCTTCTGTGGGGCCGATTTTTGTGCATTAGAAGTTAAGCCGCCTTGCAAATTCAAGATGTTCCCATAGTATCGACTTTGTGGATGTCTTTCCAAGATTTGCCCGATGCCTCCGGTTCGAGATCTGGAGTTTGTCATCGAGTTGCTGCCCTGCATCGCCCGATTTCAAGGCGCCAGATCGGATGCCTCCCAATGAGCTAGAAGAATTGAAGAAGCGGCTTGGTGAGCTCCAAGCAAAGGGTTTCATCCGTCCCGCCATCTCCTTGGGGTTGTCCGGTGATCTTTGTGAAGAAGAAGGACAAGACTTTGCGCATGTGTTGACTACCGCCCTCTCAATGAAGTGACGGTGAAGAACAAATATCCTCTCGCCCGCATTGATGATCTTTTGACCAGCTTGTCCGAGCCTGTGTTCTCCAAGATTGATCCGAGATCGGCTATCATCAAGTCCGATCGTACGAGGATATTCAAGACGGCTTTCACTACTCGTTATGGCTCATGCACGAGTACACCGTCATGTCTTTCGGTTTGACCAATGCTCCAGCGTTGTTCATGAACCTTATGAATTCGTATTCATGGAGTATTTGGACAAATTTGTGGTGGTTTTTATTGATGACATTCTTATCTATTCCAAAACTGAAGTAGAGCATGCCGAGCATCCAAGATTGTTTTGGGCAAGTTATGGAGCATCACCGTATGCAAAGTTCAAGAAATGTGAGTTGGTTGAAGGAAGTGGCATTTTGGGCCATGTTCTTTCACTGGAGGAATAGTCAGGATCCCAAAGAAAGTCAACGATGTTCTATCTTGGGGCCCAAGTCACCAACGATGTGCGGAGTTTTTTGGTTTAGCGGGCTACTATCGCCGCTTTATCGAGAACTTCTCCAAGATCGCAGTCGATGACCGAATTGCTTAAGAAGGACAAGAAGTTTGTATGGTCCTCTCTTGTGATGAGAGCTTTGAGGAGCTCAAGCGGCGATTGACTTGGCTCCACCTCCTGCTCTTCCCGATATCCACAAGAGCTTCGATATTTATTGCGATGCCTCTCGCCGGGGACTCGGGTGTGTTCTTATGCAGAAGGCAAGGCGTTGCCTATGCATCTAGGCAATGAGACCTCATGAACTCAACTATCCCACCCATGATTTAGAGCTTGCTGCAGTGGTTCATGCACTCAAGATTTGGCGGCATTATTTGATCTAAACTGTGTGAGGTGTATTCGATCACAAGAGTTTGAAATACTTGTTCACTCACCAGATCAACCTCAGCAGAGGAGATGGCTAGAATTAATCAAAGATTATGACATGGGTATTCAAGATCACCGCAAGGCCAATGTGGTTGTCGATGCACTTAGTCGAAAGTGTATTGCAATACTTTGATGATCCAAGAGCAAGAACCCGCATCGCTGCAATTTCAGCTGCCTCAACTTGGGTCCGATTGAACATGGTTCCTTTGTCGCCTTGGTTGTGCAGCCAACTTTGGTGGATCAAATCAAGGCAGCACAGCAATCAGATGATGGCGTGGGTAAAATCAAGCAGAACATCAGGGATGGATCAGCCAAGTGTTTCACAGAAGATGAGCACGGTGTTGTATGGTTTGGGCAGCGCCTTATGGTCCCAAAGGTCCCGGAGTTGCGGATTTGATTCTTCAGAGGCCCATGATTCGCCTTTGTCCATCCATCCGGGCCACTAAATGTACCAAGATCTCGCGCAGAGATTCTCGTGGACTCGCATGAAGCGCGAGATTGCCGTGTTCGTTGCCGATGCGACGTATGTTGTCGTGTCAAGGCCGAGCATCGTCGGTGGGTCTTCTTCACCCTTACCTATTCCGAATGGAAGTGGATTCTGAGGCATGGATTTTATCATCGGGTCGCCCTGCATTTCTTCGGGAAGGATGCATTATGGGTTATAATTGATCGATTGACGAAGGTGGCCCATTTCCTTCCAAAGGCGATCAAGATTGATGTGAATCACGAAGCGGATCTTTACATATCCCGCATTGTGAGTTCGCATGGTGTGCCACGAACGATAGTGTCGATCGTGGCTCTCTTTCACTTCCCGATTTTGGCACACCGCAGAGGCCATGGGGACCCGCTTTCATTCAAATTTCACCTATCATCCTCGTGATCGATGGTCGACGGAGCGCGCCAACTGTGTGCTTGAAGACATGTCTGTGCTTGTGTTCTCTCCCACGGAAATAATTGGGAGAAGTGCCTACCGCTGCCGAATTCTCCTACAACAACAGCCTTCCAGCCGGCCTGTGATGGCACCGCTTGAGGCTTTGTATGGGAGGCGATGCGAACACCGTTGAACCGGCCGAACCGTGAAAGGCGCTTCTTGGCCCGATTCCATCAATGAAGCCGAAAGTCAAGTGCGCTTGATTCGTGGGCACTTGCGCGTAGCTCACCCAGCGTAAGAGCTATGCAGACGGCGTCGTCGCGAGCTGAGTTTCCACCCAATGACTTTGTGTATCTCAAAGTCTCACCTCCAAGGGACATCGCTGCTTCCGTGTCAGGCAACCGCTCCTCGATATGTCGGGCGCCGACGCATCACCAAGAAAGTGGGAGCCGTTGCATACAAGTTGGAGTTGCCGGCTACACTCGAAGGGTGCATGATGTTTTCCATGTGTCGCAATTGAAGAAGTGCCTCCGTGTTCCAAATTGAGGAAACACCATTGGAAAATATTGATGTGCGGAAGATCTGTCTTATCGTGAGCGCCCGCTCGTATCCTCGAAGAAGCTGAACGCAGAACAAGGAACCGTGATTAAGTTCCTAAAGTTCAGTGGTCGAACCACTCCGAGGATGAAGCCACTTGGGAGCGGGAAGATCGCCTCCGAGCGACACCCGCCCTTCTTCTCCAGAAGGATCGAATCTCTGACGAGATTCCTGTAAGGGGGAGATTTGTAACAGCCCTAACTTAGGTTTGTATTTCAAATGTAAAATTTTGAGGAGGAATAAAACTTTGTTGCCTCTTCAAATCATTTGGAAGTTTTCCAGTTTTTCCTAGCAATTTCCATTTTCTAGAATTAAATTCTTGTGAATGGAAATTGTTGTCAGCAAATTCTTAGCTTTCAAACTTGTGATCGTCCTCTGAAATTATTTTTCCTATCACCTTGATCATCCTATCTACCTCTCTGAATTATTTCACAATTTTTAGATTTTGTTTGCTATTTCAAATGGCCAAGTCAACTCTGTTTGAAATCTGGTCAAACTCCTCAGACAGCAGCTTGTGAATTTTCTAGAACAATGCAGTGCATAAAAGTTCTGGAAAAATTATACAAGGTTGTTCTCTGTCTCTAGTAGCTACTAAAAATTTCGAAATTTTTGGAGCTCAGAGCTACCTCTAAAATTCCCAAACCTTCTCTGTCTTTTAAATCAAATTAAAAGCATCGTTCTCTGACCAACCCAACCTCGGCTCGAGTCCGACCGCGCCACTTGACTCGGTTGCTTCAACTAGCTGCACTGCCGCGAGTCCAATCGATCGTGACCGTCCGATGCAAATCGAACGATCCACGCTATGCGGCGCAACCGACTGTCCAATGCATACATCAATCTCGACCGCCCATCTCGATCCAACGGCCGAGCGATTCAGATCGAGTCAAACCACCGGTTCGCACCGCTTCGCGGGTCCGACAGTGGCGGTCCCACTCGCAGTTGTTTCCGCCACGCCACTTCGCCATGCTCCAACAAGACCGCCGCTCAAGGCTCGCGCCGCCGCCTACATGCGTGCCGCCACCTCACTCACCGGCCTTTTCACCGCCCACCACTCACCTCGCCGCCTCCGCCGCTCCTACAAAACCCTCCGGCTTTCCCTACCTCGCTGCCTCCATTGCCGTTCTTTCCACCGAGCCCAGGAGCCGTGAGCGCGCCGCGACGCCCGGCGCCTCTGCCCGGTGATCTCCGAGCACGGCATCATCGCCACGGCTGTTCCACATCTCTCGGGAAGTAAACCCTCAAGGAATTTGGGTTTCATCGCTGTGGAGCTGCGCGTGGCCTTTCTTCTCCAAGTCCGCGAAACCGCTTTTCCACCGCCACGCCTTCTCCGTGAGCTCAGCCAATTTTTCGCTCGTGAGCACCACCGACTCCACCTTTCTTCTCCACTCTCTCACTCGCCCTCGCTCACCCCGTGCCCTGCCGCCGCATCGCTTTGCGCCGCTGCGGCTTCGCCGCCGCCACTCCGTGTTCTCTCGTCGCCGCTAGCACACCGTGAGTTCTCGTAACTCATCGATGCCCATGCGCGCTAAATTTCATTGTCTTCCTCTCTAGTGCGCCACGCTTGTCACCCCATCGCCGCCGCCAAGCTCCGTCGCAGCGCCACCGTGCTTCTCGGCGAACCCGCGACCACTGCGGCTTCAGTGGTCCTCGCGACCCATTTTGCCCGCCGCACGTGCCGCGCCGCCACTCCATCACGGCGACAATCCAGTCCAGAGCCGCCGAGATCTCTCTCGTTCTTTTTCGCTTGTGCTCCTCTGTCATGTCTGCGATGCTGGGGCCTACTCCTTCAAAACCAATTAGTTAGCCGTTAATCATGCTTATGATGGTTCTTTAGTTCGCTCTCATGCGTGATCAAAGTTAGTCATTGAGGTTTGAAAGTATATTAGTGCAAGTTTTCCTGGAGTTTTTCTCTCGTTGTCACTTTCTCTGTTGCGAGAAACTAAAAATTTGTATCATGCTTGCTAATAGGTTTTGTTAGGTTTGTTGCCTCCTTTTTGGTCGTGATGGTTAGCATGAAATCGTGAGTTAGTATCTTCATGCTTCTAAGCTCTTGTTGTCATGTTTGATCATGGGATAGTTAGTGATCATGTTATCGTCTCTATACTTTGGGTTTATCAATGCAGATTAGATTTGATGCCATAGCTCATTGTATTGTGATAACCTTGCATAATGTGAGCATGTTGCTTAGAGTATGAGTAGTGAATCTTATTAAATACCCAAACTCAATTGGAATTTTGTTTAGCATCTCATAGTTGGATATTTGACTGGTTAGTATTGTCAGTAGCTTTTGTAGGTTCTGTAATATCAGCTTATAATAGTTGAGTTAGAGAAGCTAGCTGTTGTTGATTTATTAACTTGATGATTAAATAATAGATGTGCACACAATCACCATCAAAGCCTGTCCAAAGTTTAAAGCATGTTAGAAGTTTGATTTTGTGGTTAACCTAGCAAATGAGTGGATGGGTCTCTGCAGCAATTATTTGTCATTCTTTGTGATAGTCTAGCCTTGGTGTATATGTTGGTGTTTGTATTGATGTTTGAGTTTTGCTTGTTATTCGCTCTTATTTCGCTTTGTTAATCGTTAGGATTCGATATTTGCGCAACCCCGAGGACGATCCTCCGCACCATATTGAGCAACAGCAGCAAGGCAAGCAGTTTGATCATGTTTAATCCCAGTATGTTAAAGATTAATATTTTGTTTCAACTGTATGTATGCATTGCTTAATTTGTGTTAAATTGATTAGTTAAATCCGTGAATGCATATCCTCGTAGCCAAAATATTGATCTCTACTACCGAGCCTAGGTTATTTGTCGTGATTAGAGGTCGTTGGATGATCTCTTGTCGCTTAGTAGATCCGGTCAACTTGCTTAGACATGCTTAGCTATCGGTAGAATCAAGTGTTATCGACTTTAGTCGGAACCTTGATCACACAAAATTTACTATAATCAGATGTTTTAGCATTTCGCTATGTTTAATTGCAAAATTAAAAATGAAAACAAAAATGATTTAGACTTGGGCACAATGGTAAGATCGGTGTGATCGTTGGGTGTGATCGAAAGGTGCCCAGCCGCTTAAGGACCGAGTTACTTGCGCCACCAGACGAGCATTTTGCGTGCTAACCACACTAGAGTATATGGGACCTCTCTTGACCTAGTACTTTGGCGTGTATTGGCTCCGGTCGCAGGAGGTCGCAGGAGGGATGGAGGTGGGAGCATGGTAGTTGTCCGAAAAGCTTTATCACGAGTGGGTAGTTGTCTTTCGGCTTTACCATGTAAGCGTATGGGTTTCTATCCATACGAGCGGCTCAGTAGTTAATACACAATATTGGAAAAGTCTCGAGGACTTAGTCATACAAAGATACCTTCGGAAGTGTGCTTTGGCTTAAAGCGATGTCCAAGTGTGGGTACATTGGTACACCCTCGCAGGTTAAAACTATTCGAATAGCCTCGCCCTAGGTTATGGACACGCCGGATACGCCCCAAGAACTAGACTACAACATTTAAATTAAAACTTGATGGGTGGTGCGGATGCGGGATTCGTGTTATTGTTGTGGTGACTATTGGGATAGTCACTTCTAGGTTGTTTATCTTTCGCTTTTGTTATTATTATCCTTACTGTTATTTCAATCTTAAAAATGAATTGCAAACTTGCCTTTAAACTGTATTACATTATTGCAAACGAAAATTGGCTTTATGCAAATAAAACATATGGCCTCCACTAAACAAGCCTGCATGTAGCATATTAATGCAGTCTGCTAGTTCACACGTCTGTCTTAGGGTACAAAGACAATCTTTGTACTCAGTGCTTTGCTTAATGTTTTGTTGCAGAGGAAGAAGGTGAGCCTCGGGGCCTCACTTACGTGGAGTCAGGCTGTCGCCGTGGGTGACGACTAGTCTTGGCGGTCCGGTACGATGCCTTGTGGGTTGAAGGCACACCGATTGGCTTTGTTTATAGCCATCTTATGGCACTTTGCTTCCATCGCTCTTTTGTTATTTGTGTATCTTGTGGCCTGTCTACCTATGTCCGTAACATCATGCTATTTGTTTATCTTCCGCTTGTAGTGTAATGTTTGGACTCTATGTTTTGAATGGAGTTGATGTCTAATTTTGTACCTGGGGTGTGTATCTTCTTCGAAGTATACATATCTCGAGGATCAGTTTATTTGATTTGTGATGCTAGGACCAGGTGGTTGGTTAAGCATTACAAACCTAATAAACTGGGGTCCTCACAGTTTCCCCCTCCTTTTATTGGTGGACGGCCCCTCATGGGCCTCCTGGGCCAAAACCTGAGGCCCAGGTTGCTGAAGAATTGCAAAAACCCCCTCTAATCCTCTGTTAATTCTATTTTTTTTTCTAGTTGGTCCTTCTCCCTAATTCTTTCTTTTTATTTAAATAGACTTGGGGTATTACACTCACAATAGCGATCCATTGGACTAGAAGAACTAGAAATTACACCCAGTTCATTAATGAACTTTCTAATCCATATGGCCTGTTTTGCAGCTTTAGAAGCTGCAATGTACTCAGCCTCTATTGTAGAATCAGCAACTGTTCCTTGCTTGCAACTTTTTCAGCTCCTCCATTAAGACAAAACATAAAACCAGACTGCGATCTGAAATCATCCTTGTCGATTTAGAAGCTAGCATCGGTGTAACCATTTGCGACCAGCTCTTCCCCACCACCAAAGACAAGGAATGCATCCTTAGTCCTTCTTAAGCACTTTAGGATATTCTTGACTGCTATCCAGTGACCTTCACCTTGATCTGACTAAATATTTGCTCATAACACTTAGAGCATACGACACATCTGGTCGTGTACACAACATGGCATACATGATAGATCCAATAGCCGAAGCATATAGAATTCTACTCATTCTGTCTCGCTCAACAGAGGTCGAAGGATACTGATTCTTGCTAAGACTAATACCATGTGATATGGGCAAGAAACCTTTCTTGAAATCTTACATGTTGAGTCGATTCAACACCTTGTCAATGTACACATCTTGGCTTAATCCAATTAGCCTTTTAGATCTACATGCTACATCTCCTAAATCTTACAAAGAGAAACTATTTCTTAATGATGTTTTAACAGATTCAAGCATAGGAATATCATTTCTGACCAGTAATATGTCATCCACATATAAGTTTAGAAACACAAGTTTGCTCCCACTAACCTTCTTGTAAACACAAGATTCTTCTTCATTATTGATGAAGTCAAACAATTTGGCCACTTCATCAAAACGAATGTTCCAACTCCGAGATGCTTGCTTTAATCCATAGATGGATTTCTGAAGTTTGCATACCTTTCTAGCTTCCTTTGGATCGACAAAATCCTCAGGTTGTGTCCTCACTTAGGTTTCCATTTAGGAAAGCCATTTTAATATCCATTTGTCATATCTCATAATTGAAATATGTAGCCATAGCTACAATGATCTGGATAGGCTTAAGCATAGCGACAGGTGAGAAGGTTTCATCATAATTAACACCTTGAATTTGTTTGAAACCCAGTCGTGCCTTATGAATATGAACATTTCCATCCATATCTATCTTCTTAAAAATCCATTTACATTCAATGGTTTTAACACCATCAGGTGCATCAACCAAGTTCCAAACTTAGTTGTCACACATGGATTTTATTTCAGATCTCATGGCTTCAAGCCATGACTCAGAGTCTGGGTCCCTCATCGCTTTCTTATAAGTCTTAGGCTCATCATTATTCAATAATAAAACATCATGCCCATACCTTATAGGCAATTGATGTGGCCTTTGAGACCTACGTGGGGCTAAAGCCTTATCTACAGGTTCTACAACATTTTATTCATCCTGTAGAGGCTCAATGGGAGTTGAAACATTTTTAGATGTTTCCCGAATTTCGTTGAGTTGCACCTTGCTCCCACTAACTCCTTTGGAAAGAAACACTTTCTCCAAGAAGACACTATTTTGAGCAATAAACATTTTGTCATCATCCCGCTTATAAAAGTAATATCCTTTAGTTTCCTTAGGATACCCAATAAAGAAGCACTTATCTGACTTGGGTGTGAGTTTATCAGACGTCAAACATTTTACATAAACCTCACAACCCCATATTTTTTAAAAAGACAATCCAGGATACTTTCCGGTCCATATCTCATATGGTGTCTTCTCTACTGTTTTTTATGGAACCCTATTTAAAGTGAAAGGCGTTGTTTCTAGAGCGTATCCCTGTAAATGCAATGAAAGATCATATTGGCTCATCATTAACCAAACCATGCCTAACAATATTCCATTCCGTTGTTCAAACACCCTATTCCATTGAGGCGTTCCTGACGAAGTAAGTTGTGGAACAATTCCACATTGCTTTAGATGATCACCAAACTCATGGCTCAAATATTCACCTCCACGATCTGATCGTAGATATTTAATTGTCTTACCAAGTTGATTATGTACCTCATTTTGAAATTCTTTGAACTTT
The DNA here is from genome assembly GCA_036346255.1 of Ampelocalamus luodianensis. Classification (NCBI taxonomy): domain Eukaryota; kingdom Viridiplantae; phylum Streptophyta; class Magnoliopsida; order Poales; family Poaceae; genus Ampelocalamus; species Ampelocalamus luodianensis. Next base: position 50,166,781 of record CM070618.1, on the reverse strand, counting down.
TCAAAGGATTCCGACTTATGCCTCATTAAGTAGATGTAACCATATCTACTAAAGTCATCAGTAAAAGTTATAAAGTACTGAAAACCACCTCTAGCCGAAGTGCTCCTTGGTCCACATACATCCAAATGTATTACGACCAGTAAGTCACTTACCCTCTCACCTCTGGTCATGAAAGGTGCTCTTGTCATCTTGCTAAGTAAACAAGATTCACATGTTTCAAATGATTCAAAAACAAATGAGTTTAGAATACCATCTTTATGGAGCTTCATCATGTGCTTCTCATTTATATGACCTAAACGACAATGCCAAATAAAAGTTGGATTCAAATCATTAGGTCGAAGTCTCTTAGTATTAATGTTATAGGTGAGCTCATCCTTAAGATTCAAAACATATAATCCATTCACTAATGGAGCATGACCATAAAGCATATCTTAAAAATAAATTGAACAACAATTGTTCTTTATTTTGAACTCATAACCTTTTGCTCCTAAATATGAAGCAGGAATTATGTTTTTGCTTAAGGCTAAAACATAATAACAATTATTTAGTTCCACAACTAATCCTGAGGGTAAAACTATTAGTAAAGTGCCAATAGCTAATGCAAAAACTCTTACTCCATTGCCCACGCGAAGATCCATCTCGCAGCTTGCCAAACTTCTACTCCCTGTCAGTTCCTGCATCGAATTGCAAATATGAGCAACCGATCCAGTATCAAATACCCAAGAACATGTAGGAGAAGTGGCAAGATTAATTTCTACAACATTTATACCTGAACTGGAAGTCTTACTTCCTTTGTTCTTTTTCATCTCTGTCAAGTACTTGTTACAATTTCTCTTCCAATGCCCAGTCTCATGACAATGGTAGCATTCTATGTCAGGCTTAGGACCTAGTTTAAGCTTCTTAAGCTTAGCCTTAAGACTCTCGATCTTGAGTCATTCCTTTGTCTTTTCCCTTTCTCGAAGACATACACTTCTTCTTGAAGCTAGTAGTCTTTTGAACCATCATCACATGATTGAAACTTTTCTTGATGCTCTCTTCGGCACCCTTAAGCATGCCATGTAACTCAGTCATTGACTTCTCCATGCCATTCATCTGAAAGTTCAATATGACTAGCTCAAAGCTTGTAGAGAGTGATTGAAGAATCACATCAATAGCCAACTCTTGGCTAAGGGGAAAACCAAGCTTTTCAATGTAATCAATCATCTTAATCACATGAGAACTGACCGAGCTACCTTATGAAAGCCTACAAGAAAACAATTTATTAGAGGTATTGTATCTCTCTCTGTTGCTTGGTCCTGAAACATGCCTTCGCACCTACAATCAAATTGTAAGCATCCGTTGTCTCATATTGCTTCAAGCTTAGAGTTCATGGTAGCAAGCATAAGCAAGGCACATCGATCGCGTCATTGCAATGCTTCTCATAAGCATTCTTTCGGATGAGTAGCATCAAGATTCGGTTCCTCTGATAGGGACCTCTAGAATATATTCCTTCTTTTCTTGTTTGAGAACAATTCTCATATTATGAAACCAGTCATTGAAGTTGGTTGCATTCTGTTTTTCTTTCTCAAGAATAGATCGCAAGTTATACATATGTGTGGAGGAAGTACTAGGTGCCATGGTCTACAACAGAAATATATGCAAAAATCCAGCACTGTGTTTATGTAAGATTTTCTATTAAACACTTTAATAAAAGATACTCCCACTATATGTTCTAAACCAAGTTTTCCTCAAACTTCATATAGTGGGCACAAGATACATATATCAATAAGTCGTAGTGAGCTTTGGTATCATTGCAAGAAACCTAGTGATTTTAGGTAAGCAACCCTTTTGCTAATCATATCTTATACGACTCTTGTTGTTGGGTGACATCTCTATGCCCTGGCAACCAACACCATGCTGCAAGTCATAAAACCGTTTTGATAGCCTTGTTAAGTTAAACTAACACTATACATATGGGTATATGGCACCCACCCCATCTTATTAAGATAGTTAATGGCACCCTACTTTGGTAGAGCTATCAATTAATAATCAAAATCATGATAGGCGCAGTAATTGGAAAGGCATCAATTTTACTTAATTTTTCTTGAGGGATACTACTCTATCATTTTAAAACATCTAATGATAAAACATGATAAATAGTATGATAGGAACAAAATAAATACTCACATATAATCATATTAAACTGTGAAATAGTATGGCCCTTAACATGATGATCTCCATCACCATGCTTCCTGTCCTCCGACCATCATGCTTGAAATCTCTGACCGTATTCATCTACTAAGCAATTACTCCTAAAGTTAGTAATGAATTACATACGAGAATATCAAGCATCACATGTTGGCACACAGACTATTATACAATAATATGTAGCTCGATGGCTATCTCACATCATGGCATGCAGGCCATGAAAAATCCAAATATGCATCACATATATAATGGGCCATACTATTCACATCAATCCCTGCAAAATGTGTTATGCATAGAATCCAATTCTATCGGGTGACATGAATACATAATACTATACAATGTGGTAACGATTACCTAGCACAGCGGTCCTGCTAGCCGGTTAACCGATTCCATGGATATAGGGATATCGAATCAATAATGTGAATACATGTAAGAGAACATGATGTTGGATTGACCCACCTTGAGACACAATTGAGAATGTTATGATTTCATGTGTCATCAGTTGGTCTCAAGCAATGATGATGTACAATCCTTAGACCTGAGATCAGCATGATTTCCTACATGTGTAATAGTATACTTAGGGGTTGTCAAACGCTACTCCGTAACTGGGTAGTTATAAAGATAGCTTTTGGGTATACTATGAAACATGCAGAGGAATGTGACTGATCGGATATAGGATTTGCCCCTCCTAACATAACAGGAGAGATATCTCTGGGCCCCTTGATGTGGTCGGATTAAGAAAGTGCATGGCCATGCAACTAGTGGTCGAAAAGTCGACCACATGAAGTTATTCATCACTTGATCGAGAAAGTATTGAACAGTCCATGGATGACAAATATCTCACCTAGAGTTCAACCAGATATCGTGAAGCAAAGGGAGAATACACAAGTAAATCGTTCAGTTTGACTAGATACGGATTAGTCGTATGGAGATACGAGCTGATCGTAGACTGGTCGAACACAATCACTGATATTGGTCGTAAACTAGTCGTAAGGAGTTACGAACTAGTTGTGACTAAATATAAACTGGTCGTATAGAGATACGAGCTAGTTATAAGTGATAAGGACCTAGTCATAGATCATATTGCATTAAGGTTTGTCCGATATAATTTATGTGCATAGGAATCGTTTTGTCCTACTAGGAACCGCAAACGACTCGTGGTCGGAAAAGTGTTTTCGAGTCACAATCGATTACGCATGAACCTAACGGGTCACACACTTAACGGGTTGGAACAAATGTGTTCGGATAGGATTCGTTATGGGAACTATATAAGAAGATGCTTGAGGCTATTGATAAGAGTACATACGAGAGAGACAACGTGAGTTGTTCCACTGAAACCCTAGTCGTTATCTTCTCGAGAGCCCTACCATGCGAGTTGGTGCTAGCACACTAGCGTACGGTGCTCCTTCCCTGGATGTGTGGATAATGTAGGGGCACTAATATAGTTGATGTTACGCTCAAGGACGATCTGTGGCCTTTGCAAGGAACGCGATTGGTTGCTGGAGGAGACGATCGACATCGAGGATGTTGGATAATCAACTATGACCACTTCATCGATGCGCTCTACGTTGGATCAAGCTGCTCCAACTCTTGCTTGCATAACATTCTGATTTACGTGGTAGAATTTTTGAATTGCCAGCTAGTGTAGCCTACCCGTATCCCTTCAAAAACATGGTCATCAATGAATACATGTGCTGGTCGATAAGTCACTAGCGTTCTGACAGTGATATCCGACCAGGAATACATTTAGAATGACATCATATAAGTTAAAGAGCTTCACCAACAAGTCACATATTTGTTAATCTTTATAACTGATGATTTAGTCAAGGAACATAATAACATTTATTCTACAACTTATAAATATAGACGTCATATAATCATCTCTATGATTGCCTCTAGGACATATCAACACAATCACCAAGAATACCTCAAGAATGCAAGAGAATCAAGCAAGAACACAAATAAGACATGGTGAATCAAGTTTCATCTATTACCACTTGGAGAGGAAGTATTACAACCACTCCATCAGGAGGACAAAACTCTAAGGGCATCACTTGGCTGTCTCAATCAAAACCTAATCTCTCTAGGAGGCTCAAGTGCAAAACCTAATTTCTCTCTCTAATGGCCCCTCATATAGTGAAGGCTCACATAAAACCCTAACCTGGTTATAAAGTGGATCACATCCACTACACACACCCATGGGAACCTGTTAACCCATTACACAATCGGATTTTTCACTCACACACGCTTTTCAAAGTGGCATTCTTCACCCTTGGCTCCAATAGCTCGAAATCATGATGTCTTGTCCTCCGCGAAGTCTCCTTGACCTCATCCACTCAGGCCACCGCCATGGTTTTGCAAACCTCTCACTTTTCTGATTTTGGACAAATAACCACGTTGCCCCCTCAACTGACATTTCTCAATTCCTTCTCCTCAAAGCACCGCTCATGGTTTGCCATCATCCATGTATCCCTAATGACTTCCCGCTTCACCATCAAGCCTCTCATGCGTCCAGATTCCACCGAAATGTACTAGCTTGAAAATGAGCCCAAGTCACTTATCGCACCATATGTCCTGCTTGACCTTGACCACCTGTGCCTTCCATAGCCCTTGTCCATCTTGTGGCTTATCTGAGTCCAACTATCTCACCTGACCTTCATGACTGTTCTGGACCTTGGTTCTCCTAATCTAGTCCCAGTCATCCTCGCTATTGATCATAGTTGACTCAGGAGCCACCTGCATAACAATAAACCAAGGAAACTATTTCCGGACACGAGTTCATTTCAACCTAACCCGCATTAGTCATAAACACATCATAAAACACATGCCATGAATCCATAGACTTTGGCCAATCCATAAAGTTCAACACACCTACAGTGCTCGAACTCACCCTAGCCAATCCGACCGCCCCTATGGCCGATCTGATCGCCAACCAGCGGCCGATCAGACCGCTTCCTAAATCCTGAAAACACCATCTCTAGACTTTTTGGCAAAACTCTATCTAGTTTCATGTCCAGTCTCTATTTTCAATGGCACCTGGTGCAAACACGTCCCTAAATACTCTCACATAAGTGTTTGGTGCCCATTTGGCAAAAGCTCACTCGCGCTCCCAAAATTGCAACTCCCAAAACCAAAACCAAATTCAAACTTCGACAACGCATGCACAGCTCGGTCAATTACTCATCGCAAACCATGGGGTGACCTCCACATGGTCTCACATAAACAAATTAAACAGATTGCATCTGAATTTATCCTTACGCATGTACGCCTACCAGCTAGGGTAAGCTTCAAGAAAAACACAAGCACTGAATATATCTTTTCACTAATGGGACCCTCATGATTAATATCTATATCAATTATAATTAACAAAGATGTTCGTAACTGCGCAAGTACATAATCACCTGGTGTCCTGGTTTCAGATCCAAGTTATTGGCTAGCTTAGCTATCTTAAGACTTAAACAACCCAGAATCAAAGGATTAAACAATCTAAATTTTTTTACAAATAATAACTCAACAAGTACTCTACATAGTTATAAGTAAGTTACTAAACTCTAGCCTTTGCCTAAACAATCGAGGTATGTTGCACCGCTTGAACTAATCAATGGTTGGCCAATCTTTAGCACATTCGAGCCGCACCACAATAAATCTAAGTTAGAATTAGTAACTCTCTTCTTGAAATTTCTTGGTAATGTTTTGCTTAGTACAGAAGATGTATGCATGACTTCAAAGGGGAATGAAAGTGTAATGTACTTTTGGAGTTATTGGATAAACAAAACCTCTAATTGTCATTTAATTTTAAATTTCTAATAATCCCAAATCAGGTAGCTTAGTTTGTGTTGAATTCAACAGGGAAGGACTTAGGGGGTCTGTACTAATAAATCATTAATAAACTAAACGAGGACTAAATTGTTCTCAAGTAATATTGGACTATATATAATTTGTGCTGAGATGCTGCTTATGTGCTTGACGTGCAAGCACATATAAACTTGGTAAAAATATGAGAAACAACATGGTAAGAAGCTTCCTACAACAGGACTACAAGAATTCTTATATTCCTATTAGAAACAAATAGCCGGATTCCAAGGTTTTCTTTTTCTTTTTTTTGAATACGATGTCTGGTTTTCGGATAGTGTGTGTGGCGCTTCTTGCTATCATGGAAATATTTTGTCAAATTAGCGCTCGTATTCTGTGATTTGCATCTTGCATTAGTACCCTTCTCTCTCTTTGAATTTTGTAAATTGCAGTTAACAATATCACTAGGTAAGTTTGTCTGCAGAATGCAAAAGTGCTTGAATACTGTATAATAAAAGCAGCTTGTGGGTGTGTGGTTAATGTTGATTATCACAAGGTCTTTACAATGTCCCACCTCATTGCAACTTCGCACCGTTAGGTATCACCTCCTTCAGACTCTCTTGCTTGTCCCCGGGAGGTCTTCCTTTTGCGCCGTGCAGTTCCCATGGCTTCGTTCTCCCCTATCTATCCACCCATATCCACCAATGGCGAACCCACACTGAGGCGAACAAAGTAGTTAGCCGGGTCGTAGGTGTTACCGACTTGTGGTTGCACTATTTTATATGAGCGGTCATTACCATATTCGGTCCTTAATTGACTCGGGCGGTACATCCACATACCAACATCATCTTGTGCCCCTGGCACCAGCCACTCTTTCCAGCCACCCGAGTCTAAATCTAATTTTCAGGTTTTATTTTGTTTTCAAAATAACTGTAATACTCCGAAATGTGTTAGAGAGAAAACAAACAATAGTTAAAGGGGTTTTTCTGAAATTTCTCCAAAACCTGGGCCATGGGCTCTTGGCCCACAGCACCAAGGCCCAAAAGGGAAGAAACCCTAAATATGCTATAGTACCACGATTGCTACAGTGCGGTGGCCGTGCTACAGTAACCTCCCATGTTTCCCCTTGCTGCCATCCTCTCCAAAGCACTTCCTCCTGCTGTCTTGTGTGCATCGGCCAAAAGCAAAAGAAAGGAAGAGAGGAGAAGAAGAGGGGAGGAGCGCCTCGCAGGAAATTCAGCGGGCTCACGTGTCTTCAAGGGTAACAATCGTCGATTGTTGTTTTATGTTTGATCGTAGAAGCGAAATTGATTAGAATCGTTTGGATCAAAGTCAGTCTGCAATAGATCGAATCTGTCCAGTATGTTGCGCGGGCTATTTCGACGTCTTATAGGCCGAATCAGAGGAGTTGATCTCCTAGAGATATCTAGGTTTTGTTCTGAAGTTTCTGTGGCCACCGAGTTCACTTGATTCCGACATTTGAGTCAAAAGATATGATAGATTTAGTATCTGCTGTCCAGATATCCGACGAGATTAAACTGTTTTGTTATTTCGTAAAATATGAAAATGTAATTGGAAGAATCTGGGTTTTCACCCAACTAGGTTATTGTCGGTAATTTGATAACCTTTCCAGATTGTTAAAACGATCAATTCGGAGTTATAGATTAAAAGTCATGATCGTTTTAGTACTGCTGTTTATTCTGTTAGACAGTTTCTGTGCTGAAAGTTCACCTGTCTGTTATCATAATAATTTGGCCGAATTGGATCATCTTGTCAACTAGAGTATTGTAGATTTGTCAATTAAGAATCCACAAAAATTGGACTCACCTCATTCGGTGTTCCAAATCAAAAGATATGTTGTTTACCGTGCTGCTATCCAGTGGCGTTATTTGACTGAATGCGTTGGTTTTCAGTTTAGGGTTTCTAGTTAAAATCTTGAATCGCTGGGGAAGCGTTGTAGAACGTTAATCAGTAGGGTCGTGTTCATCATATCCTTATTTCAGTTATTTGATTGTTTACGCGGTGAAGCTTCTGGTTTAGGAGTACCACCTTTGCGGGCTAACGTGTCGCATCGCGGAAGGCAAGACTTATAACTAGTATGTAAACCATTAATTCTAGGGTGACAAGGATATTGTCCAAATTCAAGGATTGGAAGTTTATACACATTTATTATTAAGGCATTAACTATGAGCTAGACCAATATAGCTGTATAAAACATAGCAATGCAATTTCATAAGTTAAAATAATATAATTGCAAAATTAGGTGCAAAATAATCTAAGTATTGATTCGCTTTGCTCAATGTTCTGAAAAGGCTCAATATTCTGATATTCGCCTTTCTTGATATTCTGATAATAATCTCGCTCAACATGCTGATAATCATCCTGTTCAATGTTCTGACAATCATGATCTGGACCCCATCCTTGTTCTTGTTGGGATTGTTGTCCCATCACAGCTTCAGAGTCTAACTACACATAATACGATTGAACTCCAGAACGATTGAAAGTAACCAAATGAAATCTAATAAATCCAAATACATTCAAACAGATAAAAACACTTCAAACAAAACTAAACATACTTACTGGTATTTTGAAAGTAGGGGGATACTTCAGATGAGACCTAAATACATAATCATTTGGAGTTGGTGAAGAAAATACTACAGATAAAACATATCTATTGATAACTGGAATGAAGGAAATACTACAGACAAAATATATCCAAAGGAGTTGATGAAGGAAATACTTCAAAACAATTGAAGTGCATCCCAATAATTAGACTGAAGGAAATAGTTCAAACCAAAGTAGCTAAATCTAACAGGGGGAGAGAGAGAGAATGTCCACAGGAACATTCCTCAATGGTTACCTAGATGGGAAAGATTGCCTGGTTAGGTAATACTCTTAGATCTACTTTTGGATCATAAAGGGTTCTACTACTGAGAATGGATGACGACAGACGATACCTAGAGCCTAGTTGATGTTGTATTCCTTAACAGGCCACCTAGTACTCACAAACACTCTCTCCGGGCATTCTATGTATACATCCACGATGATCATACAATCAAAATCAATCCTCTTATATGCTCTCCTCTTTCAGCAGACTTTGATGGTGATTGTGTGCGCATCTATTATCTGCAGGAGCTGAAACATTGGAGCTTTTCAGCATGGAGGCCAAGTACTTTTAATGTTCTCATCACCTTAGCCTTGGCCTAGGGTTTATATGTTGTTGCTTGGTGGATGAACTTCTATTATCTATATCAGAACATACCACCGCTACTCACGTGGTGCCTAGCTGCTCTAATGATTATTTTAGTTCCTACTTTCTATTTACCGAGGAAGTTCCATGAGAGTCGGGTGATACCTACGCATAAGTGCAGGGTTCGCATAGGGTACACATGAGACCTAGCTTGCTTAATAGTTTATTTTTTATGATTTTATATTTATCAAGAAAATTCCATGAGCCCTAGCTGGAATTTCCCAGCATTAGCTGGACATTAGCCTGTTGAGTTAACCAATTGTATCGTTGGCTGCTAATTCTTGTTTAGTGAGAAATTAACCTAGTTTATTTTATTAACATTATTCTAATGGAATATCTCACCTGGCTTGGACTCGTAGTTTAGTTTCTAGTTGCCAATAAGACCTAGATGAAGTGTAATTGTCATATTATTGCATGTTAATCGAACTTAACTAGCGTAATGTCTAATCATGACCATATATGTATAATCATGACCATATCATCTTAATTACTTATCACAGACGGTTCCTGTTCAGAACCGTCTGTGATAGCTTTTTTCTATTGCAAAAAAAATTCAGATTTTGAGCCAAACCGATCAAGTTGGACAGTAGTTTCCATATGCAACCTCTAGCAAGATAACTAAAATCCAATTGAAATTCTGATGGCAAACACATTATAGGAAAGGGAAACCAAAAGGGTTTCACAATGTCCCCTCCAAATGGGAGAAAAAGAATAAAGTTACAAAGTTAAACTAGCTAGAAACTATCTGTGCCTCCGAACTCCTGAAGAACTCATCGGCTTCTTGGATTGGTCTTGTGAGCTCTTCTCTATGCCTCACTAGCATATCACAAGCTGTTCTTGCATGTTTGAGTTTGACTCAAGCTCATCGGCAAGGAGAGACGACTGAAAACCTCTGGTGGTGCTCTGATCTTAGGTAACACAAAATTAAGATTATTTTTTTTACAACAAACAGCCAACAAATTGTGTATGTTTTGGGGATGTACACATACCTTCCGGCAGTCTATCCCTTGCAGCAGACAAGGAGCTCCTCCGCACCCCTCCTCCTCATCGACTGTGTCTCCTCGCCGAATCGTGACAGGGAATGGGGAGAGAGAGGGAGAGATTGATGGAAGACAAGGCTGGGGTGGCTATAATATATAAAGATAGTGTCAAAATATTTTGCCTCTCGCGCACGCGTTAAAATTTTTTCGAACTCCCGCGATGCAAATCATAGACGATTTTTTGCATGAAACCCTCTGTGACGACATATCACAGACGGTTCGTATGACGAATTATCTGTGATAAGTATCTCATCACAGACGGTTTGTATTAAAAACCGTCTGTGACTTGGAATTTTCTGTCGTGGCACACAATCCCCTGCCGTAGCACCCTATCCTCTGCCGTGGCACACAATTCCTCTGTTGTGGCACACAATCCACTGCCATGACACACAATTCCTCTATCGTGGCACACAATCCCCTACCGTGGCACACAATTCCTTTGTCGTGGAACACAATTCCCTACCGTGGCACCCTATCCTCTGCCGTGGCACACAATCCCTTACTGTGGCACACAATTCCTCTGCTGTAGCACTCCATCCTCTGCCGTAGCACACAATTCCCTGCCGTGGCACACAATTCCTTTGCTGTGGCACCCCATACTCTGTCGTGGCACACAATCCCCTGCCGCGCCCCTACCAAGCCCTACCGCGGCAAGCCGTCACCCTACCAAACCCTACCCCAGTGGAGGATTGGCTGCCACAACAGGGGCGCGGCAGAGGATTGGTACTTCAAGTCATAGTAAAATTAGAGTGTTAGTGATTTCAAGTTATGGTAAAATCAGAGTGTTAGTGATTTCAAGCCATGGTAAAATTAGAAATACTTATCATAAACGGTTTTCAATAAAACCGTCTGTGATGAGGACGGAAAGCCACAGACGGCGTCTGTGATATTACTTCTTCACAGACGGTTTTTAGCACAGACAGTAATACAGACGGTCGCTAAACCAAAACTATCTGTGATTGTATTTAATACAGACGGTTTTGGTCAACCGTCTGTGATAAAGTGTCCAGTATTAACCTTTTTGTAGGAGTAGATACCTCTGCTCGCCTGGTTATTATTAACAGTATAATTGCCCATGTAATTTGCTGATATCTTCAATTTGGTTTCTTGATCAACATTTGCAAGATCATAACCAGTGTTGAGTTTGGTGAGAGAGAGATCATATCGCATTTGAGCCGCTCTATATATATATATATATATATATATATATATATATATATATAGCAAATGGCAACTGGGAGGCACAGCACTGAGGACTTATTGGTGAGAAACAATGGAAATTGAAGCTTTAGGAGAATCACAATTCAACTGGAACCCCATCGAGATACCAACACTTTTCAAATCATACACATTAGGTGTGAAATCCTCAAATTTAAATCAATAATGTCTCCATCAACCACCTCATTCGAGTTTCAGTGAGCATTTTCATCGTAGGAAGTAGGATCAAAATTAGTAATAGCTTCCCTTCCATCAAGAAAATGGATGCCCATCATACGCTCTGCTGACCTCGGTTTCATTGTCAAACAACCCAAGATAGATGTACCTCTTGCCGAGCGGTGACCCATCCGGCTTTACATCTAAATTAGCATGAGTATAGCAGAGAGAGATGGGGCATTTGTCATATGACCACCAGCGATGCACACAGAGGAAGGAGCCGAGGAGAGCAGAGGAGCCAAAGGGGCGGCCGGGGTAGTCTTTGTCGCCGCGCGGGTGGGTGGACGTCGGCGGCCACATAAGGAAAAAATGGGACGGCGAGGTGGCGAGCCCAGAGATGGTGGCGGCGTAACCCAAGGTGGCGGCGGCGGCGGCGGCGGTGTGCGCGCGACCGGCCGTGTAGGCGAAAAACGCAGCGGTGCTTGGGTGGAAGAGGCGAGAATAGAGGCGAGCATGGGCACCGGGAGAGCGAGGGAAACTCACCGGAGTGGTCGTTGGGGACGGTGGTGGTGCTGTGGCGGGCCGGCGACGAGGAGCTGCGCGGCGACGCCGTGGAGAGGGGAGCCCAAATGGGGTTGAGGAAGGACTAGGGAGGTGTGAGGATGCTGAAGTCCCAAGTGATTGGTGTGGAGCTCGATGGAGGAAGGATGGTGCTCGGCCGGCGGTTCCGGACAGAATCGGTGAAGAAGGCGCACGGCATGCACCTCATGAGAGAACCTCCAATTGATTGGGCGGAATGACTCATCGTGGGCTAGGACACACCGTGGCGTGGTGGATTGGAGGAGGAGGGCCGGATGGAACGGCGAGGGCGGCGCGCCGGCCGGCGGGTGTCATTGGAGCTCACGCGATTCTAGCTCCTTGGCTCTTGGTGGAGGAAGGAGGGGATGGTAATGGCAACAACAGGAAAGGTGATGGGAGCTCGGGCTACCATTTATAGGAACGGGTATGGGCTCGGCGGTGCTCGGATGACACAGGCGAGGGCACAACGTGCGGTGACGCAGACAAGCGCCGGCTCCGTCGTGGCGAGTAGCGCGTGGGCGGCGCGTGGAGGTGACGAGGCGACGCAGCGCGCACGATCGCCGGGGCGGCTGCATGGGTGGATGTGACTGATAGCACTGCATGGGTGCCGACGATGGAACCAGAGAATAGACCTGTTCAAATGTCGGGACGGGCTGGACATTTCTGCCGACGATGGAATCAGAGAATAGACCTATTCAAATGCCAGGACGGGCTGGGTTTCAGGCCGAGCTTGAAAAGCCCGACTGAAAATCTCCAGGCCCGGCCCGGCCCGAAAAAATGATTTTCCTATTAAAATATATTATGTTAATCTTTTTCATAATAAAAAAGTATTATTTAATTCATTTTTAGGATTAAAATAATAGTTTCCCTTTTATTATTATTTTTTTGGAATTTCAAGCGGGGTCGGGCTTCTTTCGGCCTGGACTACCAGTCCCAAGCCCGGCCCCAGACACAATCGGGCTCAGGCTGAGCCGCCCTTGAACAGGTCTACCAGAGAACAAGGGGGAGGAAGAAGAAACTATGGGCTATGAAGTTGACTGAGGTAAAGGGTTCGGTTGCATTGAATGGTTTGAGTGGCTCTCAGGCAGAGGAATAGTACACAGGGAAAAGAAAAAGCCTAGGAAAAATTAGGAAAAAGAAATGAGACAGAGTTTTAGGGCTGGCTAAAATTCTCATATTTTCTTTCGGAAATTCTCATGTGATGATAAATGAAATCCGATATTTTCTAAAGAATTATAATTAAGCTTTTGATCATTTGGAGAATTAATTTTCATATTTTATGCTTTTGAACTAATTAAGGTTTATACATCAGTAACATTTAACAGGGCAACATCTTAGGTTAACTTTGTTATAATGATTTAATTGCGTATGATTCTTTTACTTTTACAATTTTCGATTCTAATGTTTATGTATTCAATATTTCCGTCCCTAGAGTTTTTATGATTTTTAGGGATTTCTATTTTACGCTACCGGCTAGAAGGAGAAAATGTAGCTAAAATAATTCTCTCGAAATGCAAGCAAGGCAAAAAATAAATAACATGTAAAAAAATTTAAAAATCCCATACTTTTGCATTTAGGCACTTTTGGGATGTTACATCTGTGTCCCAGGGGCACAAACAGCCCCCTTGCCACACCGTTATTTCATGTAAAAAATTTTTGGAAAGAAAACGAAAATTTCGTCGTGTTGTCTCGTTATTTCTTGTGAAATTTTTTTTCGAATGAAAATTTTGCGCTTTCATGTGATGGCATAGCGAAATAGTATACTCGATACATATGCACATAATATATACAATATAATTACACACGGGCTACAATTAATTAAGACTAATTTTGGATGACTAAATAATTACAACTAATTAAATACGACTAACTAAGTAGGACTAACTAATTATGACTAATGAATTTGGACTAATTAATTACGACTAAAATAATTATGATTAATTAATTAATTATGAGTAATTAATACTACTCAATTAATTACAAGTAATTAATTGCTACTAATGAATTTGGACTAATTAAGTGCGACTAAATTAATTACAACATATTAACTATGACTAATTTAATTACAACAATTAAATTAAGACAAATTTAATTATGAATAATTAATTAAAACTACATTAATTATAACTAATTAATTATGATAAATTAATTAGGACTAAATATTTACGACTAATTAACTATGACTAATTAATTAAGACTAGTGACAATGTCATAAGTAATTATGATTAAATTAATTTAACACTAATTACACAATACATAAACATAATGCATAGGAGAAATAATTAGCTCCTCCAAAAATTGAGTTTCGCTAAGCATTGCTCTAAACACCTTAATCGACAGCGAAATTAGAACTAATTTTGGCTGATCGCACAACCTCTCGCTCGTTCGATTCTTTCTGTAAATGCATTGAGATCTCATGCATAAATAAAACTGCTCCACAGGAGCATTGGTGAAATTTTAACCTTGTCTCCGTGGTCTCCGTGGCAAATTTCCAAGTAACACCGCCATTATTTTATTTATCCCTTGGACCCTACTAGCATCTAGGGGTGAAAACGGATCGAATACGGACGGATAATGGCTCTGCCATATTTGTTTTCATATTTTTTTCGGATTCGGAAACGAATACGAATACCTCGAATCTGAATCTGATATCGAATAATATCAAATCACGAATACGGAGCGAATCTGAATCGAAGCGAATACGGTCGCGGATATTTTGAACATGAAAACCCCTTAAATTGTATACGAGAAATTAACAAAATATATAACTAGTTTATTTGATGCAAACATTCATGAATTGTTCATATTTTCATCAACTACGAACATTGGCACTAGCAAGTTGTATTAACTAGTTCATCACAAATAAAACACTTAGTTTACCATATTTAGCTCATAAAGTCATAAGTCATAACTCACAAAATCACAAATCATCACGTATTCATACTTAGTTCATCACATCCATAAAACTTAATTCACACTAACATCGATCGAGGCTAGATTGTTAGTTTATACACAAATGACTATAACATCCCAAAGTATATTACCAAAAATAAAATTAATAAAGTTATTATTTTATTAGATTTTACGATATTTAAAAGAGTTTTCTTGGTTAAAAGAAAAATAATAAAATAAAGTTAATTATTTAATTTCCTAGTTTTAATGTAAAAATAAAATTTATTGAGTTTTCTGGGATTTTATTTGATTTAAAGTGAAAAAATAATTAATTTCTTGATTTTCTAGAATTTAAAAGGTTTTACTATTTTTTAGAAATTAAAAATAATTTATGTGCAAAAATAAAAACCAATTTTAAGTTGAAATTAATTTTATTAAGTTCAAAATCATTCAAGGAATTTTTGTGATTTTTTCTAGAATTTTTGAACTCTATTTGCTATTTTTCTAAAAGGCTATTTGATTTGTTGCATTTTCTGAAATTTAGAAATCAATTAAAATCTCATTTTCTCTTTTGGGCCAAAATCCTCTTTTGGGCTGAAATCCGGATATCCGGCCTTCGTCTTATCTGGATAATCCGTATTCGTTTCCGTATCCGCCGGATAGCATGGCTACCGTATTCGTTTCCGTTTCCGGCAAAAAAAATCCGAATTCGTTTCCGATCCGAGAATTATCCGAGAAAAATCCGATCCGAGACAATCCGAATCCGTTTTCGTCCGGATCGGTCGGAAACTATCCGATCCGTTTTCACCCCTACTAGCATCCATTTCCCTCTATTTCTATAAGGATGGCGCTAAGCATACCAACGTCTCTCCTCATGGTGCCGTCAGAAATAGTAACTGATGGAGTCTGCCACCGACGGACTTAATCCTCTCGGGTCGTACGCTAGTGAGTGATCTCGTGAGTTACCTAAGAAGTCTCTCGTGAACGCAGCACGCACGATCCCCTCACTCTGTAACATCCCAAAAGTTCCCGAATACAAAAATACGGGATTTTTAAAACATTTTGTGTGATATTTGTTTTTGTCCTTTTTGCCTGCATAGAAACCCTAAAAACAGAATTTACTTAAAGTATTGCCCCTTTGAAATATTGTATGAAGGGTAAACCCAAAAATCAAAAACCTAAAGTTTGAAACCTAATCCACCAAATGTTCATATGCCCAATTAGAATTCCTTAATACCATATTTTATCAATCACTGCATCTTCTATTCTTTTCCTTTTTCCCAATTTTCACTACTCTTTTCTTTCTCCCTCTTTCTTCTTGTTCCTCTCGCCAAGTCATTTTGAGCCGCACCATCTCCTCGGTCAACTTCAGGCTCAGCGGTTTTCTTCTTCCCCGACTGCATCGCCACTTCTTCTCTCCCTCCCAGCGTCATGCTCTGGCAATTGCGCCACGTCGCAGCCATGCGTGAAGCCCTGTCGCTCGCCCGTCGAATAGTGGTGCAAGTGGGGGGCTATTGCCGTTTCGTCATAGGGGCTTTCCATTTCGCCACCGTTAAGCTGCTCGAAGAAACTCCCACTTCTTGGCCAGCTCCTAGCCCTCCCTCTTGAGCCTCCATAGACAACACCTATAGTGGCACCAAACCTCAGTCATGACAAGTAAGCAAAAATTGTCTCAAGACTACTACTAAATAGGACAAGCAACAACAGCATAAATTATTTGACATAACATGAATGCTACGATTAACAAAAAGAATGCTACTTAAAGTGATTGGCACATCCCGCAAGGCATATATGCTATTGCTAGATACTAACATATTAGGACCCATGCATGCTTAATCAATCCATGAATCCGACACATTAGCTACTCAAACACACCAGCTGTGGTTGACCACTGTGAATCAAATTAAACTAATTAAGACCAACAATTATGTGCCTGTTTGGTCTTGTTTAATCAGATATTAGGACTGCAAACTAATCAAATATTAGGACTGCGTGTTCACAAGTCACAAATGAACTAATTAAGACCAACAAGACCAAACAGGCACCTAATTAAGAGCCCTCATTGCATAACATGAATCCTAATTAAGAGCTTAAGCAGTTGCATACACGAATGGAGAAGTCTAGCTTAGCGATTGCATACACAAGAACAAGTAGTGTATATACCTATCGATTGCATACACAACCCTATCAGATTTAGCAACACATAAGAGTAGCTAAAGCTTAACTGATTGCATACACAAGAACAAGTAGTGTACAAACCCTATCCTGCTGTGGTGGTTGGGAGTGGAATCTGGCGTCGGCCGAGCCGACCGTCGTCGCGGCAGGATTGATGGCATCTGTGCCATTCGCCGTCCTGGTGCTGCCACCGCCACCGCCACTAGTGCTCCCCGGTGTAGCCATTTCCGAGGTCACTGAACAGCAGAGTAGCTCCCCGGTGCAAAAGAATCCACAAGGATAAGCTACAAAACTTTCAGAGATCAAACAAGAACTAGTAAAGAGGTCGCATTGTCCATGAGGTTCCAAAAACCGCAATAATTTATCAAGGGAAAAATGCTTAAGCTAAATGCCACAACCCCCAAGATCCCCCTTTCCACTCCCCAAACCAGCTCCAACCACACAGATCAAGCGCGCATAATGCTAAAAAAACACGGATAAATCAAGAGGGGAGATGACCTACCACCTCACGGGGCAATAGATCCCTCATTACCCCGGCAAGAAAACGAAACAAAATCGTAAGCAAGAACCGCAGAGAAGCAGATCCCGCGTACCTCGAGAGGATTGGACGAATTGGGAGGGAGCGGCCGCTCCTGCCGATGCCGCGAGGTGGAGGAAGGCCGCGAGGGGCGAAGAGGACTGCAGGTGGCTAAGGTTCAGCGAGGGATGAGGTCGCGAGGAGGAGTGGCCGAGTGAGCGAGCGCGACGCGGGCATTGCGGCGACCTGACGGCGTAGGCTGGCCGGCCTGCTACACTCCGCACTGCTTATGTGGTTTTGGGCGGTGGTTTATGTGGGCTTGTTTTGCGGGGCGGGCCAGCGGTTTAGCGGGCCGGCCCGCCCCACTTGCACCCCTACCGTCGATCAGCCATCGCTCAACCGTGCACTGTGCTGCCAAACCATGTCTTGTCCCTCGCCGAATTCCTCCCGAGAGCATCGCTAGCACCTTGCGTTCTCCACACCCATCGCCTATAAAAAGGCTGGTAGAGCCTCTCTACCTCCCCTCCTCACTGTTCCCCTCCTCCCCTCTCATTCTCTCCAGGTGAAACCACAAAGTGAGCCCAAGCTCCATTTCGGCCGCTGCATCGCCACTGTGCCGTCGGCACTCCAATGATCTCTTCACCTCACCGCCCATGTCACTGTGTGTTCTGGGGCATTGGGAGTCTTTCCCCTCATCTAATTCCATATTTCATTCACAGGAACTTGCCACCGACCCCTTCTTCCCCACTTCTGGCCAAAAGTGCCATTCTCGTCGCCGCAACCTCTCCAGTGAGATATCCCTCGATTCCTTCCTCTCTGACCACCACCACACTCCCCTTGAGCTCCCCCGAAAGTTATTTGCGTCTCCCTTTTCACAGGACACCGCCGTCGCGTGGAGCTCCGCTCGCCGCCACTAGTCATCATGGCAAGCCCTTCTCCGACTAGCTCCCTAACCCCCTCTCTGCTCCGGTAAGCCCCTTACACTCTGTAGATGCTCATGCTTACGTCGGTTGGGCAGAAGCATTGTCGGAACGCCATAGTCACCGAAGCTCCGAGAGCCACTGCTTCTAAAGCTAACCACGCCGCTACTACAGGCCACCGGAGCCCTCACCGCCGGCACCAGTAGGGTCGCCTGGACCACGGGAACCCATTTTGGGCATCCACCGGTGCCGCTGTGCTCCCACTTGCCAGCAACAAGCGTGGGCAGCAACGCTCTAGAGCTACTCTGCTTTGTCTGAAGCACACACACTGTAGCCGCTCATTTAATTACCGAAACTTTGTCTTAGGGTTAATCATTGAGTAGTATCGGGTTTAAATGTGCTGTGAGGCAATGATGTGTGGGCCGCAAACAGAAATTGATGGAGTAGTTAAGCTCTAGATTTTTGCCTTGAGTTGCTGGCACGCGGTCCCCACTGTTTAACTGCACAGTTAGATTTAGTTCATGGACCAGTGTACTGTGCTTGTGAACCTTTGGTCCATGCGCTGTTCAAGTAGGCTAAGTCTATGGAATTTGAGTCCCACTCATCAGTAAATAGATTTTCTTTAAAAAAATAAATGAAAAGAAAAGAAAATACATGGGCCCACCTGTCACTCACTGAGGCATTACCAGTTAGAAAAAAAAAAAGGCAGCCCAATTGTAAACACCCATTTGGATTTAAATTAGGGTTTAGACTTCGGAGAGTCCGTTCTCAATCGTTTCAACTCCAAATTGAACATTTTTGTTTCTAAATTTGTCTAAATTCAGACCCTACCCAACCAAACCAAAAACACCCATTTTGGAGTTTATTTGAATTTTTAATTGCATTTTGAATCTTTATGTGCTTGTTCGAACTTTGGTTATTTTGCGTATATAGAAGTCGAAGCTCCCGAAGAACCTCAAGTTGATCAAGATCAAGATCTGCAATACCTAGAGCAAGTTGAGTCAACACTTTGATCATATCGCACCTACTTTTGAAGTGCAGTTATATTGCTTTAAATTACAAAATTGCATTGCTATGATTTATACAACTATATTGGTCTAGCTCATAAATAATGCCTTAATAATAATTTTGTATAAACTTCTAAATCTTAAACTTGGACACTATCCTTTGTCACCCTAGAACTAATGGTATACATATTAGTTGATAAGTCTGTATCTACGTATCATGCTTAACCTTGTTTAGATACATTGACATGAGGGCAATGATTTGCCCCGACATGACTAAAAACATTTGAAAATGAGATTGGGCAGTCAAGGTTGGAGCCTGGTTGATATGTTGAGCTAGAGAAGTATTTCTAAAAAAAAAGAAAATCAAAAACAGATTTCGACTCGGGTAGCTAGAAAGAGTGGTGGGTGCTAGGGGCACAACAATGTGGGTATGTGGACGTACCACCCGAGTCAATTAAGAACCTAGATCTTGTGATGATCTCTCGTGTAAAAATAGTGCAACCACAAGTCTATAATGGACACGACCTGGTTGATTAATTTGTTCACCTCAGTGTTGCTTTCATCATCCCGCTCATGTGGCAAGTATTATAGTCTTAGTGGGCAACCACTCTAGGGTGGCGCGGCTATAATAAAGTAGGAAACCACTACGGCGCAAAAGGGGACTACGGGGTGTGGCATGCACTACAGCCTTAGTGGACAACCACCCGGAGGATGGAGGTCCAAAGGGTAGTGTGACTGTATTGCATTAGGAAACAACCTCTGAGCGAAACCTAGCGAATGGGGTTGCGTTGGGTAGGGTATTGTAAAGGCCTTGTGATAATCAACTTAGTCACACACCTATGGAAGTGTGTCAGGGACATTATGAGTTGATTATCTCTTGTGGGTAAAGTATACGAACTCTACAGAGTAAGAAAACTATCTGGATAGTCGTGCTCACAGTCATGAGCTGTGCCGAGAACTTGCTTGAAGTAGCTTTCATTTTTATAAAATAACTTGTGGGTAGGATGAGAGGATGGGTTGGAGCCCAGTGATTGGAAATGTTGGGTTGAAGCCCAGAGAGTTGAGATAGTCTGGTTGAGAACCAGTGATAAGTATGGGATGTGACCCGAGTAAGAGTATGAGATGGTATAGGAGGTTGGAGCCTCCACTACAATAAGACTCCGTTTTTGAAAACTTGTGTTAGTTAAAATGCTAAGTCTCACGAATTGCTACTACATAAACTAATTCAAACTTAGCTTTATGCAACTAAAAGGACCATGAACCTCCCTTGAATAGTCTTGCATATATGATAATTGCATTGTGTGTTGGCTCGCGAGTACAGTTGTGTACTCAGGCTCGCTTAATATTATCTTTTAGAGACGCTTGATCAAGACCTATATGACTACCACTTAGCATCTGGACCGGATGGTGAAGAAGATGGAGAAGCTTAGGCTGGGACCTCCAATCGCTTGCCTGTGGGCAGAAAGAACGGATTCACCCCTTTTCTTTTGCTTCCTCTCATATCCCCATTTTCTATGCTAAAGAGCTATGTATGTTGTATTGGCCTGCTTAGCCCTTTTGTAAAACAGTTGGTCGTACGTCCTGTTTATGTAATATAGTATGTTGTTGTGCAATGTATGCAATCTATTTGAATGATCCAACGATGTACCTATGTGTGCTATCTACTGATCCAGGGAATGGCACAGGTTTACACAGTGGAACCCAAGTTTCAAATTTGGGGTCCGACACACTCTCTCTCACATTGTTTTGTTTTCCTCTCTCCATTTCTCTCCCATAGACTTGGGACCTGGGCTATGCTTTTTCGGGCTAGCCCAAGGCCCAGTCGGCACGACACCCTATGCCACGTGGCGGGCTAGGCCAACATGGCATAAATGGTCGGGTGGTGGGCCTCGAATGTAACTGTCGAGCGAAGACGACACCGCCTGACTAGTTGGGCGTGCTCAGCCGACCAAAGACGAAAAAGCCCGGTCCTTCCCAGGCCCAATCCCCCTAGCGTGGCCCAACCCTTCCCCCTAGCCTAGCCCAATCCCCCCGACCTGGCCAAACCGTTCCCCCTAGGCTGGCCCAATACCCCCGTCCTGCCCAACCAACCCCGTCCCCCACTACCCCCGGCCTGCCCAACTCCCCCATCCCAACCCCCTCCCGACTTCCTGAGTCCTAGCTCCCAACCCAATCCCCAATCCCTACTCCTCCAACCGCCTCCTTCCCTCTCACTCCTCACGTGCCACCGGCCGTCGCCCTCCCAGCACTCCTCCATCTGCCTCCTCCTCTCACTTCTCACGCTCCGCTGGTCGTCGCCCTCCCTCCACTCCTCCAGCAACCTCCCTCCCTCTCCCTCCTCATGCGCCGTCGGTCGCTGCCCTACCTCCACTCCTCTAGCCGCCTTTCTCCTTCTCCCTCCCCATGCGCCGTCGGCCACCGCCCTCCTTCCACTCCTCCAGCTACCTTCCTCCTTCTAGTCACCCTCCCTCCAATCGCCTTCTCTCCTCCCTCTTCGTCGGCATCTAGGAGGAAGAGGCCATGGTGAGGGGGAGCGGGCATGGATGGCAGAGGTGGTGCATGGCCACACGAGCACCTTTGTCTTCCTGGGCAGTGACGATTGTCGTCTTCCTGGGCGACACAGTCCTTGGCCCCGTCACCATCAAGGTCATCGACTCGCTCAAGGCTAGGCCTGGGCTGCCATGGCACAGTGGCAGCCTGTTGTACCCTGGGCTGTGCCTAGGCCTCACTGGAGGCAAGTCGTGCTGGCAAGACGAGGTGGCCATGCCCAGCCGGCATGGCCCAATGCAGCCCGAAGCACGTCGTGCCCGTGCCGTGCCATCACAGCATGGCCTGACTCCCAGCTCTACTCTCCCAGCTCTGCTCCGCTCCACTCTCCCCTCCCATCATTGTAGTCTCATCTAGGCCTGGTAATGGGCTAGGACCCAGCCCGAGTCCTACCCTAGCCCAAGAATTCTAATAGACAGCCCAACCCCAACATAATCCATCCGAATTTATTAGAACCCCACCCTGTCCAGCCCAACCTGGCCCGTTTCAACTAGTAATTAGCTGTGCCAAGAAATCAGAAATGGCAATGCATATACCCTAGTAATCAAGCCATGCATGCAAGTATATTAATTTACGTACCTCAATGAGGCTGGTCACCCTGTCGGTGGCCATGGTCGAGACTTGCTTTAGGGGGATGGTGGCGACGGCCATGAAGCTATAGGTGTAGTCGTTGGTGCCGATCTCGTTGACCCAGAAGAGTGCATCGCCGATGTCCTTGTCCTTGGTGCCCGTTTGGCGGAGGTGCGCCTCGAACCAGTCGAGCTGCGTCATGATGGATTGCGGCGTGATGTTGACACTAAGGTTGTTCTTGGTGAAGAAGTCATGCTCCATGGCCGTGGCACCAGCGATGGTGGAGTTGACACCGATGGTGGAGTTGGAGGCTGAGACGGAGAGGTAGGGAGGAAGGAAGGCGGGCAGCGAGAGCGCCTGCGCGAGGAAGTCGACGATGAGGTGGCCATCGATGTAGCGGTTGGTGGAGCAGTGGAAGAAGGTGGCGCCGTAAGGCGGGCTAGAGACATTGTCGAAGGAGTAGGGCCTCGTCGTCAAGTGCGTGTTCCCCGTTTCCATGAACGAGTCACCGAACGCGTACACCATTCGGAATGGCGGAACCACCGTCGTCGTAGCCAGAAGCTCCACAACGGCGACAGCGAGGAGGAGAAGCCAAAGGCCAGCAGTTGCCATGTCCATCGCGGGAGTGAGCTAGATGCTACTTTGACAAGAAAACTGAGGGTGTGGCAGACCGAGTTGTTAATGCATGTGAGTCTTTGTTTCAATCCTAACCCAACCCTGTCTAAAGCCTGCCCAACCATATCCTGGCCCATTTTATTTTGGCCCATTTCATCTGATCCAAAGTCAGCCCATACAAGGGCCCAGCCCTCTTAGCCCTTTTAAAGTCTAGCCCATTACTAGGCCTAGTCGCATTCTCCTCCTCCTCCTCCTCTCACTTGCCTTGCCTTATGAGAGCAAAAATTGTAGGAAAGCACACTTCTACGTGGAAAAAGATTCTATGGCATCTCATGTCGTATATATCATATGACACCTCTCTAGAAAGAATTCCAAACCAAATGTATCTCCTTCCCAAAACTACTATCCTCCTCTTTGCTTGAAGGCTTCATGACTCACCAGCGGTAAGCTTGAAGATAACAAAGAAACCATAGATTCCTAGGGATGTTTCCACTGAGCCACCTCCATGCCTTGGTAAAGCTACCTGCTCTGCTCTAAATCTCACTGCAGCAACCAACCAAGCTCAATGTCAATCAACAATTTTTTTAAGTAATATTATTTTAATTAATAATTACAAAATTAAATAGTCTTAAAAATTATAGAAATGGCACCATGTCACCATTTCATATGGCGACATGCACCTGTCGTTATTTCATCTGGCGACAGGCGCCATGTGGACAGTGACAACCCCCTATCGCCATTTCAATTGGCAACATGGGGTGAACAGTACCCTATCACCAATTGAAATAGTGACAGGGTCTAGATATAAAAACCGGTTTTTCGCCCCCCCCCAACCACCCACCTCATTCCCACCTTATTCCGGCTGAGAGCAAAAAAGCGGAGGAAGAGAAAAGGGAGGGAAAGAAGAGAGGAGGGGAAGAAAAATGTCCAGCGAAGGTGTGCCAGTTCATCGCAGAGGAGAGAGAGAAAGAGAAGCAGATCATGTCATCTACATCACATTGTAATTTAATTCAAAATCCTGATAGGTTAGCAGATAAAACTAGCGACTTAGAATTGATTTCATTAGATCATTTTAG
This sequence comes from Ampelocalamus luodianensis, assembly GCA_036346255.1. NCBI lineage: Eukaryota > Viridiplantae > Streptophyta > Magnoliopsida > Poales > Poaceae > Ampelocalamus > Ampelocalamus luodianensis. The sequence continues at coordinate 50,142,240 of CM070618.1, read as the reverse complement.
CTGTATTGTAGTATGTTTTAGTTTTTACACGAGAAATAATTTAGAAACACAGAAAATAGCAAGGTAGCTCTAAAAATTCCATAAAATTCTAGAGTAGCTAAATAGGGTGCGTAGAGCATGATTAAAATATTCTTAGCTTCTTTTATGTTCTCTTTTTTGCATGGTAAATATTCTGTAAATGTTGAGAATGCATTTCAAACTAGGAAAATAGCAAGGTAGCTCTAAACATGCCGTAAAACTCCCAGAGTAGCTAAATAGGGTGTATAGAGCCTGAATAAAATATTCCAGGCTTCTTTTCTATTCAGTTTTTGCACGGTATATATTCTATAAATGCCGAGAATACATTTCAAACTAGGAAAATAGCAAGGTAGCTCAAAAAATTCCGTAAAAAATCCAGAGTAGCTAAATAGGGTGTTTAGAGCCTGATTAAAATATTCCTAGCTTCTTTTTTGTTCTGTTTTTTGCATGCTAAATATTCTGTAAATGCTGAGAATACCTTTTTAAACTACAAAAATAGCAATGTAGCTCTAAAAATCTGTAAAAAAATTCAGAGTAGCTAAATAGGATGTGTAGAGCCTGATTAAAATATTCTAGGCTTCATTTAATTACTTTTTCTGTAGTATATATTCTATAATGTAACACCCTCGCTATTCGAAAGCCAAAATATTACCTAAAGAATCTAACATACAACCATAATGCGGAAGAATTTAAACAATATCTCATCTAATGCCATAAAGAGATCAACATTTAATAGAACAATGGCAGAAATATAATCTGAATCCAAATAATTATATCAAAGGGGTGATCAAAGATCACAAGTAGTACTTAATCAACCATAACATAGAGAAATTTATCATCCACCATCTAACTTTATTTATTACAGTTCGTCACTTAACGAATAAAAGACAGAAACCAAATCATATTATTGAAACACGAATATGGTGAAGTGAATGAATAGTGCATGTCTACTCTCTCCCAATGATGCCATCATCAACGATCACCTAAAACAAACAACAAAGACAAGAATGAGTCCGAGACTCAACAAGTACAAAGAATAATCGGACATACAATAGATATGAATAAGACAACATAATTAAAGAATATGAACATAGCATCGAAAGTACATATGAATGAATGGATTAAATGTAATGAATGGAATGCACTCCTGCTTATACCGGTATAGCTAGTGACACACCCGTCGGTGTTCACTTAGGCCCGCTTTTAACAAAAAGCGGGAATCCAAAGCCCGTATGAAGAACGTTTCATATGGGAGTCCGAATCTGCCCACATTGGAATGGTAGGTCTTACGTGCCCATACTGAAATTGATGGGTCTTTATAATCCACTTCCGTGGATGCCTACATTGGAATGGTGGGTCTTACGTGCCCATACTGGAATTGATGGGTCTTTATAATCCACTCCTGTGAATGGAACATGACAGAGGATGCATGTAATAATCTATGAATAATGAATGTGATCATCTCTAATCATAGGGAAAACACTTATGAAAGGAACATAATCATTGAATCTTCTCATGTATCATATGGAAACACAATGCGAACATCAAGCATTCAGCATTCATAAATCTTAAGAATATCAAAGTACTTGTCTTTCGCGTTACGACGCGTTAGGAGGCAAAGATGGTGCCGCTAACCTCTAAGCCTCACCTCCCTTGTAAAACCACAGGAGATCGCTGAATCCCCCCCCCCAACAGCTCATCTCCTCTTCTTCTCCTCTCTTCCTACTCTTTTCTCCTTGGCTGGCGGCACCCGAAGGGTTCTTCTCCCTCCCCCCTTCTTCTTGGACAGTAGCAATGGAGGGTGTCTTTGTAGCGCTTGAGTTCTTGTAGGCAATGCAATGACATTGTAACATGAGGGTGTTATAGTACATCTACGGTAATAGGTTGCCCCTAATGGGCCAAGGCTATGGGCCTTTGGCCCAAGATTTAATCCCCCTTTTACAGAAATTCTAAAATTCCATTTTAAATCCTAATAAAATAGCTTGAAATTCAATTATAATTCTTAAGATTGAACGAGGTATTACATATAAATGCCAAGAATACATTTCAAACTAGGAAAATAGCAAGGTAGCTCGAAAAATTTTGTAAAAATTCTAGAGTAACTAAATAAGCTGTGTAAAGCCTGATTAAAATATTTCTAGGTTCTTTTCTGTTTCCTTTTTTGTATGGTAAAAATTATATAAATACCGAGACTACATTTCAAACTAGGAAAAATAGCAAGGTAGCTCTAAAAATTCCATAAAAATTCCAGAGTAGCTAATAGGGCGTGTAGAGCTTGATTATAATATTTCTAGCTTCTTTTCTATTCTCTTTTTTGCACAGTTAATATTCTGTTAATGCCAATACTACATTTCAAATTAGAAAAATAGCAAGGTAGCTAAAAATTTCATAAAAATTCTAGAGTAGCTAAATAGGGTGCATAGAGCCAGATTAAAATATTCCCAACTTCTTTTTTGTTCTATTTTTTGCATGATATATTTTCTATAAATGCCGAGATAATCTTTGCAATATTGCCCATCTTAAATTTCAAGTATAGCGGCCCTAGGAGACGCTGCGCAGTGGCCATACGAGCTGCTTGACCTAGACATTGATGTGACTCACCGTAGTCACCTCAGTACCATCCTCCCACAGGAGGGCGAGTAGCCCATTGAGCTTGGCGTATTGCGGCTGTGCACGCCCATGAGGGCATGGAGGGTGGACCCACGTCAGGTTCTACGCTATGTATAGTACTAACCTTCTTGTAATTAATTTTGGTCTGACCGTCTTGGGTGGGATCACGTATGTTCTTAATCCTTTCGACAGAGATTGAGAGTGGCGGACCAGCTTCCACTAGCTAGGATGGTGGAGGCGACATAGGAGGACGAGGAGGACGTCGCCGCCAGGGTGTCTACTTCGAAGCGGTTTTCGTACGACCGGTGCCTCCTGACGGCACTGGTTGAACGGTGGAGGCCAGAGACGCACATGTTCCACCTTCCGTGTAGGGAGATGATCTTGGCGGCAGGATGTGGGCTAGTGGTGATCGGGTTGCCACGCGGGCTTCCCCATGCCAGCGTATGATGCCCTGGACACGTGGTGCATGGATATCCTCGAGAGGTTCCAAGGGTTACTACCAGCCAACACTGGCTACAGGGAGTTCTCAAGTACACACGGGCCAACGCTAAGGTGGATCAACCAGTTCAACGTAAGTATTTATAACTCTTGTGTTTCCGCTTCAATTCCTTTGTTCAACTTAGTGTTGTGTCTTTGTCTTCTTGCAGCCGGCTACCTAGGAGCATACGCACCCGAGTACACAGTGAGGAGATATTTCGAGGTGTACTTGTTGTGGCTCTTCGAGTGGGTCATGTTCCTAGGGTCCCACGATGATAGCGTGGACAAGCACATGATCCACTACAACGGGAGCTGGCAAACGTGGAGGCGGACATGATCCCGCCATAGGCCTAGGACCTGGCGATGCTATGCACGATGTACCGTGGCCCATACAACGCGTGCCACTGGGTTCAAAAGAGCTCCATCCTCTTTGGATGTCCATTGGATCTTCAGTTGTAGTCCTTCGAGCCTTTCCAGATTGGACAACCACAGTTGGACGTGGGAGCCTACACCGACACGATGTACGCCGCCGCCGACCTCGTGGACCGGCCAACTATGGGTACGTGTCAGGACCTAGATTTTGTGTATTTTGAACTTGTTGGTGTTTTAGAACCGATCTTATGTAAAGATTATTTGACTCGGGTGGTCTCCACAATTGATCACGCAGACAAAAGAGACACGGGGATTTATATACAGGTTCGGGCCTTCTCCAGAGAGAATAACAACCCTACTCCTGTGTGTATTGTATTGGGTATCCTGGTTACAATCAGTGGAAAGACTTGCGCTAATACTGCTACTGATTGCCTCTCAAAAGTCCCTCTCCCATTCTCTCTGAAAGATGTCTATTTATAGTATGTGGAGAGGTAGTCGTTCTAGGTCAGGGGCGCCTCATTATTTCATAATAATGGCAGTAATCATCGGAGTAGTAACCTCCCCACATTGCTTGACAGTTATCAATCAGAGATAATGGTGAGTTAACTGCAGTTATTCCAGAGAATAACTATGTATCTTGACTGCTCAGATCTCACAGTTAATAGGGCCTACTGGCGAGTGCACCCAGCTATCTGTAGAGAAGTCATGGCAGGACTGATCGTAGAAGGACTTACGACCAGGGGGTAGTCATAGAAAATCTTACGACTGGGTACTGGTCATAAAAAGACTTACGACCGGAGGCAATCGTAGGAGGACTTACGATTATGCGGTAGTCATAGGAGAACCTACAACTATGGGGGTGGTCGTAGAAAAGCTTACGACCACTTGGTTGGTTTCTCCCTTACTACTATAAGAGGTATATTGAATAGCTGTGTGACTTCATATTTACCTATAATATTCAATTACAGATAAATAGTAAAATGAGCATTACTAGATCCTCGTCATCTAGCCCCCCAGCTTCAAGTGAAAATAACTTACTTAGGAAAGGAGTCATAGATGTTCTTACGACCACTAGGTGGTTGTGAGGTAAAGGTTGAAGGAAATACTCTTCAACACGCGTTTCATTAGACTAGAAATATAATTGGTCGAGACAGTTTGTTTGGAAATCTCACGACTACAAGGTAGTCGTAGAAAATCTCACGACTACGTGGTAATCGTGGTATAATGATCAGAAGTAAAACATTTCCGAGTGATATTTCTTTTGACCAGAAATATACTTGGCCAAGAAGGTAATTTTCGCTTGAGGTGTGAAAAGAGCCTCGATTTTCTCGAACAGGGAGATTTAAACATATCTGTCCGTTAGAGCAATTCCTGAAGCGGTGGAAACCGTTGAGTTTCCATAGCATTTCATTTCAAGTGTGCGGTTATAAAACTGACCGCAGGGGTGACTTTAGGGTTCTTACCTTTTCTCCAATTCACCCTGACTATTCGTCACATTCTCGCCTCCTCCGCCGCCAGCAAAAATTATGCGTTTCCTTGAGATTTTTCCAAATCCAAACCTCCTTCTCGTGAGAAAAAATGGCCAGGATCGTCTCTGAGTGGGCGGAATCAGATATGGATACAGCGAAGATGAACGCATTGGTTGCTGCCGAGAAGATCCCTGAGAAGGTACTCGTAAAATGGATTTCAGCAGTTAGACAACATTGGCCGTCGGGGGAGGAGGGGCAAATTCCTGTCTTCCAGGCGTATTGTGAGTGTGGCCTCCGATTGCCTGCTCACCCTTTTCTCACACTCGTGCTCGAGCACTTTGGGGTGGAATTAGCGAACCTTGGTCCTAATTCCATCATAATGCTAAGTGTATTCATGTATCTGTGTGAGGCATACCTGCGGATTTCGACAGACCTCGAGCTTTTCCAGTACTACTATGGGATGGCTCGACAAGCCGGAATTGCTGGGAGTTGTGGTCTGAAGCTCCACGACGGAAGTCGAAGGAGTATATTCAGATGTTCACCCGGTCGTCGTGGCCGAGGGGGAAGAAGAAGTGGTTCTACTGGGAAGTCACCGAGGAAGACAACCTTTCATTTTATCGAAAATGCTGCTGAGAGGATTTCTTCCTGGGATTCAACTCCGAAGAATCTTGACCAGATCGCCCCCTATATTCAAGCTATCAAAGACTTGAAGCGGGAGGCTTACCGGATGGCACGTGGTGAAGGACTTCATCACACGCCGCATTAGTCCCTTGAAGAAACGAGTTCCTCCTATGTGGAGGTACTCGGGGAAAGAAGACCCGACCAGGGACTACAAGGATGGTAAGTGCAATTCTCACTTTTTTTTTACTTTGGTCTTGGTTAGTCCTGATCTGGCCAATTGATCATGCTATCTGTTTGCGCAGATCTTCCACAGGCGAAGATTGACGCCCACGTCAAGCTCATCTGTGAGAAGATTCCATCAAGCATGGTAGCTCCTCAAATTCTTGTGGTTTTGACCGCAGAGGAAAAGGCGGAGCGCCTAAAGGTAATCGAAAATCGACTTCGTCTTTAGGCCTTTATGGTCGTAAAAAGATTTACAACTAGAGCTTTCGTCGTAGAAAAATTTACGACTATGGGCTGGTTGTAGAAGAACTTACGATCAGTGAGTGATCGTAGAAAAACTTACGACCACTTTTTATGATACATTCTTTTTCTGATCTCAACAGAAAGTGGGCATGGAAGACCGCCAAGACGACGCGGAAGTCGAATTGGTGGTCATTGGGGCGACGGCGCAAGCAGAGCAAACAAAAGCTCCTCCAACCAAAAAGCGTCGACTTGTAAAGGTTGGCGACAAAGGTGGCACGAGTTCGACTCCTGCTCCCTTTGCTCAATTTCGCTGCAGACATGGAGGCAGCGGCGAGGGAAAAAGCAGAGGAAGCTGCCTTTGCCCTTAAACGCAAAGCCTCCAAGGTTAAGGTACTCTTCTATTACGACAACAAGACTTTCGCAATTTCTGCTTCTCGTGGCTTTATAAAGCAGCTAAAAAAGAAGAACTGGAAGAGCTTCATGTCTTTTGTGAAGGAAACTACTACTCCAGCAGAAGCTGAGGTCGCGGGGAGTAGTGCTCTTGAGGTGGTCGAGACAGATCTCGGCCATTCAGGGAGTTAGGAGGGTCACGAAGCAGTGACTCTCATTCCCCACATTGATTCTCGGTCAATGGTAGTCGAGAGGAAGTCGAAGAAACCTTCCGTTGAGAAGGTTGCTTCTAAGTTCCGGGTTAGGTCCAGCATGCAGAGGTATGTGAAAAATAGAAGCGTAAGAACAGCATTTACCCTTTGTTTTTCACGAGTTAACTTGCTCTTCATTTTATGATCTTAGCACAACTCCTTCAGCCCCCATGGATGCTTCTATTGAGAAGCCCGTAGTTACTTCTTGAGCCAATGAAGGTGCGACAACGGTGGTAGCTAAAGTTCCAGCTACCATTCCCATGGTGGAAGAAGTCATCCCTGCTGAAGTCGCTACGACTACCGAGGCAGTCGTAGGGATGGAGGTTGAGACAAGGGAGGCTACAAGGAAGACGCCAGGAGAAGGTGGTGGTGAGATCTCTGACCACTGCGCCGGTAAGGAGGTTGTCGAGGACATTCCTTCCAGTCCTCTAGGCAGTGCTACTGTAACATCCACATTTTGATTAATGAGATTTATTATGCATATTATCAGCATGCATGACATTTTAGAGACATTTGCATAAATTATTGCAATTGGAAAATTTAAATCAAAGATCAAATATACACTTCGAATTCAAACTCCAAATGAAAACAGGAACAAAAACATTTGATCATCATCTGGAAATAATTTATTCAAATAATAGAATAATTATCATGAATAAATATAATTTTTACCAAATTTTGGGAACCTAATTCAACCCCTAGAAAATTCAAACACGAATCAATAACCTACCCTAAGTTTGAATTTATTTATTACAAAATGTATTATGAACAGTATGGTTTTATAATTTTTATGAGTACTATGTCATCCCAGGAACACCCTTGATTAATCTCAGAATTTTTAGAAATTTATTGCTATAATTAAAGCCCCGGTCAAACTTGTTTTTCTTTGGTCAAACCTGATTTCAAACTTCGGGCTCGCACTGTTGAACCGACCGGGTCCTAACCCAACCGACCGAACCCAACCTCCTCTTGACTCGACTCAACCACCTTTTTGCACCAGCGCCTGCAGACCGTCCGATCCAAGATCAACGGTCCAGATCTCGTGATCATTCGGACAGCTCAAACGGCTCTTTGATCTGGATCGTCCATTCAAGATCCAACGGTCTGGATCAACACTTTTCACTTGCACCGCGCCACTCTTTCGATCGGCGCCAAGGCGGTCCCACCGGTCGCCTGTCTCCCACTCGAGTCGCTCGCGCAGGAGCACTGCGCCACGCGCCCGCCATGCTCTGCACGGCTCTGTCAACGCCGTTCACGCACCGCCCTCCATGGCCTATCCCTGAGCTCCGCTCGTTCACGCCGCTCCCTTCTCCGTCGTCAATCTCGCACAAAAGCGCCTCCGAGCCCTCTTTTTCCCCCCACTTCTCTTCCCTGCCGTGGGAGAGAAGGTGGCTTTGAGCTCTCCTCCATCCCGGTAAGTGTCGCCGCATCACGCCATCCTCTCCCTCTATCCTCGCCGTGTCCATTTCTGCTAATGCCGGCTCCTACTTTGGCTTGTAGCTACTGGAACAAGGCAGTGCCACAGGAGCTTCCAGAGCACGCCCGCAAATACCCCCCTTTTTGGCCGTCTTCATCTCCGGTGAGATACTCTCCAACTCTTGCGCGTCATATTGTGTCCCTTAACTCCACATTGCTTTCCCCTCAACTTATTCCATCAATGATCCACAGGCTCAGCCGTATTTCGAAGTTTCCCCTTCACGGCCGTGGGAACCCCTCTTCTTCCCTAACGCAGAGTGCAGTGAGTTCCCTTCATTTTCCCCTCCGAACAATATAGAGGATCCTCTGGTGCTGTTCACACCTCTCTTTTCCTTTCTTTCTCCTCAGGACATCCCCGCCTCTGTGACCTCCAACGCGCCAACGCCGGCTCACGACGCCAGAGCACCCCAGTCACTCCCCACCTCTACCAAGCACTCGGTGAGTTTCCTGGAGGTCCTCGGCATGTTGCACTGCCTCTTGTTGAAGCTCTTCGCCTTACCGCATGTCGCCGTGCATGTTGTGCCGCCCGATCGATCTTGCCGTTGGGAGAAGATAACCACAGGTCCCGCGCCAAGATGGAGAAGTTATCGAAGCCCGAGTCCGTATCAGCATGCATTGTCTCGGGAGCTTTCTTCGCGAGCGACTTTGGCACCGAGCTACCTCTCCGCTCAACGCCATCACGCCGACGCCACCGCGTGCTCCACGGCAACGACACCACCGGAAGGTAGCCCTTCCTTTCTCTTCCCATTTTGCTTTAGACCCTGCTCTCTCGGCCTCCCGCGCGCCGCTCTCGCATTGTCACGCCGCGAAGCGTCTCTGTTGTCGACATCGACCAAACTTAGTAACGCAATTAGTTTAATCTAACCGTTGTTTTATTTGGGTAATAGTTGTTTAAAGAAGTTGATATCTCTATGAGTGTGGGCCCAAAAGTTAGGTTAAGTAGTTGTGTAAACCTTGCTATACGTTTTCGCTAAGGCAAAGCGTATTCTTAGTAGGTTTAGAATGAGTTTACACGTCAGTATAGTAGAAGACGTCGCCGTAAATACGCTTCGCTTGGTTTTACGAGACCGAGCCCTTGTTGACCGGGTCAAACCTTTGACCCCGGTCCCGCTTGTCAGTGACTTGGGCTAGGCTCACCTCGGTAGAAAAAGTATTTAATACTTAAGAAAATTCGGAATACATTTGTCGTTACATTTGAAAAATACTTGTAAACTTGTAAAATCTATAACTAATTCATGTTAACTCCAAAATAGATGAAATCACTTCTGATATTTTTCATAATAAGTTAAATTGATATTAAAAATGGTTCCAAGTTTGTCTCTGTGGCAGAGAACATTATTTTTGGATATTGATCCTTTAACACTATTTTTCTTACATTAGAAAAATGCTGAAATCTTTATAAATGCATAAGTAAATATTGGGAACTCCAAAAACAGTGAAATCACTTTGGTTAATTTTCATTTTAAGTGAACTTATTTCTAAAAATGGTTTCAAACTCACCTCTGTTACAGAAGCTATATTTTGCGGAGGGTGATCCCAAAATGAATTATTTTTACTCTATAAAATGCTGATAACTTTAGAAATTAATAACTAAATCATGAAAACTCCAATTAGGGCAAACTCAACTGTTTTGAACTTGAAATAATATTGCCTATTTATCTATGTAATCCATGTACTCACCACCGCTCTACAAATTTTCATCTCATAATTAAATTACGTGATTGAAGGCGTATTAAAATCTGAAATTCAAACCGCCTTAACTTTCACACACTAAATCCAAATGGGATGAACCTTTCACCATAATTCATATAAAAACATGACCTACCTACTGTATAAATTTTATACATTTTTTAGCATGTTGATTTTTCTGGCTTTATTTGATGTTTATTGCAATGTCGTCTTTCTTTAGGTTTTTCGACGATAACGCTATATTCGTGAGTGTATTATGAGTATAACCTGAGAATGGACAAGTGATACAAAGAAAGGTGCGAGCACCCTCCTCTTGATCATATTGCTCCCAGTGATTTTTAAATGTTTTGTGTGAGTTTTTATTATCGCAATTGCATGCTACTTTGAAATATATGTTTATGGGTAGAAGTAGTTAATCTCCTAATTGCTGCATTAGCCCTCCTTTGAATGTTGATTACCCTTTTACCTTGAACGATTAAGGATATATGTTATATGGGTTGTTTGCTAGTTTGCGTAACGATGCTTAGCCATGCTAGTAGTCATAGCGAGAGTGGTTGATGGAGCTAGTCCATCGGCGGTGAATCGAATTGAATCTTAATGAAATTTGAGGATTTTATGGATTGGATTATGTTGAACTTGAGGATTATATCCAGATCTTCGCATCCGGGTTTGTGAACTTGTTGGGCATGGGTTTTATGTTCTTAACTTGGACGGTGTAGGGTGATCATGAAATCTTGTTGTTGTTGTTGTTATGGAATTGTGTAGCCCCGTCTGAGTGTTTAAGGACCGGTCTGTGGTGTGATGAACCAAGTCCTACGTGCAACCACACGCCGGGTTAATGGCGAAGGCTTGGCTTAATAATTTGTTGTGTGTTAGCTATCAAAACACAATGAGGTTGACAATTGTTATTGTTATGTATTTAATTGTTCTCTTGTCAATCTCGTGGGGGCATGTTTGTTGTTCTCTTGATTGCCCTTAAGGGTATCTTGTTGGATAGGACTTACTTACACAACGAGGTTCACCTGTGGTGCGAGGCGCTTAGTCTGCTATGGGATGTTGTTCCTCGGGTGGTTTGATAGTTAGGACATGACATTGTAACGGCCTCGTTATGCTACCTCAGTCACACTCCTACGGAAGAGTGCATTGGCCGACATTATGAGGAATGCATATCGTGTGGGTAAAGTCTGCACAACTCACAGAGCAACTAAATCTATTCGAATAGCCTCGCCCTAGGTTATGGACAACACTTGTGGGAAAGCAGGCACAGTTAGTTTTTTTAGAAACTTAAGTTTGGGTTATGGTCGAAAATGTTATATCTTTATGCTAGTTTGTTTAGATCTTATGTTGCCACGAATGGGATGTTCGTGTGTTGTTTATAATTGGAGATTATACCATTGATGATCATTACTTACTGCTATAAAATGTCTTCTAAATGTTTTACAAATGGCTAGTTAGAATCTTTATTGTTTATCTATATGCAAAACTTGCTTTATGCTAAAATTGACTAGTGTAGTAGCCTTCCTTTGATACTTACATGCATCCTTATTTCTTTTGAAAGTCTCGCGAGTACAACTTTGTACTCTAACAGTGTCTATTTATTCAGGTGAGACCGACGGGTGGAACGGCTTTAACTCCAGTTGGTTGCTTGTGGGATTGTGGGCATACCAACTCGGTTATTCCCTTTTTGTTTTTAAGTTACCTTCCGCTGCAATTTATTTGTGTTAATTAGATTTGGCCGATCGGCCCTCTTTTGCAACCTTGCACTACAAGGTTCTATTTAAATGATGTTGTATTTGATTCTTGTATTCTTGTACATTGTGTATGGAAGTGATTGCAATGTTGTGTACTAGGATATGTGCATGTTAGCCACTGATCCTTGGGAGCTAGCATGTGACACATATCCGGGTCACTCGGAATCGTGTGCGTCTCACGTTAAGTATTGCGTTTACGGCGTAATTACTTTGCTTGATACGGATCCGATTTCGGGGGTCCTCACAGCGTTGGTATCAGAGCCATACTGACTGTAGGTTAAAGCCGTAGCAATGGACGTTATTAGGATTTTGAGTTAAAATATTTTTCAAAGTATCAAAAGTTTGGCAAAAATGTTAGTAATATATTCCTTTGTTCCTTACCCATCCTAGTATCTCATTCTTACCTCACTATTCTTTTGAATTGTGCAAAATCGTTTTCTCCAATGCTCGTCTCTCTTCCAACACTAGAAACGTTAAATAGTCACCGGTGAAGAGCAATAATGGAAGAACAATAAGACGACGCCTTGCTGCGATTTTAGGAATAAACTAGGATTTATCCTTAGATATTATACCCCGTAAGGATATTACTTAGCTTGTAGACGCTGGATTTTGTGGTGATCAATTTCTCTCTTTTGCTTCCAGTAGTCGTGCATCGCGTATGAGCAGTTAGGGTTTTCAATTGTATCTTGTGCTGTCCACCTGGACTTTAGCACCTCATTTTTGTGATGCATAAATGGTTTTTTTTAATCTTGCATACATGCTAGGTTAAGTTGCCTCTGCTAGCGATTGCTTGTTTTCTGCCTTTACCTCTCTTCTTTTGCCGGTTGCTAACCAGGTGTATGACAACAGGATGTCAGGACAGAAGACCCGTTTGACTTTGGAAGTAATGGAAGACTCTCAGCTTGTAGGTTCTCTAGTCTCTAGTGATCAGCTCCCGATTCCTCAACGGCACAATCCGGAGCACCCCGACCCGCAATTTCAGCACGTGAGTCAACAAGAAGAAGTGACTCCACCTCAGCCATCTGTGGTAGACGTGTTGGCCCTGATGGAACAGAATCAGCAAGACCAAACTCTGATGTTGCAGCAAATTGCTCAAAACACTGCCATTGTCCAAGGTGCTCAAATGGCAGCAGAAGGAGCCGATCCTTATGGCTCCCGATTCGATGATTTTCTAAACACGAAGCCTCCTGTGTTCTCGTGTTCGGAAGACCCTCTCGATGCCGACGATTGGCTTAGGAGCATCGAGCGGAAGTTGATCATTGCTCAGTGCACCGACCATGAGAAGGTCCTCTATGCCTCCAACCAACTAGAAGGAGCAGCCGGTGCATGGTGGGATCAGTTTTACACCATGCAGCCCGGCGACCACGTCCCGTCATGGGACGAGTTTCAGGCGGCTTTCCGTGAGGCGCATGTTCCCTCTAGCATTGTTAGTTTCAAGAGGCGTGAATTCCTCGCGTTGAAGCAAGGAGACAAGTCTGTAATGAAGTATCTCTACGAGTTTAATCACTTAGCTCGTTACGCTTCTGATTGTGTCCCCACTGACGCAAGAAGACAAGAACAGTTCTTGATTGGTCTATCGGAAGAGATGCACCGCACTCGCGCCCATGTTTTCCAGCATTTCCAACGGTGGTTAATAAGGCTATTACGGTAGAGAATATGATGCAAGTGGTTGAAGAATCGCGAAACGCAAGAGGTTGCACAAATTTCAACAAGCTGCAGTTCTCAGGAGCCGTGTGCTTGGCAGCCCGTCCCTCCTGAATTCCAAGACATAGCATCACCAGTACCTCCTATGATAGTGTCTCATCCCCCTCAGCAAGTTATCCATCTAGGGCAACCCTAAAGAGGTCGAGAAGCCGAAACACGCACAAGCTCGTTATCTCAGATGTTTCACTTGTGGCAACCGTGGCCACTTTGCGGACTATTGTCCGTAAAGGCACCAAGCCAATCCTGCCTGCGTCGAGACCTTGGCACATCCCTTGACCAGCGATCCGACATCATTTTGAGATCACGGTCATGCTCATGTTAACCATGTCACCGCCGAGGAGGCGCATGAAGCACCCGACGTGGTATTGGGCACTTTTCTAGTCAATTCGACTCCTGCGACTGTATTGTTTGACTCAGGAGCCTCTCATTCTTTCATGTCCAGAGGTTTTGCTACCCTCCGCAATATCTCACTCAGCTTGATGCCTACCCCTATGATGATTCAATCACCAGGTTCAGAAATGAGAAGCATTCATGAATGTCGGGAAGTTGAAATTGAGATTAAAGGGGTGAAGTTTTCAGCAAATCTTATTGTGATAGATTCAGCGGGCCTTGATGTCATTCTTGGGATGAATTGGCTGTCCAAGAACCATGGTCAAATTGATTGTGCCCGCAAGGTCATCACTCTCACTAGTCCTCTTGGTGTTCGAGTTGAATTGGCGCCAAAATTGGAGCATCCTCATCTCTATGCCCTTAGCAGCAAAGAATTGCCAGAATTGAGTGAAGTTCCAGTGGTATGTGAGTACCCGGATGTTTTTCCCGAGGAATTACCTGGCATGCCACCTTCACGAGAAGTTGAGTTTGTGATTGAGCTGCAGCCCGGAACTGCTCCAATATCCAAACGTCCTTATCGTATGCCGCCAAATGAGTTGGTTGAATTGAAGAAGCAACTCGCAGAACTTCAAGAGAAAGGTTTCATTAGACCGAGCTCCTCACCCTGGGGATGCCCCGCTTTATTTGTGAAGAAGAAGGACCACAGTCTGCGGATGTGTGTTGACTATCGTCCGTTGAACGAGGTCACCATCAAGAACAAGTATCCGCTTCCACGGATTGATGATTTGTTCGACCAGATGACCGGTGCTCGTATCTTCTCCAAGATTGACTTGAGATTGGGTTATCATCAAGTTAGGATCAGATCTGAAGACATTCCTAAGACGGCTTTCTCAACTCGTTATGGCTTATACGAGTACACTGTCATGTCCTTCGGTTTGACTAATGCACCATCCTTGTTCATGAATCTCATGAACTCCGTGTTTATGGAGTACTTAGATAAATTTGTGGTCGATTTATTGATGACATTCTCATATACTCCAAATCTGAAAGTGAGCATGAAGAACACCTTCGTCTTGTGTTGGACAAGCTCATGAACATCGACTCTATGCAAAATTCAGCAAGTGCGAATTTTGGTTAAAAGAAGTCGCTTTTTGGGTCATGTGTTATCCGAAGGTGGAATTGCTGTGGACCCAAGCAAGGTTCGGGATGTTCTCAATTGGGAACAGCCCAAGTCCGTCACCAAGTCCGCATTTCCTCGGTCTTGCGAGGATATTATCGTCGGTTCATTGAGAACTTCTCAAAATTAGCGAGACCCATGACTCAATTGTTGAAGAAAGAAAAGAAGTATGAATGGTCACCGAATGTGAGGCAAGCTTCCGGATGTTGAAGGATTGTTTAACTTCGCTCGGTGTTAGTTCTCACGATATCCATAAAGACTTCGACATCTATTGTGATGCATCTCGCCTTGGCCTTGGCTGCGTTCTTATGCAAGATGGCCGAGTTGTGTCATATGCATCGAGGCAATTGAGACCTCATGAGATGAATTATCCCACTCATGATCTTGAGCTCGCAGCAGTGGTTCATGCTTTGAAGATATGGCGACATTTTCTTATCGGCAATCATTGCGAGGTCTATCACGATCACAAGAGTTTGAAGTATATCTTCACTCAAGCCGATCTGAACCTAAGGCAAAGAAGATGGCTTGAATTGATCAAGGACTATGATATGGGAGTTCATTATCATCCAGGGAAAGCTAATGTCGTTGTCGATGCATTGAGCCGAAAATCACAATGCAACTGTATCTTGGTTCGACCTGAAACGGAAGCTCTTTGCAATGAATTCCAACGGCTCAACTTGGAGATGGTTAGCGAAGGTTTTCTTGCTGCCTTAGAAGTGAAACCTACCCTTGAGGACCAGATCAAGATGGCCCAGAAGAATGACAAAGGCATGGAAAGAATTAAGGACGAAATGAAGGCGGGCAAAGCCAAGTGTTTTTCCGAAGATAACCAAGGTGTTTTGTGGTTCGGAAAGCGTTTAGTGGTGCCGAATGATGCAAAGCTTAAGGAATTAATCCTTCATGAAGCCCATAATTCTCTTTTCTCTATTCATCCAGGAAGCACAAAAATGTATCAAGACTTGAAGCAAAGAATATGGTGGACTAGGATGAAGCGGAGATTGCACGCTTTGTGGCCGAGTGTGATGTGTGTCAAAGAGTCAAGGTGAGCATCTAAAACCAGTAGGTACTCTAGATCCCCGCCCATTCCCGAGTGGAAATGGGAAGAAGTTGGCATGGATTTTATCATCGGCCTCCTAGAACACAACGGATCCGATTCTATTTGGGTGATCGTGGATCGCGACCAAGGTTGCCCATTTCATTCTGTCAAGACCACCTACACCGGGTCAAGCTAGCGAGCTATACATTGCAAGGATTGTTTGCCTTCACGGTGTACCAAGGTAATCGTTTGGATAGAGGTCCCCAGTTCACATCTCACTTCTGGAAGTGCTTGCATCAAGCCATGGGTACTAACCTATCCTTTATCTCCGCTTATCACCCGCAAACGGATGGACAAACCGAGCGTGTAAATCAGGTCTTGGAAGATCTTCTCCGAGCATGCGCGATCGTCTTATAGCAAGAATTGGGAAAAATGGTTACCGCTTGCTTTGAATTCTCTTACAACAATAGCTTCCAATCCAAAGATTCGATGTCACCATTCGAAGCATTGTACGGAAGACCTTGTAGGACGCCCTTAAACTGGTCTGAAGCCGGGGAGAGGCCATTTTATGGTCCAACCCTGGTGAAGGATGCTGAAGAACAGGTTCGTGTCATTCGTGAGCGACTTCGACGACGCAATCCGTCGGAAATCTTATGCGGCCACCGCCGCCGCCGCGAGTTGAGTTTCGAGGTAGATGATCATGTCTATCTTAAGGTCTCTCCTATGAAAGGAATACATCGCTTCAATGTCAAAGGCAAATTGGCGCCTCGCTACATTGGACCTTTCCAAATTCTAGCCAAGATTGGATCGGTAGCCTATCAGTTGGAGCTACCACCATCACTTTCAGACGTGCATAATGTCTTCCATGTCTCACAACTCAAGAAGTGCCTTCGCGTCCCAACTGAAACAACCGAGTTGGAAGAGCTCAATTTGCAGCCTGATCTCTCTTATCGGGAGCACCCGATTCGCATTCTTGAAGAAATGGAGCGCAAGACAAGGAATCTCAACATCAAATTCTTGAAGGTTCAGTGGAGCAACCACACTGAAGATGAAGCAACATGGGAGCGTGAAGACCGGATGCGAGCCGAGTATCCAGAACTTTTTCCTTCTACATGAAGTGTCTTCGGATTAAGAAAGGTAAGGTTAAACAAAGCAATGGGAAGGAAAATGTAATAGAAATTCCTTGTAACTTTGTTCTACCTTTAAAAGATATCTTAGCACTATCTTTGAAGGAAATAAAGACAACGGATGTTATGTTTTCTTTTAGAACCTTTCTATCCAACTTTCACCCTATCGATCTCGGGGTCGAGATCTTTTGTAAGGGGGGGAGGTTTGTAACATCCCCATTTTGATTAATGAGATTTAGTATGCATATTATCAGCATGCATGACATTTTAGAGACATTTGCATAAATTATTGCAATTGGAAAATTTAAATCAAAGATCAAACATACACTTCGAATTCAAACTCCAAATGAAAACAGGAACAAAAACATTTGATCATCATCTGGAAACAATTTATTCAAATAATAGAATAATTATCATGAATAAATATAATTTTTACCAAATTTTGGGAACCTAATTCAACCCCTAGAAAATTCAAACACGAATCAATAACCTACCCTAAGTTTGAATTTATTTATTACAAAATGTATTATGAACAGTATGGTTTTATAATTTTTATGAGTACCATGTCATCCCAGGAACACCCTTGATTAATCTCAGAATTTTTAGAAATTTATTGCTATAATTAAAGCCCCGGTCAAACTTGTTTTTCTTTGGTCAAACCTGATTTCAAACTTGGGCTCAGATTGTTGAACCGACCGGGTCCTAACCCAACCGACCGAACCCAACCTCCTCTTGACTCGACTCAACCACCTTTTTGCACCAGCGCCTGCAGACCGTCCGATCCAAGATCAACGGTCCAGATCTCGTGATCATTCGGACAGCTCAAACGGCTCTTTGATCTGGATCGTCCATTCAAGATCCAACGGTCTGGATCAACACTTTTCACTTGCACCGCGCCCACTCTTTTCAGTCGCTGCCAAGGCGGTCCCACCGGTCAGTTCCGTCTCCCACCTCAGGTCAGGCTCACGCAGGAGCACTGCGCCACGCGCCCGCCATGCTCGCGACGGCTCATCAACGCCGTTCACGCACCGCCCTCCATGGCCTATCCCTGAGCTCCGCTCGTTCACGCCGCTCCCTTCTCCGTCGTCAATCTCGCACAAAAGCGCCTCCGAGCCCTCTTTTTCCCCACTTCTCTTCCCTGCCGTGGGAGAGAAGGTGGCTTTGAGCTCTCCTCCATCCCGGTAAGTGTCGCCGCATCACGCCATCCTCTCCCTCTATCCTCGCCGTGTCCATTTCTGCTAATGCTGGCTCCTACTTTGGCTTGTAGCTACTGGAACAAGGCAGTGCCACAGGAGCTTCCAGAGCACGCCCGCAAATACCCCCTTTTTGGCCGTCTTCATCTCGGTGAGATACTCTCCAACTCTTTGCGTCATATTGTGTCCCTTAACTCCACATTGCTTTCCCTCAACTTATTCCATCAATGATCCATGTGCTCACCAGATTTAAGTTTCCTTCACGCCGTGGGAACCCTCTTCTTCCCTAACGCCAGTGCAGTGAGTTCCCTTCATTTTCCCCTCCGAACAATATAGAGGATCCTCCGTGTTGTTCACACCTCTCTTTCCTTTCTTTCTCCTCGAGGACATCCCCGCCTCTGTGACCTCCAACGCGCAACGCCGGCCACGACACGAGCACCCAGTACTCCCCACCTCTACCAAGCACTCGGTGAGTTTCTGGAGGTCCCCGAGCATGTTGCACCGCCTCTTGTTGAAGCTCTTCGCCTTACCGCATCTTTGCCGCCGTGCATGTTGTGCCGCCGCCCTGACTGGATCTTGCCGTTGTCGGAGAAGATAACCACGGGTCCCCGCACTGCCGAGAAGTTCACGAAGCCCAGGAGTCCGTATCCAGCACAGCATTGTCTCGGGAGCTTTCTTCGCGAACGACTTTGGCACCGAGCTACCTCCTCCGCTCAACGCCACCGCCGACGCGCCACCGCGTTCGCCACTCAAGAACGACACCACCTAAGGTAGCCCTTCCTTTCTCTTCCCATTTTGCTTTAGACCCCGCTCTCTCGGCCTCCCACGCCGGCGGCTCGGATTGTCACGCCGCAGCGGCTCTGTTGTCGGATTACCGACCAAACTTAGTAACGCAATTAGTTTAATCTAACCGTTGTTTTATTTGGGTAATAGTTGTTTAAAGAAGTTGATATCTCTATGATTTGTGGCCCAAAAGTTAGGTTAAGTAGTTGTGTAAACCTTGCTATACGCCGCTAAGGCAAAGCGTATTCTTAGTAGGTTTAGAATGAGTTTACACGTCAGTATAGTAGAAGACGTCTTTGTTAGAAATACGCCTTGGCTTGGTTTCTACGAGACCGAAGCCCTTGTTGACCAGGTCAAACCTTTGACCCCGGTCCCGCTGTCGATGACTTGGGCTAGGCTCACCTTGGTAGAAAAAGTATTTAATACTTAAGAAAATTCGAATACATTTGTCGTTACATCAAAAATACTTGTAAACTTGTAAAATCCATAACTAATTCATGTTAACTCCAAAATAGATGAAATCACTTCGATATTTTTCATAATAAGTTAAATTGATATTAAAAATGGTTCCAAGTTTGTCTCTGTGGCAGAGAACATTATTTTGGATATTGATCCTTTAACACTATTTTTCTTACATTAGAAAAATGTCAAATCTTTATAAATGCATAAGTAAATATTGGGAACTCCAAAACAGTGAAATCACTTTGGTTAATTTTCATTTTAAGTGAACTTATTTCTAAAAATGGTTTCAAACTCACCTCTATTCTGAAGCTATATTTTGGAGGTGATCCCAAAATGAATTATTTTTACTCTATAAAATGTCGATAACTTTAGAAATTAATAACTAAATCATGAAAACTCCAATTAGGCAAACTCAACTGTTTTGAACTTGAAATAATATTGCCTATTTATCTATGTAATCCATGTACTCACCACCGCTCTACAAATTTTCATCTCATAATTAAATTACGTGATTGAAGGCGTATTAAAATCTGAAATTCAAACCGCCTTAACTTTCACACACTAAATCCAAATGGGATGAACCTTTCACCATAATTCATATAAAAACATGACCTACCTACTGTATAAATTTTATACATTTTTGAGCATGTTGATTTTTCTGGCTTTATTTGATGTTTATTGCAATGTCGTCTTTCTTTAGGTTTTTCGACGATAACGCTATATTCGTGAGTGTATTATGAGTATAACCTGAGAATGGACAAGTGATACAGCAAAGGTGCGAGCACCCTCCTCTTGATCATATTGCTCCCAGTGATTTTTAAATGTTTTGTGTGAGTTTTTATTATCGCAATTGCATGCTACTTTGAAATATATGTTTATGGGTAGAAGTAGTTAATCTCCTAATTGCTGCATTAGCCTCCTTTGAATGTTGATTACCCTTTTACCTTGAACGATTAAGGATATATGTTATATGGGTTGTTTGCTAGTTTGCAGAACGATGCTTAGCCATGCTAGTAGTCATAGCCGAGAGTGGTTGATGGAGCTAGTCCATCGGCCGGTGAATCGAATTGAATCTTAATGAAATTTGAGGATTTTATGGATTGGATTATGTTGAACTTGAGGATTATATCCAGATCTTCGCATCTGGGGTTTGTGAACTTGTTGGGCATGGGTTTTATGTTCTTAACTTGGACGGGTGTAGGGTGATCATGAAATCTTGTTGTTGTTGTTGTTATGGAATTGTGTAGCCCCGTCTGAGTGTTTAAGGACCTATGCGTGGTGTGATGAACCAAGTCCTACGTGCAACCACACGCCGGGTTAATGGCGAAGGCTTGGCTTAATAATTTGTTGTGTGTTAGCTATCAAAACACAATGAGGTTGACAATTGTTATTGTTATGTATTTAATTGTTCTCTTGTCAATCTCGTGGGGGCATGTTTGTTGTTCTCTTGATTGCCCTTAAGGGTATCTTGTTGGATAGGGACTTACTTACACAACGAGGTTCACCTATGGTGCGAGGCGCTTAGTCTGCTATGGGATGCTGTTCCTCGGGTGGTTTGATAGTTAGGACATGACATTGTAACGGCCTCGTTATGCTACCTCACCACACTCCTACGGAAGAGTGCATTGGCCGACATTATGAGGAATGCATATCGTGTGGGTAAAGTCGCACAACTCGCAGAGCAACTAAATCTATTCGAATAGCCTCGCCCTAGGTTATGGACAACACTTGTGGGAAGCAGTACGATTAGTTTTTTTTTGAAACTTAAGTTTGGGTTATGGTTGAAAATGTTATATCTTTATGCTAGTTTGTTTAGATCTTATGTTGCCACGAATGGGATGTTCGTGTGTTGTTTATAATTGGAGATTATACCATTGATGATCATTACTTACTGCTATAAAATGTCTTCTAAATGTTTTACAAATGGCTAGTTAGAATCTTTATTGTTTATCTATATGCAAAACTTGCTTTATGCTAAAATTGACTAGTGTAGTAGCCTTCCTTTGATACTTACATGCATCCTTATTTCTTTTGAAAGTCTCGCGAGTACAACTTTGTACTCTAACAGTGTCTATTTATTCAGGTGAGACCGACGGGTGGAACGGCTTTAACTCCAGTTGGTTGCTTGTGGGATTGTGGGCATACCAACTCGGTTATTCCCTTTTGTTTTTAAGTTACCTTCGCTGCAATTTATTTGTGTTAATTAGATTTGGCCGATCGGCCCTCTTTTGCAACCTTGCACTACAAGGTTCTATTTAAATGATGTTGTATTTGATTCTTGTATTCTTGTACATTGTGTATGGAAGTGATTGCAATGTTGTGTACTAGGATATGTGCATGTTAGCCACTGATCCTTGGGAGCTAGCATGTGACACATATCCGGTCACTGAATCGTGCGTCTCACGTTAAGTATTGCGTTTACGGCGTAATTACTTAGCTTGATACGGATCCGATTTCGGGGGTCCTCACAGCTACCATCACGGAGTCAGAGGAAGAAGAATACTTTAACTTCTGTTCTGATTTCTTTAGCCCCACTTCCATCGTAGGATCTTCTGCCTATAGATCTCGCGACCGAGTCCCTCACCCCAGCGGCATTCCCAACTGTGGGGAAGTCTTCGATGACGAACGTCTCGAGGGGATTTGGTGGAGACGTGTCGAGGAGATGGATGGGCTGAAAGATCCGACGAGGATAGTCTCCATGTTCGCTCAGACGACCATGAATGTAAGTATCTAACGATACCTATAAGTATGGTTTTATCCTCGCTTCTTATTGTCTTTCTTTCTTGCAGAAAACTTTGGAACAAATTGCTACGGTTTGTGAGTACAACCGGCAACTTGTCAAGCTATAATAAGAAAAAGCAGTACTCTGCGAGCAAGCAGGGAGGTGGTGAGTAACTGGCACTTGTAATCGTTTTGTGTTTCGACTACTCGTTCAGTACTCGTGGGGATTGTCGTAGAAAACCTTACGACTTAGTACTGGTCGTAGAAAAACTTACGATCAGGGGTGATTGTAGAAGAACTTGCGATTACATGTTAGTCGTAGAAATACTTACGACTACTCGTCTTGGTATTCATGTCTACCCTTAACTCTTTCAGGTTTAAGAGTGACGAAAAGACCTTAGCTGACTCACTCGACTTCGAAAAAGCCGAGACGACAAAGCTAAGGGATGAAGTAACCAACCTTCTGAAGAAGCTTCAGGAGGCCAACTATGCTACTCAAGAGTTGTAGGAAAAAATAAACAGTACGTCCTTGAGGTTACGACTGCTTATTATCTTGATCTTTTCCCTTCCTAACTTCTCATCCTTTTTCAGAAAAAGAAGACAAGACCAGGGCCCTTCAAGCCGAGGTGGGGACCCTTCGGATCGAGGTTCAAGAAAAAACCTTGGTCGTCCATGAGATCACCCGCATCGCGAAAGACAAAGATCAAGAAGTTGAGAAATTAGATTCTCAATTAACGGGTAAGTAATCCTTTTACCTGCTATTAAGTTTTTCCTTCTCGTAGAATCATTTTATCTAACTAACCTTACTCTTTTCAGAGCGATTAGTTGAAATAAAACGACTCCATTAAGCTTCGACTTGCACCCAAGAGGAGATGAAGTCCATGAAGATCAATCTTCAAGACAACATTTTACTCTTCAACAATGTACTCAATGGGCTACATGCTGAAAAGGTCACACCTCGTGACGACACAATAGCCGCTCACACGAGTGCCATTGGAGAGCAACTCGGTACTTTGAAAGAGTTGATGACCACTCTGAAGACCAACTAGACCGACTCGATAAAGGAAGTGGTCAAAGGGACTGTAAGCTATGTCTTAGCAAAGTTTAAAGCCCGTGACCCCAACCTTGACCCTCATTCGGTTGGAGCCGACTTCGACTGCACTAAAGCCGAAGCCGAACAGTTAATTGAGGGTATGCACTCGGTTAGCGAGAAGGTCGCGGAGGAGATGCAAATTGTAACACCCTGGCTATCCGGAAGCCAAGATGTCACCTAAAACATCTAACATACATCCATAATGCGGAAGAACTTGAAACAAGTATATCAACTAAAGACTGACATTAAGATAAACAGACATGGTGAAGGTATCCTTCCTTCACCTTCTAAGTTATTTAATCTGAACATCAATAAAGAAGGTTCACACGCAGTAATAAATCAACATCCGTGGAGAAGGTATCCTTCCTTCTCCAATTATAATTTAATTATTACAGTTCATCGTTAACGAATGTAAGATAAAACTAAATTTAATCTTGAACATGAATAGGATGATGTGAACGAGTAGTGCGTGTCTACTCCCTCCCAAGTGAGCCAACATCGGGGTTACCTAAAATAAACAAACAACGCAAGAGTGAGTCCATGACTCGGCAAATACTGATGAAAGAGAAAGAACACATATACAAACAGACATCACCATTTAAGAATGCGAACCTTGCATCGAGTGAACACTTATGAAAACATGAAATGAATGAATGTAATCAAGGATGGATGCACACATGCATATATGCGGTATAGTGAGTGACACACCGTCGGTGTTCACTTAAGCCCGCACCTTAACAAAAGTGCGGGATCCAAGTCCTATATGAAGAACGTTTCATATAGGTGTCCAAAGCTGCCCATACTAGAATTGATGGGTCTTACGTGCCCATACTGGAATTGATGGGTCTTTCAATCCACTCCGTGGACGGACATGACAATGTCCAAAATTGCCCACATTGGAATGGTGGGACTTACAATCCACTCCCGTGGACATAACATGAATAAAAGGATGCATGATATGAACATGAACAGTGATAATACCATCTCTCAAGATATACTCCACATAATGAAAGAACATAACCAATTCAAGCATCTCGGGTAACACAATATGTCACACTATATTCATGAAAACATTCACAATCATAACACTCAAAAGCAACAAAGTACTTGCCTTCGGCGTTGCGGCGCGTTAGCGCAACGATGGCGCTCCCAAACCGGTAGCCTCGTGGCCTAAACAATTAAATAACCGAAATAAGAACAACATAGAATCCAACCCGAATTAATAGTCTACAATACCCCCTTGAACTCCCAAGGAATCACCATAAACCTAATCTGAAAACAGGCTGCAACCCAAAACGTGTCGGGACAGCAGCACGAAAATGACAGTAGTTAATGACGTGGGACTCGAAATGAGATGAGTCCAGATCCTACCTCATCTTAACGAACATATCTATAACATTCAAGTTGATGAGATTTCCCAATTCGGCCAATAAACTTCTCTAATAAAGAAAACAAAACAGCAGCACAGCTTCTGTCTGAACAAACAGGACAGCAATACTAAAACAACCATAACTTTTAATCTACAACCTGAATTGAGCGTTCTTTAACAATCTGAAAAGGTTATGAAATTACCTACAATAAACTAGTTGGCACAACATTCAAATTTTGCCTTTAACAAAAAGTGGCACACGGGTCAAAACTAAAGATAGAAACTGACATACAATCTGGACAGACTGACATACAATCTGGACAGTCACAAAGAAAAGTGCATAACTTTTGATCTATAACTCCAAATGAAGTGTTCTTTATCAATCCTGAAAGCTAGTGATATCACCTTCAAAATTTGTTATGGGCAAGACCTCTGAATCACCCTCTAACTAGGCCATAAATCAACCTATACAGAGACTGCTAATTCTCGTCAGGATTCTGGACAGCAGATAGTAAATCTATCATAACTTTTGACTCGAAAGTCGGAATTCAGTGTTCTTGGCGGCCACTGAAAGCTAAGATCAATATCTACAAAACTCTAGGAGATGGACAACCCAAATTCGGCCTCTAAGATCACGAAACAGGCCACGCAACATTCAGGACAGAACTGAAATTCTAACGGCAGCAATTCAATCCAATCAAACTAATCGAATTCGCATCTGAAACAACCTAAACAGCGAGGGAAATCGATCATTACCCTTGTAGAACCATCGGAGATCGCTGATCAAATCCCACGAAGAAATTCTCCTTCAATCCTCTCTTCCTTCCTCTTCTTCTTCTTCCCACGGTCGGCCACAAGCAGCAGGAAACATGGCGTCGGGGAGAGGAGGAGCAGCAAGTGGCGAGGCACTGTAGCACGCCGCTACTGTAGCACGGGGCTACTGTAGCACGGGGCTACTGTAGCACGGCGGCTACTGTAGCAAATGGGGCTAGGGTTTGGTCCCCTCCCCTCCCCTTGCCTTCTAATGGGCTGCCGGCCCACTCATGGGCCTTGGGCCACTATGGTGGCTCCTCTTCTCGAATATGGGTTGGCGGCCCATACTTCTCCTAAAATTCTGAATTTTAACTTATTTCCTCTCTAATCTTACAGCATTCGATATCGAATAATCGGGTATTACATTCTACCCCTTAAATAGGATTCGACCGAATCCTCACAATCGACTCACGCGAAAGGTCGCTTGCAACTAAAATTAATAACGGGTAACATGTACTCGATATGAACAAATCTGAATAATGCTCGTGCATGCGAGCCTCCAGCTCCTAAGTGGCCTTTTTCTGACCGAGGACACCACAACATCTTGACGCAAATTGACGTCTGTCTTAACACTCGTCCCGACACTTCCACTATACTCATCTGACGAGACTCGAAGGTAAGATCCTACTGATGGTCAACGTTGTTAACGAATAACAAACTCGGATCTCCCGGTACTCACTCCACACCAAATGAAACCAAAAGTGAGTACAACGTAGGAATCCGAGACGGTCTTAGCGAAACGACGCTATCGAAAACAACCCAATGAACTCAGGGTTAACCTTCTCCTTAAGTCGAACCACACAACAAGCACATAGAGCACGGAAATCTTGTTCCACCTCTCCATTGAACTCTTCACCGAACAAGGATCACCTCTTTAACCGGAAACATACAATCGAATTCTTTTTAAGCAAACTCTTTACCAGCAAAACACATCTGAATAAGAAAAATTCACATCACAACTATACGTTACCAATCGAGTATCAAGAGTAAAATCCGTAAATCGAATTTCATCAAGAAAACCTTTCCACTTTCCAAGTGGCAAATTGCGAATAAACGCCACGAAAGCCAAAGGGAGATCACTTGAATGCTCAAACCAAATACTTCTTTTGTTTTGCTGAATTGGAAAGAAGCAAACATGCCAACACAACACCAACTCACAATGCGAAGACACCATCAACAACATAAAGCTCAAATGAGTAACAAGAAAACGCTTCAATACCCAAGGAAACATCCTTTTCTCAATTCCTCTTTTAGGAATAAAATTTCTCTCGACATTGGAATTGAATTCATCGCATACCACAGGGCTCAAACCTCTTAATTTAACATCCTCAAATTAGGCTTAAACCGAAATACATCATCCACACCTTTGTGGAGAGACTCTATTGATTCCATCAACACACCGACCACTCCTTCAATTGATGACATTAATTTGATAGAAGGCACCAAAGCCCTCAAAACCCATGCAATCTCATCACCTCCAACTTTCAGAATATCACATCAAAATTTTCAAGACACCCGCCATGAACTACAACAAAAGGGTTCTATCGACAATCATTCCACTACTCGAATACTCAGTTTTCTATCTCTCTACACACCAATCTTTGGGTGACCAAAAGTTTAGCATGAAAACAGAAAGCCCAAATTTAACCTCCGAGACCTCTACAACGAATTCTCTTATAACAAATAGTGAAATCATCGGATTAAATCTCTATGATCCCCACAATTCGACATACTCACTCATTGACATCATCAGAATCACTCATACCACATCGCGATACTTTCAATAGTGTTATCTTGTATAAAATTGATTACGTTTTCCATACATTTGATAATCCCCAACATTTCAACATGAACCAAGGTTCGGAACTACACTATACCATAGGTCCTACTTAGTCGAACAATATACGATTTTACCTCGAAACCAAACATTCCATCCAATCAACTTCCTCCAAGAGATTCAAGTCAAAACCAACTCATCTTCTATTACTACTCCAATAGCCGGGTAGCAAAACTCACCCCTACAATCACTTAACCACCACCAAACAAACAACAACTTACGAGTTGTAAAACTTTACAAAGACAAAACGGTTGATCCTTTCTCAAAAGAAAGAGGCGAATAAGAACAAATTTCACCACAGAGGAAAATGTTACTGTTCACAGTGAGCACGAGACCAAAAGAAATAACTGCAACGAAGATCCGGGAAAACGAAAATTGAGTTCACCGTGGAGTGCACGCATCCTCTAAAAGGAATAGCAAATAACCACCAACAAGAAGAATGACATTGCGATTGAAACTCGACAACTCTTGAGTGAAAAGAGCAAAAAGTTTATGAACAATTCAAATAACCACAAGTTACAAAACTTGACTCAATTCTCAAATATTCATAATGCACTCTCTCCTTTAACATCTGTAATTAATTCTTTGACTAACATCACTTTGCCACAAAGAACAAGATAAGGTCTTTAGTCCAAACCACAAGGACTAATTAAGAACCAATAAAAATTCTTCCATACGTTATATTTATTCGTAAGCAGTTCAACTACACAAGAAACATGAGATCCAAATAATCTCACCACCAAACTCAAACATTTCCAATTACAGATTTTGCGAAAAGCAAGTAGATTATTCTCCTCTTAAAGGAACCAACATAACTTCTTTGGTTGCAACCTCGCGTTGCCAACTCAAACCAAAGAGCCTTTAGAGTTAAACCACACAAATCTCTTAAGAAGCAACAGACAATCCAATACCTTAATTTATTTAAAATAATTTCATTACTGATGATTTAAGAGCTCAAAGAAAATATCACAAAGCTAAACTTGAAATATTCACATCGAACGATATCACCAAGGGCGATCAAATTACTATGGGTATTAACATCAATTTCCCAACAACAATTAGAAAACACTTCAAAAGACCCACGTGAAAAGAATGAGTTGATTCTTTCTAAAGAAGAGACAAATGAAAACGATTTTCACCAACTAGAAAACTCATCCACCACTGCAGACCGAACATGGGACCAAGAGAAGAAACCAATTAAGCAATGAACTCACAGAACATAAGTGGAGTCCACGATTGAACACTTAAGCCTCACAAGAAGAGAATATCGAACCTTAACAGATAAGAACAAATAAGTACTCAAATCAAAGCACTTGCATTATCAAGAACCATTATAACTTTGCAACATATCGCTACTCGATAAACTTCATTTACCACATAAAGCTCGAACCCCAAAAGATCATGAATACAAATTTCAAATTTGATCATTTAGGAAATATCACCATGGGTGATCAAATTACTACGAGAATTAACCTCATTCTCACATTTTTAACTATTTAATAACATCGACAACATACATAGTACCAAGAATCATCAAACTTTATTACTCCATCCTAAAACTTCCCAAAGGGAACACAAACCACAAGGTTGAAACAAATTTATCATAACAAGTTTATGCTAAGCAATAACAATATCACAAGGCACGCTAACAAAGACTACTTACGAAATTCATCTACTCAATTGTTGGTGTTGCTCAACACTTTCTTCAGCGCTCATTAACAAATGATGATTGTACTAACCACGCGTATACATACGGTACTAATTCTATTTGCAATCACATAACCATTTATAAACATAGAAATCATTTCAAAACATGATTAAAGATTCACTAACATAATTTTCTATAAACAAGGTTTCCCGAATCGATACACCGGCACCCATCCGGTCCTTTATACAAGTTTCAACAATTTTAGCATACCATGGAATAGATAAATCTAGCTCTTATGTAAGATCTATAGGTTCTGAACAGATATGGACAGTCTTTATTTAACATACAGCATGTATCAAATACAAGGATATTTCAAATTAATCAATTTCACCTTCATAGATGGTAGTTAAGAATAACTGATTTGCACCATGCTAATAACCCAACTTGATAACTCATATCGTAACAATCTATTCGCTTAGTTATAACTTCTCATTTTAAGCATGACAAGACATCACAAAAGGATTCTAACACCTTACTGCAGCAAAAGAGAGACTTCAAACCTCAACGCTCAAGTAATCCAAAAGAAACGCATAAAGCCAAAGCTTTCCGTGCAAACGAACTTACAGCAGGAAACTCTCACTAACCAAGCTATCAAACGAGTAAATGAGTCATTCTTTTTTCAATGAGAAAGAAGGAGCAACCAAGAAAACATCAATCTTGCCAATTGACAACGATCATAAGTAGTAAAAGCAACTCAACAGTTGAAAAGCAATAATTGTTTCAGAGAACCAAGAGGATCTATGGAAAACCATAACTATCATGGACCACAAACCCGGAGAAATTCATCAACCACCACAGACAAGAATTGCCAAATTCAGAAATGAAAGAAGAGAACAACTTTCTAAAGTAACTCATACTTAGTACCTGAAACGATGATACTCGGGGTAACTACTCCTCTAACCACGTACTGCGAACAGTGGTGTAACCTGGTGAATCCCAGAGTAACAACCACGACCTCCACTTCTTATCATCCGTTAACAACACGCTTCACCAAAATACTCAATTATGAATATGCAGGATCATCTCACGACAATCAAAGTATTAGTTCATAGATAATGAATATCATAGTAGATCATAGATTAACAACAAGAAAGATAATACAAAAGCAACTCAACAATTGCTCAACGAATGAAACATAACAATAGAAATGCGGAAGCAATAGATTCCCAACCCCACCTACTGTGCACAGTGTGTCATTTTAATGTTCTTCTATTAACCACGGACCTAAAGCCCGCTCTGATACCAACTGTAACACCCTGGCTATCCGGAAGCCAAGATGTCACCTAAAACATCTAACATACATCCATAATGCGGAAGAACTTGAAACAAGTATATCAACTAAAGACAGCATTAAGATAAACAGGACATGGTGAAGGTATCCTTCCTTCACCTTCTAAGTTATTTAATACTGAACATCAATAAAGAAGGTTCACACGCAGTAATAAATCAACATCCAGGTGGAGAAGGTATCCTTCCTTCTCCAATTATAATTTAATTATTACAGTTCATCGTTAACGAATGTAAGATAAAACTAAATTTAATCTTGAACATGAATAGGATGATGTGAACGAGTAGTGCGTGTCTACTCCCTCCCAAGTGAGCCAACATCAGGGGTTACCTAAAATAAACAAACAACGCAAGAGTGAGTCCATGACTCACAAGTACATGAAAGAGAAAGAACACATATACAAACAGACATCACCATTTAAGAATGCGAACCTTGCATCGAGTGAACACTTATGAAAACATGAAATGAATGAATGTAATCAAGGATGGACTGCACACATGCATATACGCAGTATAGTGAGTGACACACCGTCGGTGTTCACTTAAGCCCGCACCTTAACAAAAGTGCGGGATCCAAGTCCTATATGAAGAACGTTTCATATAGGTGTCCAAAGCTGCCCATACTAGAATTGATGGGTCTTACGTGCCCATACCGAATTGATGGGTCTTTCAATCCACTCCGTGGACGGGACATGACAATGTCCAAAATTGCCCACATTGGAATGGTGGGACTTACAATCCACTCCGTGGACATAACATGAATAAAAGGATGCATGATATGAACATGAACAGTGATAATACCATCTCTCAAGATATACTCCACATAATGAAAGAACATAACCAATTCAGCATCTCGGGTAACACAATATGTCACACTATATTCATGAAAACATTCACAATCATAACACTCAAAAGCAACAAAGTACTTGCCTTCGCGTTGCACAAGTTAGCAGCAACGATGGCGCTCCCAAACCGGTAGCCTCGTGGCCTAAACAATTAAATAACCGAAATAAGAACAACATAGAATCCAACCCGAATTAATAGTCTACAATACCCCCCTTGAACTCCCAAGGAATCACCATAAAACCTAATCTGAAAAACAGGCTGCAACCCAAAAACGTGTCGGGACAGCAGCACGAAAATGACAGTAGTTAATGACGTGGGACTCGAAATGAGATGAGTCCAGATCCTACCTCATCTTAACGAACATATCTATAACATTCAAGTTGATGAGATTTCCCAATTCGGCCAATAAACTTCTCTAATAAAGAAAACAAAACAGCAGCACAGCTTCTGTCTGAACAAACAGGACAGCAATACTAAAACAACCATAACTTTTAATCTACAACCCGAATTGAGCGTTCTTTAACAATCTGAAAAGGTTATGAAATTACCTACAATAAACTAGTTGGCACAACATTCAAATTTTGCCTTTAACAAAAAGTGGCACACGGGTCAAAACTAAAGATAGAAACTGACATACAATCTGGACAGACTGACATACAATCTGGACAGTCACAAAGAAAAGTGCATAACTTTTGATCTATAACTCCAAATGAAGTGTTCTTTATCAATCCTGAAAGCTAGTGATATCACCTTCAAAATTTGTTATGGGCAAGACCTCTGAATCACCCTCTAACTAGGCCATAAATCAACCTATACAGAGACTGCTAATTCTCGTCAGGATTCTGGACAGCAGATAGTAAATCTATCATAACTTTTGACTCGAAAGTCGGAATTCAGTGTTCTTGGCGGCCACTGAAAGCTAAGATCAATATCTACAAAACTCTAGGAGATGGACAACCCAAATTCGGCCTCTAAGATCACGAAACAGGCCACGCAACATTCAGGACAGAACTGAAATTCTAACGGCAGCAATTCAATCCAATCAAACTAATCGAATTCGCATCCAAACAACCTAAACAGCGAGGAAATCGATCATTACCCTTGTAGAACCATCGGAGATCGCTGATCAAATCCCACGAAGAAATTCTCCTTCAATCCTCTCTTCCTTCCTCTTCTTCTTCTTCCCACGGTCGCCACAAGCAGCAGGAAACATGGCGTCGGGAGAGGAGGAGCAGCAAGTGGCGAGGCATCAGAGCACGCCGCTCTGTAGCACGGGCTATCAGAGCACGGGCTACTGTAGCACGGCGGCTACTGTAGCAAATGGGGCTAGGGTTTGGTCCTCCTCCCTTGCCTTCTAATGGGCTGCCGCCCACTCATGGGCCTTGGGCCACTATGGTGGCTCCCTCTTCTCGAATATGGGTTGGCGGCCCATACTTCTCCTAAAATTCTGAATTTTAACTTATTTCCTCTCTAATCTTACAGCATTCGATATCGAATAATCGGGTATTACACAAATAGGATCTCCTTCGTGAGAGTAGTCTGTAATAGGGACCTGTAAAGATAAGCCTTTTGGTGATGTATAAATATATGATCTTTCTTTTTTCCTGCAAATCATCTCGTAGAGTAGTTAGTAACTCGTTGTAAGATCTAGGAGGCTGACTAGAGGGGGGTGAATAGGCGTTTTTTAAAACTTCTATGCGCTAAAACCAATTTCTAATGCGGAAGCTTATAACAATACGGTTTTGCACAATTAAGGCCTAAATCAACTAGGTTCAACTAGGTGCACCAACAATACAAGTCAATTGATAAATATTGCAATTAAGCAAAGACTTGTAATCTATTCAATTCTAGCAATGTAAATAGCACAAAGCATGGCAAGCATTCATACACAATGAATAAGCAATTTAATACAAGAAATATAAATTGCACAATGTAAAGCAATAGAATGCAAACCACAAAAGACACGGCGATGTTTTACCGTGGTGATCGGAGACTTGCCGGTCTCCCCTAATCCACGTTGAGGGAAACCCAAACCAATTGGGCTGGCTCCACGAATTAAGCCTTCCTCCGAGGTATCAACACCTTGCTCCACTAGGGTTTCTCTTACTCTACTCCGGAGATGGCGAGTACCAAGCCACTCACAAACATCAGGCCTTCTCATAAGCTTCACTTGAGAAGATCACTGGACCACGACGCCTCCACGCCGTCTAGGTGTCGGCAAACACCAAGAGTAATAAGCCAAGCCCCTTGCTTGACTCTCACCACATGCAACGAATGCACAAGCTCAAGTGGATATGAAATCCACCTCTAGATGCAACACATGCAACTAGAGACCTCTCTCCTTGCTCATAAGGTGTAACACATGCACAATTGAGAGGAGAAGCTCACACTAGCTCAAGAGAGTGAAATAGGATGCCAAAGGTTGCCTCTCAACCGGCCAAGGGGGTATTTGTAACCCCTAAACCAAAAGCTAGCCGTTGGGAGAAGAAACAGCCAAAAACTAGTCGTTACAGACTTGGTGCAGTCGTACCGCACTCACAAGGGCAGGTACAACTGTTCTGGACGGTCGTACCGCTCTTTTTCATGGCGATCGTACCGTAGCTTAAAATCAGCACAGACGACACTCGGTAAAAAGGTCATAACTTTTGACTCCGATGTCGGAATTGAGTGATCTTGGACTCTATTGAAAGCTTATTCAGAGGGCTACACAACCCACCTATTTGATTGATCTCAAACACATTTGATAAAATTAAAAAGCACAACTCAAAGGAGCCACTATCATGATCTAAGTTCAAAGTATTAGCAACAAGTAATCTTAAACCATGCCACGGAAAAATACATGAATCCTAACAATTTGCAAAACACATTTGCAAACTTAGATCATGCCACAAGGAGTAGGTACATGGAATTCAACCGTTTGCAAAACACATTTGCAAAATATAGTAACATGCTACAAGGATTAAATGCATGAGTCTCGATTATTTGCAAAACACATTCGTAAATAATAGCATCATGCCACGGTGAGCTAGAGCAAGTGAGATTGAGCTATCAACACATGATAAGACTCAAGCTACTAGACAAGACCCCTCTTAATAGTACGATAACCTATACTAGGAATCCGGTCTTCCAACCAAACACCAAGACCGGTAAAAGACTAGAAACACATTCTTAGCCCTAGCTAGTCATACCTTTGCCTTGAGCATCTTCTTGAAGCTAGATGATGCACATCCTCGCTTCAACTTCGGGTTCTTGACTTGAAAGCTCATCCACATGTGATGACCTTTCTTTGCTTCGGGATCTTGACTTGATGCCCATCAACACATGATGACATCCTTCATCCCGAGTCTTGATATGCATCAACACATGATGCAATCTTGACCTCCATCAATACATGATGGATCTTTTCTTGATGTGATGATCAACTCATGATCATGTCTTCTTCGAAATCTTGATATGTATCAACACATGATACATCTTCTTCTTCAACCTTGACTTGATGACGATCAACTCATGATACCATCCAAAGTCTTCATCACACTGGAACATAATCTATTCATCCAACTCATGAAAAATGTTAGTCCCACAATGTTATTGATATTAATTAACAGGATATACCTGTATTAAAATACTTCTAAACAAGCCGTTGAAAATCCTAGACCGGTACTACCGCCAACCAAGTTGCGGTACTACCGCTTGGTCCGGTCGTACCGCACGAAGGAGCGGTACTACCGATTGCAGGGTTTTCAATTTTGCCGAAAAGGCATGCTCTCTGGAAAATACATACCGCCATTGTCGGGACTCAAAAATACAATTTTGGACCCTCTGTGTATACTGCACTAGTCCAGGATCACGCTAGTGCACACAGTGGCAACATCGATGAAATATCATTTCCATATACAAAGATGACTAATAAATAGGCAAATAACAATAAATATCAGAGTAAAGACCTTAAGGTCAAAGCTTACAATTAATGCCTCAGAAGGCGAATAGCTCAATGAAGTGCAATGAACGAAACGGAATAACTTCAGTGAAGCCCATCCATATGCCCACAGGCAATCGGCTGGGGTGCGCAACCTAGTTCTTCTCGATCCTTGAAGTAGACCTTGTTGACCGACGATTCCTCCATTTCTGTAGGTTTGGGCGCAAGTTTTACAACAAGCGTGGGTACACAACCGCATTTCGCAAGTCATACCACGTAATGCAATTTATAGATGCAGCTTATTCCAAAAGAAAAGGCTTCGTGGTTATTTTGCGTAAATACAACATTTGCAATTGAATACAAATAATAGATTGAAAGCATAATTCAAAACAAATAGACAATATTAATTTAACAATTGTTTTCACAAAGACACACAACTAAGCAGTTATTTCACATAGCCATCGATTGAGGTCACACAGCTCCCATCCCAACAATTTATGAAAATCTACCCTCGTGTGAAATCCCGAGCATGTCCATGATCATGACGCGCTATTTGGATAGATTGTTTAACACTCTGCAGAGGTTGTACACTTTACCCACAAGATGCAATCAACTGGATCAGAGCTGATCACAACAAAACCTTTCAGAAACTTCATCTCAAACATTGACATTCCCAGTGTGCTTACAAACCGCTATACCAGCTCACATAGAATTGGTATAACACACACCGCTGGACAGGGACACGGTGAACCGCCCCGTGATGTGCACCCCAACACAGTGGTACACACCTCCACCCAATCACACAGCCTAACCTATCCACCTGAACATCAATGCCGAGAATCCATAACTTACTAAGTTAGGCCCGTCCCATACCAGGCGTGTGGTCGTACAGTAAGGCTCAGTTCAATGGCGCACAAAGTTAAGTCCTTAATTGGCCAAGGCAAGACTTCCATATTCTAACTAAATCACAAAGATTATCATTCCTATGCACACAGCTTCCACCATATCACACAGTATCCACCACTTGCCTCAGTCTAAATCCTTTCCCACCCTATTGGTTAAGTGCAACATATGCCATCCACAAAGTAATAGCACACAGTACACACAGTTTTATCACATAGTTCCATAATCACTTAGTCAAATTTATAATTGCAACTCAGGTGATGATGATGACTCGTTGCATGACTAAGCAATCTACTCGTACTAACCAACCCACGTTGGTAATACCATAGTACCAACTAAATATGAACCAATCTAGGGTGACAAAAGATTATGACATACAATAGACAAAGTGGATATAACAAATGGGATTAATAGCTAAACCCAAAAGCATTTAAATAATTACTTAAAGTAAATGCAATAATTTGAATCAAAGTAATTTTGAAAACTGGGATTCAATATGATCAAAGGTATAACTTGCCTTGCTATAGCAATGATGATCTTATTTTATCTTCAATCTTCTACTTGCTTGATCTTGGCTCCTTCTGACGATTAGGGACTTGGCGCTAACGAGAAAGAAAGCGTAAAACAAACTAAATTCAAAAGGCAAATCAAATAAACTCCAAATTGAAATTGAATGGTACTGGAAGGTAGATATTGAATTTAGATGAATTTAGAAACTTGAATAGGTTCAATCGGAATTCGGATGAAGAAGATATGGCTCTCGGAAGATTGGAATTCACATGAAATGATGAAAAGTTTCAGAATATTCTCAGAATATTCTATTCCGAAAATATTAGAAAAAAGAATAAGTGTATGATAGGTGGGACCGACTGGTATTTATGGATTTCTAGAATTAAAATAATTCCAGAAATAAGGTAGAGAGAGTGACAAGTGGGACCAATAAGATAAAAGGATTCTTCAAGAATTAAATTAATTCCCGAAAATAGAATTAGGGGTTGACATGTGGGCCACTGGTCTATGGACCAGGTCCACAGAGATATGCTAGTCCACGGTTGGCCAAGCTCATGAACTAGGGTTTGACCAAGGTTGACTGACATACGGGACCCGCATGTAAGAGAGAAATAATAAATAAGGTGTTTAATTAGGACGATGACATGTGGGGTCGACATGTAAGTGAGAGATAATTATATATATATATGGCTTGAATTAATTGGATGCATAGATTGATTGTGGAATTATATGTGGACTACTCAATAGAGAGAGGAAGAGACCAGAGAAGCATCAATAGGATAGCGTGCATAGCGGCATGACTTCGTAACTAACATGGCAAAGCAATGAAGGAGAGAGGACTAAAGAATCAAAGATTAGAGAATAGGGAGCAGATGAACTAACAGGAACAGATCACTGCACGTTGGGTTTAGGTGCAATTGCATGGCAAGGTTTTAGCAAAGATTTTGCATTGAATTGGCAAAGCATGCATGAGGGAAATAATTTAACAGAGAGAGAAGGTGACTAGAGAACAAACCATATATTCACGTACTGGATGCTAGGAGTTATATGCCAATTTTGATGCAAGGAGGTGGCGGCCTGGTACTGTAAGGATTAGAGAAGGATTAACAGAGGGAAAGAAGTTCAAAGGAAACCATGGAACCCAATACACACGTACTGGACACACATGAACGAAACAACAGAATGCATGAAAATGCTACAGTGCACATGCATGAACAGTGCACTGGTGGTGGCCGAGGCGACGAAAGCGGCGCGAAGGGCAAACGGAAAGGAAACGACGAGCCGGACGCGATGGCGCGATCGGATTTTGGAAAAACTCACGAGAAGCGAGCAACGTGATGAACACGGTTTGGCTCTAATGGCCGAGCGGTGCTCGGCGATCTTGGGCGAAGTGGATGGAACCATGATGTAGAGGGCGACGACGAAAGCTAACGCCGCAGACGGTTGGCCGCGGACGTCGGACGACAGCGCATTCGCGAGAAGAACTTCGGTTGGGCTCGGTTTTCGGAGATTGCGACGGAAATAGATCGGTTTGGAGGAAACCAATTCAGGGGATTGGAAGAGGAGATCAAGACGGACGCGTGAGCGCAAACGGCTCGCTTTTATATGCACCGTGGAGAAAGATATGGAAATTTGAAGTTTTGAGTTAGAAACGGATACACTCTGGACTCTGCGTGCGTTCGGCCAGAGGTCGATGATGAACAGTACCGTGCGGGTTACTGTAGCACATGGGCAGGAGAGAGAAAAACTGATTTTCGGAATTAAAATAAAAGGCCAAAAATCAAGGAGATCAAATAAATAGCAAACAAATCCAGAAAAATCTCAGAAAATACTCAAAAATTCCTTGAAACACAAGGAAGCCAAATAACACAAGTTTTTATTTAATTAATGTCTATATTAGTCAAATTAAATATTTTTAAATTTAGAAAATTCCCAATTAAGCTTTATTAATTCAAATAAAATTGGTGAAATTTTCCAGGGACCTAAACTACTCAAAATATTTTTTTGAAAAGCCAAATTTTGGGACGTTACAGCCATACAAACATCGGTACAACCGCATATCGGTATGACCGATTCTCAGAGGCGGTATGACTGATTAACAAGGAGAGCTCTGAGCCAAAATGCATCGGTTCTAGTTTTATTCAACCGCCAACTAGAAATCGGAACGACCGCAATGTGGTAGTACCGCTGCAAGAGCCAGTCGTACCGCATTAGCGCTCAGTTGGCTGTGATGATCAAAACCCGGTAATACCACCAAGTAATGCACGGTCATACCGCTTGATGCGGTACTACCACCGGTTAGCCTCCGGTACTACCGATTTCTGACAAAAGCACTTAGAGCTTTCAAAACTCAAATTCAAATGCATGCATGATCCTAAATTGATCCAATTTGCACAAGAACAAGCTACTAATCATGATCCCTCTATTGTCATGCATTTCTATTACCATGTCGCCATCCATAAACTGGGACAAAGCCTTTAAATATCTTAGCACACATGTTAGTCCCACAACACAATTTTAAATAATTGAATATAGATAAACATGAGTATGTATAAACTACACAAGTTATATATACTATGAGTATATACGAACTACAAGTTGTATATACTAAATATGAGTGCATACAAACTACACAAGTTGTATATACTCATATGAATATATTAACTACACAAGTTAAATATATTCAAGGATATATGAGTATCTATGAACTACACAAGTCTCATATGCTCTCATATACTCATATGAATATATTAACTACACAAGTTAAATATATTCAAGGATATGTTTCAAAGTAAAGTCCTTAGTATATGTAGAAAGAGAATATGGATCAATACTAATGAAACCACAAAATATAGAATGAACTCCCCCTAAATGTGTGCATACACAAATATGTAATGGAAATATATGCACATATCCAAGATATAATAATAAGAAAAAGTAGAATCCATACCTCTTGTATTTTCATCTTTATATCCAAACGAGACTAAGCAATAGATAATCAATAGAATTGTTAGTCTCACAAATAGATTTCTCATTAATGAATACATACATGTTTGGATTTTTGCTTTCATATCCAAGCTGAGACTAAACAAGATATAACAATAAGAGTGTTTGTCTTACAAGTGCATTTGTCATTAATCACCAAAATACTTCATTAACACATAATGACGGGTCTAGATCCTTCACTCATAAGATAATGAAAGGAAAAAATAATTAGACCAGATATCTGTAATTCCTCCTTCCTTCTTCCTTTTTCCTGCAAATCATCTTGTAGAGTAGTTAGTAACTCATAAGATAACGAATTGGAAAAAAGAAACCAAGACTAAGAATTGAAGTCATGTTTATAACTTTATCATAGCCCCCGACTATTTGCTTAGTTTATTTGAATAAACTAAGAAAATAGTAAAGAAATGGTTTCTAAAAACAGA
This sequence comes from Ampelocalamus luodianensis, assembly GCA_036346255.1. Taxonomy (NCBI): domain Eukaryota; kingdom Viridiplantae; phylum Streptophyta; class Magnoliopsida; order Poales; family Poaceae; genus Ampelocalamus; species Ampelocalamus luodianensis. Next base: position 50,102,405 of record CM070618.1, on the reverse strand, counting down.
GAGGTTTGTTCGATTTAGAGCTATCGATCTCGATTATCTTACACTAGTCAAAAGAGTAGAAACGAATCGACGCTAGGAAGTTCCCTCTAGTGGGCAAGACCACGTGCAGAAAGGAAAGGCTTCGACTAGGTGATGTTACCCTCTCCGACCAGATTAATTAAATCAATAACGATAACTTGAGTGAAACAAACATCTAGAGGACCATAAAATTTTGTTTAACTTTTCTTAGTGTACTCGACAAGTCTGTCCTGGCAGCAAAAGTAGGAAACGGGATGACACTAGGAAGTTCCTTCTAGTGGGCAGGACCACATGCAGAGAGGAGACCTTCGACTAGGTGTTTTTTCTTCCTCCGACCAGTTAAAACTAACCTTTAAAGTGCTCTCTTCTTAGAGTATTTTTTAAAATGAATAAATAAACTAAGGTGATATGAGTTTGCTTAAAAACTTTTTGACCATATTTCTGAGCTCAAGACATTTGTATTGGTAGCAAAAGTTAGGAACAAGGCAATACTAGGAAGCTCCTTCTAGTGGGAAGGACCACATGCAGAGAGGAGAGACTTCGACTAGTTGTTGTGTCCTTTCTCCGACCAGTGTAAAGAAAAATTGAGGGTATAAAATATGGTCGAAAAATTATAAAAGCAAAACTAAAGGGAAGACAATAAAGATAGAAAGAACCTGATATTTTATTGTCGTGGAGGTTTGTTACACGTAAAATTTGCGTAACTGGTCGATGTTCCAAGAGTTCGAGAGAACACGACCATCCTCCATTGCTAGTCGTACCGAACCTGGATGCGTAACTTCGACCACAGTGTAAGGACCTTCCCACTTGGGGGAAAGTTTATTCCGATTAGACTGGGATTGGATAAGCCTCAATACCAAGTCACTTACAGCTAGGCTACGAGGTTGGACCTTACGATCGTAGTATCGGCGCAGGGCTTGTTGGTAGACTGCAGAACAGATTGATGTCATCCGCTCGAAGTTGTTCTTGGACAGAGTCGTTAAAAATTTTGACTCGTGTGGACCTGATCTTTAGTTTTGGCGGAAGCATAGCTTCTGTACCAAAAACTAGAAAGAAAAGTGTTTCTCCTGTAGCCCGACAAGCAGTCGTACGAATTGCCCATAATACTGAGGGTAATTCTTGCACCCAAGCCCCCGAGCGCTTGACAAGCTGGTCGAAGACTCGAGTTTTAATTCCATTCATTATTTGGCCATTCGCTCTTTCAACCGCCTCATTGCTTTGGGGTGGGCGACAGAAGCGTAACACAACTTGGTACCGAACTCGTCACAAAATTCCTGAAATTTTGCGCTCGAAAATTGCTTACCATTATATGTGATTATTCGACTAGGTACCCCAAATCAAGTTATCACGCATGTCATCATGAACCTTTTAGCTGCTTCCGTTGTTATTCTAGTCGCAGGTTTGGCTTCTATCCATTTTGTGAACATGTCAATAGCCACAAAAAGGAATTCGAATCCACTTGGAGCTCTGGGAACAGTCCTAGGATATCGAGACCCCAGGTCGCAAAAGGCCAAGACAGAGGAATTGTTTGTAACGCCTGAGTCGGCTGGTGTATTTGCCTGCTATGAAATTGGCATTGTACATAATTTTTAACCAGCTCTTTGGCATCGTAGAGGGCTATTGGCCAATAAAAACCTTGTCGAAAGGCCTTACCGACCAGCGTTCTATAGGAAGCATGAGTCCCACAGATGCCTCCGTGTATGTTGTGAAGGTGTTTTAATCCTTCGCTCTGCGGAATGCATCGCATGAGCACCCCTTGAGTGCCTCTTTTGTAGAGGACACCTTCGACCAAAGTATACATTTTAGCCTTTCGGGATAATCGATCTGCCTCGAGATCGTCGTCGGACATGGAACTCGTCTGAAGATACTTGTAGATGGGTGTCATCCAGGTATCCTCGTACTGTAGAGAGACTGTTTCAATAGGAGGTGTCTCTAATTCTTCAACTAGGGACGGTTTCTGGAGTTGCTCCAAAAACACTCCTTTTGGTACTATGGATCGAGAAGAAGCTATACGAGTAAGTTAGTCTACGAGGAAATTATCCTTTCAAGGGATAAATTGTACCTCAAAGCCCAAAAAATGCTTTTCTAGCTTTCGAACTTCTAATAAGTACCGAGACATAGTCGGATTAGAGCACTGGTACTCTTTTCCGACTTGATTCACGACTAGTTGAGAGTCTCCTCTCACGAGTAGTTGGCGAAACGAGAGCGCTATCGCGGCTCGTATGCCAGCTAGCAAACTTTCGTACTTTGCCACGTTGTTTGTGGCCTGAAAGTTTAATTGTATGGCATAATTTAAGATCTCTCCGGTAGGAGATTCCAATACCACCCCAGCCCCTGAGCCACTTATAGTAAGTGACCCATCAAAGTACATCGTCCACTGGTCGTGGGAATCATACTAGGGATCCCGAACAGGTTCAGGATTTATCCATTCGGCGACAAAGTCTGCCAAGATCTAGGATTTAATGGTCGTTCGGGACACGAAATGGATGTCGAACTCCCAAAGTTCGACTGACCATTTTGCCATGCGTCCCGCTGTTTCCCTATTTTGGAGGATCGCTCCCAAGGGAAACTCAGACGGCACAGCTAGTTTGTACGCTTGAAAATAATGTCGTAGTTTCCTCGAAGACATGAGGAGGGCATATAGAAGCTTTTGAACCTGAGGGTAATGCTCCTTAGGCCCGTGTAAAACTTCGCTAATGTAGTAAACTGGTTGTTGTATGTTTTTACGTTCTACGACCAGTACTACACTCACTGCCTGTGGCATGGCAGCTAGATAAATTAAGAGTGTCTCTCTTGGCTTCGGAGAAACCAGGACAAGAGCACTTGTAAGATACCTCTTGACATCCTCAAAGGCTGCGTTAGCCTCTTCCATCCACTCGAAACCCTCATGCTTCCTTAGAAGTCTAAAGAAAGGCAGTCCTTTTTCTCCTAGGCGTGCGATGAAATGACTTAATGCCGCCATGCATCCTATGAGTTTCTGAACTTCTTTTTTCGTGGTCGGAGGGCGCATCTATACGATGGCTTTTATCTTTTCGGGATTTGCTTCGATTCCTCGTGCAGAGACTTAAGAATCCAATCAATTTTCCTGAAGAGACTTCGAACACACACTTCTCGGGATTGAGTTTCAAGTGGTGCTTTCTGAGGTTGTCGAATGTTTCTTGCAGGTCCGCAATATGATTAAGCCGTTTGTTGCTTTTTACGACTAGATCATCAACATAGGCTTCGAAATTCCGACCTAGTTGAGGTGAAAAAGTCGTTTGCATCAAACCCTGAAAAGAAGCTCAAGCATTCTTTAAACCAAATGGTATTTTGACATAGCAAAATATTCTAAATGGCGTAATGAATGAGGTCTTTTCTTCATCTTATCGACACATATTGATCTGGTGGTAACCAGAGTATGCATCTAGAAAGCTTAACATTTCACAGCCAGCAGTAGAGTCAACCAACTGATCGATACGAGGTAAAGGGAAATCATCTTTTGGACAAGCTTTATTAAGATCAGTGAAGTCTATGCACATATGTCATTTGCCTCTCAACTTCCTAACCATTACAGGTTTGGCCAACCACTCCGGGTGGTTGACTTCTCTTATGAAGCCTACCTTAAGCAACTTGTCCAATTCTGACCTAATAGCATCTCGTCGATCAGGGGCAAATCTCTGTAACTTTTGTTTTACGGGTACTTTATCAGGCCGTAAAGCTAGCCCATGCTCGATCACTTCCCTGGGGACTCCGGGCATGTCGGACACTTGCCATGCGAAGACATCTGTGTTTGCTCAGAGGAAAGTGATGAGGGCGTCTTCCTATTTGGGGTCAGAAGAATCCCCGATGCGGACAGTCTTCGAGGGCTCCTCCGCGTCCAGAGGAACCTCCTTGACTTGGTCGTTCGGCTTTTGTGCAGCTTTAGGCTTTGACTTGCTAGTGCTATGTAACAGCCCTAACTTAGGGTTTGTATTTCAAATGTAAAATTTTGAGGAGAAATAAAAACTTTTGATGTCTCTTCAAATCATTTGAAAGTTTCTACATTTTTCCCTAGCAATTTCCATTTTCTAGAATTAAATTCTTGTGAATAGAAATTGTTGTCAGCACATTCTTAGCCTTCAAACTTGTGATCATCCCCTAGGAATATTTTTCCTGTCATCTTGATCATCCTATCTACCTCCTGAATTATTTCACAATTTTTAGATTTTATTTGCTATTTCAAATGGCCAAGTCAAACTAGTTGAAAATCTGGTCAAACCCTAGGTCAGCATGCTTGTGAATTTTCTGCAGAATTTTTCAGTGCATAAAAGTTCTGGAAAATTTATGCAATGTTGATCTCTGTCTCAAGTAACTACCATAAAATTTCGGAATTTTTGGAGCTCAGGAGCTACCTCTAAAATTCTCCAAACTCTCTCACCTTTTAAAACTTCAAATCGGTATTCATCGTTTGTCGGGCTCGACCGAGCCGACTCAAACCCGACCGCACCTAAATGGCTCGGTCGCGCCAACCAATCGCACCGCGAATCTAATCAATCGTGACCGTCCGATGAAGATCGAGCGATCCACGTCGCGTCGCGCAACCGACTGTCAGAATGCATACACCGATCTCGGCGATCCATTAGCGATCGAGCGGTCAAGCATCTTTCCGATCGAGTCGAACCACCGGTTTGCGCCGCACCAACTCGGCTCGCGCCGCCCGTTTCTTCGCGACTTGTGGGCCATCCTCGCCGGTCACTTCCGCCACGCCGCCGCCAACTCCGGCGCCGCGCTTCGCCGCGCGCTCGCCGGCCGCCGCATGCATGCACGCCACCTCGCCTCACCGGTCTTTTCACCGCCCACCGCCTCACCTCGCTGCCTCCGCCTGCTCCTACAAAAGCCCACGAGGGTTTTCCCTACCTCGTTTTCGTCTCCATTGCCTTTCTTCTCCACTGAGCTCCAGGAGCCGTGAGCGCCGCTGCGACGCCTCCGAGCGTTACTGCTGCTCCGGTGATCTCCGAGCACGGCAGACCGCGTCACGGCGTGTTCCACATCCCTGGGAAGTAAACCCCTCAAGGAATTTCGGGTTTCATCGTCTGTGGAGCTGCGCGTGGACTTTCTTCTCCAAGTCCGGCCGAAACCGCCCTTTCCGCCGCCGGGTCTTCTCTGGTGAGCTCCAACTCGATTCCTTGCTTGGTGAGCATCACCTGGACTCCACCTTTCTTCTCCACTCTCTCACTCGTCCTCTCGTTCACCCCAGGCTCCTGTCACCGTTGATCGCCTTGCGCCGCCGCAGGCTCTCGTCGCCGAGCCACTCCGGTGCCTCTCCGTCGTCGCCAAGCACACCGGTGAGTTCCTGGTAACTCACTGATGCCCATGCGCGCGCTAATTTTCATTGTCTACCTCTCTGGTGCAGCCGCACCTTGTCACCCCACCGCCGCCGCCATGCTCGTCGCGCGCCACCTCGGTGCATCTCCGGTGCCCGCGACCACCCTTAGCCGGTGACCCTGGCGACCCATTTTGGCCGTCGCACAGCCCGCGCCGCCACTCCTTCATCGGCGTCGAATCCAGGTCCAGAGCCTCTCTGTTCTTCCTTGTGTTCCCTGTGCTGTTGTGGCTGACAGTGGGACCCACCTCCCTGAGGGTTTGCAGTTAGCTACTTATCGTGTTTATGATTGTTCATTAGTTCACTCTCATGCATGATCAAAGTTAGTAATTGAGGTTTGAAGGTATTTTAGTGCAAGTTTCCCTGTAGCTTTTCTCTGTTGTCAGTTTTAGCTGTTGTCAGTAAACTGAAAATTGGTTCATACTTGCTAATTAGGTCTTGTTAGACTTGAAGATTTCCTTAGGAAGTAGCGTTTGGCAAGGGATTATGTTAGTTAGTAATTCTAGATTTCAAAACTCCTGTTGCCATGTTTGATCATAAGGGATAGTTAGTTGTTCATTTTATTGTCTCTGTACTTTTGCTTTATCAGTACATTAAGATTTGGTGTAGTAGCATCTGAATTGTGATAACCTTTCTTATGATGATGTGATACTTAGGTGTGTTAGTAGCTGAATTTTATTCTAGCCAAAATTCAATTAGAATTTTGTTTAGCATCTCATAGTTGGATACTTGACTAGTTATTGTTGTTAATACCTTCTTGTAGGTTCTGTGCTCTCAACTAATAATGGTTGTTTTGGAGTAGCTAGTTGTTTTTGATGTGTTAACTTGATGATTAAATAAAAGATGTGCACACAATCACCATCAAAGTCTGTAGAAAGATTAAAACATATAAGAGGATTGATTTTGTGGTTATCTTGGTAAATCAAGTGAGTGGATAGATCTATCATGAAAGCATGTCTATTTGAATCATCTCTGTAGCTGCTATTTTGTTATTCCTTTTGTGATAGTCTAGCCTTTGTGTATAAATTGGTGTTGGTTTGTGATCTTTGATTTTTGCCGGTGTTATTTGTTCTTATTCGCTGTTTTGTTCAATCGTTAGGATTCGATATTTGCGGCAACCCCGAGAGCGATCCTCCGCAACAACTTGAGCAACAGCAATGTGCAAGCGTTTGATCATGTTTATCCCAGTATTTTAAAGTCTAATATTTCGTTTCAACCGTATGTATGCATCGCTTAATTTGTGTTAAATTGATTAGTTAAATCCGTAGTGCATATCCTGTAGACAAAATATTGATCTCTACTACGAGCCTAGGTTATTTCTTTGTGATTAGAGGTCGTTGGATGATCTCTTGTCACTTAGTAGATCCGAGTCAAATTGCTTAGACATGCTTAGTATCGGTAGAAATGGGCGGTTATCGACTTAGTCGGTAACCTTGATCACACAAAACTTTCTATAACTTTATATTTCAGCATTTTGCTATGTTTAATTGCAAAACTAAAAATGAAAACAAAAATGATTTAGACGGGCACAATGGTAAGATTGGTGTGATCTATTGGGTGTGATCGAAAGGTGCAGGTCAATTAAGGACCGAACATCTTGTGAGTTTTTGTTATCCAGCATTTCGTGCTAACCACACTAGAGGGTATGGGACCTCTCTTGACCTAGTACTTTGGCGTGTATTGGCTCCGGGTCGCAGGAGGTCGCGGGAGGGATGGAGGTGGGAGCATGGTAGTTGTCCAAAAGCTTTATCCCGAGTGGGTAGTTGTCTTTCGGCTTTACCATGTAAGCGTATGGATTTATATCCATACGAGCGGCTCGTAGTTAATACACAATATTGGAAAAAGTCTCGTAGGACTTAGTGTGGTCGGCATACCTTTAAGTGTGCTTTGGCTTAAAGCGATGCGAAGTGTGGGTGCAGTGGTACACCTGCAGGGTTAAAAACTATTCGAATAGCCTCGCCCTAGGTGATGGACACGCTTGGGTAAGCTTATCGAGAGTTAGACTACAACATTTAAATTAAAACTTGATGGGTGGTACGAATGCGGGATTCGTGCTATTGTTGTGGTGACTATTGGGATAGTCACTTCTAGGTTGTTTATCTTTCGCTTTTGTTATTATTATCCTTACTGTTATTTCAATCTTAAAAATGAATTGCAAACTTGCCTTTAAAGCAGTATTACCTTATTGCAAATGAAAATTGGCTTTATGCAAATGAAACATATGGCCTCCACCAAATAAGCACGCATGTAGCTTATGAGCAGTGCGCTAGTTCACACGTCGGTCTTGCGGGTACAAAGACAATCTTTGTACTCAGTGCGTTGCTTAATGTTTTTGTTGCGAGAGGAGGAAGGTGAGCCTCGGGGCCTCACTTACGTGAGTGTCTTTGTCGCCGTGGGTGACGACTAGGCTTGGCGGTCGGTCGAGATGCCTTGTGGGTTGAAGGCACACCGATTGGCTTTGTTTATAGCCATCTTATGGCACTTTGCTTCATTGTCGTTCTTGTTTATTTGTGTATCTTGGCCTGTCGGCCTTTGTCTGTAATAACCTCTTCTATTTGTTTATCTTCCGTTTGGTAGTGTGGTGTTTGGACTCTATGTTTGGAATGGAGTTGATGTCTAATTTTGTACCGAGGTGTGTATACTGCTTTCTGGGAAGTATACATATCTCGAGGATCAGTTTATTTGACTTGTGATGCTAGGACCAGGTGGTTGGTTAAGCATTACAAGCCAAATAAACTGGGGTCCTCACATGCTATTAAGAATTTTGCCAAAATTGGTCGTCTGAGTATGGCGTTATATGTCGTATCGAAATCGACCACATCAAAGGAGATCTTCTCTGTCCTGAAATTACTTGGTAAACCAAATGTTAAAGGACGAGAAACTTGGCCAATTGGTTTGGCCGAAGACCCTGGTACGATTTTGTGGAAAGAGTATCGTACCGGCCTTACCTTTGTCCTGGGAACTTGCATCTCATCCAGGGTACTCGTAAATAGTATGTTTAACGAGCTTCCACCATCAACTAAAACTCGATTTACTCGACAATTGTTGATGGTGGGTTCGACTATAATTGGAAATCAACTTGGCCTAGTAGAAGGGATCGGGCAGTCACCCTTCTCAAAGGAGACGGTGACTTCCGACCACTTCGGCATTTTATTGACAAGAGGAGAGTCGATTGTGTTTACCTCACGCTCGACAGCCTTAAGCTGTCGCCTTGACTCATATGCTGATGATCCCATATAGATGTGATCGATGGTGTGTTGCGGATCCTGAAATGGCATCTCCTCGTCATCATCCGACTCCTTCCGTCCACTTGTTTAACCTACCTGTTCAAGAGTAAACACACTTGTGAAATGGCCCTTTGCTAGAGTAATAGTCTTCGAGTTTTCATAGAAAAACTCGGCAGTTGCGAAGGTCATGCCCTTCTTTTTTGTGGAAAGGACACCACTTGGGTTTGTCATTCTTCCGATCAGGGCGTTTACCTTTGCCTCGGTCAGAATTTGAATTGGAGTTACGTGGCTCTTTGTCGCTTACGGCCAGGACCTCCTTAGAACCAGTGGCTGGAGACTTATGTCTTTTTGCCTTGTTCTTGGATTTCTTAGCTTTTTTATCATTTTTCTTACCACTTCCGCCTACCTCTTGAGGGATATTGTCTTCGCGGTCGATAGTGTTGTTCCACTCGACTGCTTCAACGGTAGTCGCATATCTATCGGTCATCTCGAAGAGTTCAGCGACAGTGGCAGGAGGATTCAAAGCTATATCCCCTGTTATCCTTCTGCTACGGACTCCCTGCTTGAAAGCCCAGATCACAGACGAATCATAAACTTCCGGAATAGAATTACGAACCTGACTGAAGCGTCTGATGAATTGATGTAGAGTCTCATGAGCATTTTGTCTTATCCGGTGCAAGTCGTCCTCCTTTCCAAGGCGACTGTATGTACCCTGGAAGTTCGCCAGCAGAAGGTCGCAGAGGTGCTGCCACGAGTAGATCGATTCGAATGGCTGGTTTAAAAGCCATGATCGAGCATATCCTTCAAGCACAGTCGAAAGGTAATTTGCCATTACATGCTCTCCTCCTCCTGCTGCTCGGAAAGTTGTTGTGTAAATCTGGAGGAATTCAATGGGATTTTGGGTTCCATTGAATTTCTCCATGTTCGCTGGTCGAAAGCGAGGTAACCAACGAACTGCTCGAAGATCGGGTGAAAACGTCCGACATCTAGAGATAACTTCTTGGTGCCTTCTTTGCAGGAAAGAAGGGTTAATGTCACTAGGTGATCGTACTCGACGATACCCAGTCACAGGTGGGCTGGACCTATGGTAGGCCTCAGTCTTACGAGGGAAATACTCCTCGTATTTCGTTTGCTGCTGCAAATTTCGTCCCTGAAGTGGTGAAAGATCACCCCTCCTGGGGGCTTGTCGATCTCCAGATGTCCAACGAGCCTTCCTCAAGTCAGGAGAGTGACGTGATCGAAGATCATCTCGTCCCCCATGTGAAGAGTTGTCCAAATGGCTGGCAGAAGATGGAGTTGTACTACTACGACATCCGGGTTAATGTTGACGAGGACGCTCGAGTTTTGCCATCGTGTTCCGAAGCCTTCGTGCGATCTCTTCAGGAAAGAGATCGTAGCCTGGTGCTCGAGAGAGCTCTTGGGTTGGATTCTCAAGCAAGTCGTTGATGTGCCGGAACTCTTGAGCCTCTTCTGATTGGAAATAAGCGCGTTCAGGGAGGTTTTTCTGAGCCGCTATTTTTCTTCACCGAGTTGTCTCAGGATCATCCATATCAGACCCTTGACTGGATTTCAATGAAGTGCGAGAATGTTGAGGATGTCCCGCACGTTTATCAAAGTGTTTGTCTCGTTCGCCAGCGGTGGTGCCCTTGCCATTGCCACAAGGGGACGTAGTGTGTGCCCGTCGGGGAGCGTCGTCAATCCTGCCTCTGGGAGAATGATTCTTATCAGAGGGAATGACGAAGACCTCCCGTTGATGACCTCCACTTGCGCTCGAGGCCTCCTCACTTGAGGAGTAGTCGAGAAACACCATTTGGTGACTTGGAGTAAACCCCTCTAGGTAGGGGAACTCTGGGTTATAACCGTCTCCGTCTGCAGGTGTGTCCTGCGATGGGATGATCGAATTTGGAGGAAAAGCATGTTTGATCCTCTTCTCTGCGGAATTATCCCGAGAAAAAGGACCATCAGGTGCCGATGAAGCTCTGGGATGATGGCTTCCAGAACCTACCTTGCCAAGTCGTACTGCCTTAGGGGGACTCGAACACTTGGAGGAAAAACTCTCGTCGTGTTGCGAGTCTGTCTTGGGGCAGCCCTGTTTGTGGTCGTGTTGACCCTTGCCTCCTGAGGAAGCTGGTTCCTCAGTTGGGCGTATTGTTGTGGGGGATAAGGATCCCTCCTCAACTCCGGCGATGGCGTGGTTTTCGAGATCTGCTAAAAGATCTCCAGAGGCAGCAATACCGTCGGATGATTCGATACTCGGCTCGTAGTCGAAACCGGCATCTATGTCGATGTTTGCGTAATCAACCAAGTCGAACCAGTTCTCCTCATTCCACTCTCCTGCCATGGAAGAATCAAAGAGAAAAGAAAGAACTATTGACAAGGAATTACCAGAAGATCCCCACAGACGGCGCCAACTGTCGGTGTTTTAGAACCGATCTTACGTAAAGATTATTTGATTCGGGGGGTCTCCACAATTGATCACACAGATAAAAGAGACACGGGGATTTTTATACAAGTTCGGGCCTTCTCCAGAGAGAATAACAACCCTACTCCTGTGTGTACTGTATGGGGTATCCTGGTTACAATCAGTGGAAAGACTTGCGCTAATACTGCTACTGATTGCCTCTCAAAAGTCCCTCCCCCATTCTCTCTGAAAGATGTCTATTTATAGTATGTGGAGAGGTAGTCGTTCCAGGTCAGGGGGCCTCATTATTTCGTAATAATGGCAGTAATCACCGGAGTAGTAACCTCCCCACGTTGTTTGACGGTTATCAATCAGAGATAATGGTGAGTTAACTGCAGTTATTCCAGAAAATAGCTACGTATCTTGACTGCTCAGATCTCACAGTTAATAGGGCCTACTAGCGAGTGGACCCAGCTATCTATGGAGAAGTCGTGGCAGGACTGGTCATAGAAGGAGTTACGACCAGATGGTAGTCGTAGAAAAGCTTATGACTGAATACTGGTCATAGAAAGACTTACGGCCGGAGGCAATCGTAGGAGGACTTACGATTACGCGGTAGTCATAGGAGAACCTATGACTATAGGGGTGGTCGTAGAAAAGCTTACGACCACCTGGTTGGTTTCTCCCTTACTACTGTAAGGGGTATACTCAATAGCTGTGTGACGTCATATTTACCCATAATATTCAATTACAGATAAATAGTAAAATGAGGATTATTAGATCCTCGTCAGAACTAGTTCTAGATCAGTAGCTAGCTCACAAAGGAAACATCGATGAAATACCATCCATTTATCGATTTAACTAAAAAGATCTCAATATAACAAATAATAGTAATAACTGGACCTTATGGTCAACGTTGACTTAACTTGCCACGCAGGGCTAAAGAATCAATTAAACTCTTGCAGCGGAACAAAAACTTGGAAAGAGCAATCAACATGCCAATAGGTAATCGAGTGGAGAATGCATCCTAATTTGTAAAGCTTTCAAAGGACTCCTCTTTGTAGAACTCTTGAACAGCTTGATATTCTTCAACTGAGTAGCAAAGTTCAAAGCCGTGAGTACATAAAGTACTCAACAAAACATAGGGAATGGTATGCAATTAATATTCATGCAAGGCTTGAACAAAGGACTAGTGTATGGTTCTTTTGCAGATGGTAGTATTGACGGTTAATACAGTAAATAGATTGAAATACATAATTGAATAGAATAATAAATAAATAGACAATTCCTTTGAAACAGCCAGTGAACCTCCCGCTCACTTCCTAACCAAACCACCAAGTGAATATCCTATCCACCACATGAACATCACATTCACCAGTGAATCTCCCATTCACCAACCGCACATTTTCATAAAAACTCTACCTCTCGTGTGAAATCCCTAAGCATGTCCATGACCGCGGACACGACTGTTTAAACAGTTTTAACTCTGCAGAAGTTGTACAACTTTACCCATAAAAGATAAATCAACTTATAATGTCTGTTCACACACTTCCGTAAGTGCGTAACTAAGTGATTATCACAAGACCTTTACAAAGCTCCTCCCTAACCCAATTCTGCTCGCTAAGGTTTCAACATTGAATGTCATCATGACCAGACAGGCCCCCCTCTTGCGCCATTGTGAGTATCCATCCCAGAACTCACGCTTTCAAAAACAGAATTAAGCTAAGACATTGCTAATTAATTAGCTAGGTCCATCCCATACTGGACATGTGGCTGTACGATATAGCTCAGTTCAATGGTGCACAAGATTAAGTCCTTGACAAGTTACTCAGGCAAGACTACCTCATCCAAAACAATGTGCCTCATACACCCTCTTTACTACACAATCACTCGCTTGAGCATAAATCATTTTGTTTACCCAAACCAATGACAAAACCTGTCATGGCATAAAATTTTATAATAGCGACATCGCACCACAATCGACACAACATTGACATCACACCACAGTTGCACAACAATAGCATCGCACCACAATTCCATATATCATTAAGTCAAATTCAACATTATTGAATATGTGATCATGAGCCTATTATAACTAAGCATGACTAAGCATCTCTAGATACCCATGTTGATGATACAAATATATCCAACTAATAATAACCATCCTATGGTAACAAACGATTCATGGTATTCAAACAATCAATGGAGGCGTAGTGACAATTAGGTGATTAACTATTCTCAAAAGCACTAAATATAAAGATAGCATACAATTTGATATAAAATAATATAATTTTAAAATCATAGGTTCAACATGATCAAAGTACTATGACTTGCCTTGGATTTGCTCGGTTACCACACTAGGATCTTCAAAGCTTGCTTCTGCTCCTACTCCTTGAAACAGGTCGTCTAAACGAGAGAGAAAACAACAAAAGAAGCACAAACAAATCCAAAAGAAAATCAAATAAAATAGAAAAATAGAAAAAAGCATAAACAAATCCAAAATAAAATCAAATAAAATAGAAAAACCAACTCTAAAAGAAAGATCTCAATTTTAGATAAATTTAGGAATTTAAATGGACCGAATCGGACTTCGGATGAAGGACAATGTGCTATCGGAAGATTTTTCGAAAAGGAAAAAATAGGGAAAACACTATTCTGGATGTTAGATTTCAAAAGGAAATTTTAGATTACTGCATCAGCATAACGTCAGCAAGGATTTAATTTCAGCCACAATTAAATTTCGAAAGGAAAAGAAATTAAATACTGACATGTGGGATTGGGCAGTAAGAAAGAGAAAGAACTAAAAAGAGGCTGACGCATGGGACCCACATGTAAGAGAGAGGGAGGAAGGGAGCTACAGGGAACAGAAGCAAAGGAGGCTTGTGGGCGGCGCTAGCACACGACAGCGACGTCGAGTGGTAGTGAGAGCAAAAACGGAACCCTAACGGCTCGATGATGCTAAAGGATGTGGCGGCACGGCAAAGGCGGTGGCAACTCAATGGTGGCGGCAGAACGGCGGCTTGGCCATGTGGTGGCGCCCTTGGAAAACGGAGGCAAGCATGGGGTTGGCGGTGGTGCAAGGAACACAGAGGGCACCTTGGGGTGGCCAGAGGATGGTTGGAGCGACGGCGAGATGGAGACCAGCGGCGGGGAAGAAGGGTGATGGTGGCGGCTCGGTACAGTGACGGAGAGAGAGCGAGGAGGGAGGGGAATGAAGGAGGAGAGCCAAGGACACGTGTCGGGACCCAAAAATGCAATTCTGGACCCTCTGTGTATACTGCACTAGTCCAGGATCACGCTAGTGCACACAGTGGCAACATCGATGAAATATCATTTTCATATACAAAGATGACTAATAAATAGGAAAAATAATAATAAATATCATAGTAAAGACCTTAAGGTCAAAGCTTACAATTAATGCCTCAGAAGGCGAATAGCTCAGCAAAGCTGCAGCGGAACGAAACGGAATAACTTCAGTGAAGCCCATCCATATGCCCATAGGCAATCGGCTGGGGTGCGCCACCTAGTTCTTCTCGATCCTTGAAGTAGACCTTGTTGACTGACGATTCCTCCATTTCTATAGGTTTGGGCGCAAGTTTTACAACAAGCGTGAGTACACAACCGTACTCGCAAGTCATACCACATAATGCAATGTATAGATGCAGGCTTATTCCAAAGGAAAAGGTTTCTGTGGTTCTTTTGCATAAAAGCAACATTTGCAATTTGAATACAAATAATAGGTTGAAAGCATAATTCAAAACAAATAGACAATATTAATTTAACATTTGTTTTCACAAAGACACATAGCCTAATCAAATTCTTTCACACAGCCACATTACTTAAATCACACAGCTGTCCCTTCCCAATTGTTTTATGAAAATCTACCCCTCGTGTGAAATCCCCGAGCATTGTCCATTGTAACAGCCCAAATTTTAAATTTCAGTTGAAAATAAAGTTTAATTATTTTTGTGGATTTTTGTGGAATTTTCAAAAGCTTTTACTTAATCAATTTGAAGCTAAACAAATTTATTTGCAAAATCTATTTCCAGATAATAGTTGGAAATATTTTATTTAAGTCCCAAATACTCCAAAGAATTTCTGTGAATTTTCTCAAAATTTTTGGACTTAATTTGCTATATTCTAAAGCCTAATTGAATTACCAAAATTAAATTAATTAGAAAACTAAAATAAAAACCTAAGCGTCTTTGGCCGAAACCACCTTGGCCGCTTTCTCGCGCTCGCATACGACCTAGCTGCCCAAGCGCCCCATACGCACCTCGCCCTCCAACCAGTTGGATTTAATCCAACGGCTCGTGACGCCGCCTCCTTCCTTTTTCCCGCCGCCGACAAGTAGGCCGCACCACCCTTTCTTCCTCCTCCTTCCTTTCTTCCCCGCTTCCCCTTTCCTTTCTCGCCACGCCGCCCGCCATGGTTATGCTATCGGGAGCTTCCATATCTGGCACAAACCACCCGGGGACACCGCGATTTGATGAGCAAATAAATCAGGATCCAATCTCGCGTCCATTCCGGCCTCCATCTTTTCCTTTCTTCGCCCAAATCTCCCAATCACCGCCGGCGTCACCGCCCGGCCTTCTTGGGCGATACGCCGACCCCGTGCCACCCTCGCCCTATTTAAGGGCGCATCAGGAACGTCTCCTCCATCCCGTTCCAACGCCCCGAGCGCCCTACCCTTTCTCCCTCCCACCGTCGGCAAACCAAGTTTTCCTCCGCACCTCTCAAACTCGAAAAATCCTCGACACCGGCGCCGTCCCAGCCGCGTTGCCATCACCGACCCTAGATTCGGCATCGCCACATCGTCGCCAACCCGGTGCTCGCACTCACCGGAGCCAAGGACCGTCGGAGCACCATCCCCACCGGAGCTCGAACATCGCCGCCGCCTCACCCCTCGCCGCCGACTATCGCCGCTGCCTCAGGTGACCATTTGGTGCGCACAATAATCCCCACACCCTCCTCTTTCGTGTGATACCCTCGCTGGACCTCGCCGGGCCGCCGTCCGCCGGCGCCGTAGGCACCCGAGCCGCCGCCGGTCCCACTGTCGTGGCATCGCCACCTGGTTGCCACCTTGGCGCCAGATCAGCGCCACCCGTGCACCCACGCCTACGTGACTGCCTGCATGGCACCACGTCACCACACAACGCCAGCACGCCCCCACGGTCACTGTTCCATACACCGGGCTCACCGTGGGCGTTGACCGTCTCGTGGACCCAGTCCATTGACTGCGGGCCCACGTGTCAGCCACTATTATTTTTTTGTAGGAAAATAAATCGACCGAAATCCAATTTTCCCAGCCGATGACATCAGTATTGCGCAATAAATAGATTTTCTAGTAGAAAATTAATTCGGGAAATTCAATTAAATTCCAGATTTAAGTTTAAAACTTCTAAAATTCATATCTTTTGCATCTGAACTCCAAATTGGGCGATTCAAGTTGCAAAATTTGTCTAAAATCATAATCTAGCTAAATAAACCAAAATATTTCAATTTGGAGTTAATTTGAATTGTCTTTTTGAATTTATTTGAATTTGAAGTTAATTTATCGTATTTTCGCATATAGACCTCGACGACTCCGGAGAGTTAGATCCTTCTGACGATTTAGAGTTTCAAGACTTCAACGAAGGCAAGTTACACTATTGATCATATTGTTCCCAGTATTTTAAAGTATTTAATTCCTGTTTTCAAATTACTATTGCATGCATATGTTTATATAAATGTCAGAATGTCATGTTTTTGTATATAGTTATTCCAACTTCCATGGTATGGCTAATTTGATTATTGAATATGAATGCCTTGTCATCCTTAGGTCAAATTTGTCATGTGCTTAGCTATGCTTAGATCATATTTATGAATTTGGGAAGGTTTAGCCAAATCATTTACAATTTGATTTTAAATTTGATTCTGTGGTATTGTTTACCACAGCTTATAAAGAGGTTTTTACTCTAAATAAAATAAAATGGGTTTGGACTTGGGCAGGATGGATGGATGGTGGGTGCGAGTTCATGCACCGGGCCTAATCTGGTTAGGATTGAGCCCGGGGTTTTAATGGAAAGACTTAAGTCGATTAAGGACCGGTCTTTGGCGTATTTTGCTACGCCTTACCGTACCACTACATGTCCAGAATGGGACAGATTTGGCTAAATAATTTGTGGTGTCTTAGTGTTATTTGTGCTATGTTGTATGTGTGGGTGTTGGTTAGACATTAGTCCCACAGGCGCAAGAGGGCTCCGGAGGATGGTTAGTCAATGGTAGCGAAACCTTAGCGGGTATAAATACATTAAGACCTTGCATTATAACGGCCTCATGATAATTGCTTAGTCACGCGCCTTGAGCGTGCTTTGAGTCGACATTAAAGCAAATTATCTCTTGTGGGTAAAGTGTACAAACTCTGCGAGTAGAAACTATTCGAATAGCGCGTCTGTGTCATGGACATGCTAGCAAAGCCACTCTAAGTTAGACTTGTTTTGGTTTATAAAATGATTTCCTGAGATGATTTTAGGATGGATAATCCTATGGTAAAAATTGGGCGGTTAGCCAAGTGTTAGGAGGATATCCTTCACCATTCAATCAATGGAGGTTATCCACTATTCATTGTCATTTTAATCACTGATTTTAGTTATAATATTAAAACTGGCCTTAGAAAATTATTATTGGTATTTAACCTGAAAATGTTGTTTATGAAAAACAACATTGCCATTATCCTTTGTTTACCTTCTGCATGCATTAACTTTCAATATTGGGTGTAACTTGCAAGCACGGAAGTTGTGCTTACTCTTGCTGAATAATCTTTATTCAAGAGAAGACCTCTACCAGGACGGTGAGGATCTTGACGACTAGGCTACGCCCCCAGACGATTGCCTGTGGCAAGTCATGTGGTCTACTACTATTCCGTCTTCCGCTGTGCTATTTCTTTTCTATTTGGCCTCAGGCCCCCTTTTTGTAATAAACTCAGAATTTGGTATGACTAAAGTGCGTGATATGATTTTGCTATCACTTTTGTTTGACTGTGTACACTAGAAATCCTGGACTAGTGTATAAACACAGAGAATTCGAGATCCTTCGCTCCCGGGTTCGACATCCATAACCGCGGACGCGCTATTCGAATAGATTGTTTAACACTCTCTGAGGTTGTACACTTTACCCACGATATAACGGTGTGGCGCGCGATCATAACAAAGCGGTTCGAAACTTCATCTCAACATTGCACTCGATGTGCTTCTGGGGACCCGGTAATTATCTCCATAAGGCCGAGATTAGACAAGGTCTTAGGGACATAATCACGGTCTCGGTAAATAATTCAATTTAACTCTATCCAAGTGAGAGGCTTAGCCGAACACTAGAAACCTCGGCGATCATGCGCGCTGCTCCTTTGCGGCGCTACATGATTGTCGATTCTCTTCGATTGAAGCACTACACTTAGTGAGTTAAATGGGGATCCATTAACAACGAGTATGACATATATTGGCTCCCAAGATCAACGACCAATATACTCATACACTCATCAACGTTAGTTACATCCATACAACGCATACAACAAGAGATAAAAGACATCTTGCATAATAGTCAAAGTCTCGACTTATTACATACGACCGTAGGCCAAATTCAAAGTAAAGTATCAAGTAGCGTGGAGTAAATAAATAAAGCAAAAGACCAGCAGTGGTATGCCCATCACCCATCGGCAACCGACTGGGGGTTAAATGATAGCACACTACTCGTTAGTGTCACCCAAGTCAACACTAGCGAGATCGTCATACTCATAATCTTCCTCACCTGAAAAGGCCAGCAAACATCTGGCTGAGTACAAGTGTACTCGCAAGTCTTACACAAATAAAAATAGTTATGCATAAGGGTCATTCAAAGGATGGCTCATATTGGTTTAGTTTTGCGAAAGAGACGCAACAATTAACAGCCTACACATACTAGTTTTTCATGTGCCCATTTAAAATCAGATTTGAAGTAGAAGTAAAACATATAGTAAAGCATTTTAGTAATAAACAACTGAATCATACAAAGACCAAAATGGCAGCCCACTTTGATATACTAAACACATGAACAACCCGTTCATGACGAATACCAATTTCAACCACAATTTTAACTAAAAGTCTAACAATAGTAACTCCCGAACTCAAGCGGTTGTCCATAACCGTGGACACGGCTATTCGAATAGATTGATACCACTGTGAGGGTGTACTACTTACCCACACGACTTGATTAGCGATTAGCCTCGGATGCCTCCGAATATAGCACACTTCCTATGGTGTGCGGCAGATAAATCAAGATATGGTCGGTTTTAGCAAGGCGATTCCATTGGCTAAGTCCCTCAACCAGGGCTCCTAGGAACATAAGATGTTCGGCCTTTATGCCCTATCATTTAAAAGGAACATATGATTTCACGGTCCTATGCCCTTACAATTACACCACCGTGGGACCCAACACAACAAAACCTTCCCCTACTTAACCATCGGCTCCCAACCGCGTGTGGCGCACGAGTGTACTTGATTAACGAGCGTTACAAAGTTCGGTCCTCAATTGTCGGACAAGTCCTTCCACTTACCCAATGCTCGTGCACAAAGCACCATCACTAACCAACACTTGTCCAGACCAAAAGCTCATTTAAAAATGACAAAATTTAACTCATAGAACAGCTACAAAGATCTGAAGTATAAATCATAAAATGAGAGTTGTGTTTGTCCCAAACCGTCGGGTTATTCAGACGATCGAACTCTGAGTGTCTAGACTTGCATGGCTAAGCAATTCTATAACCCATAATTCACACATCCTATCTCAAGCATATAGGAGTTGACATAATTCAAGATTAACCTCAAGCATAGGACATAACTAAACTACACATCACAAAAATATTGACATAATCAAAATAGCATGCAAGCAATTATCATTGCACTAACTTAACAAAGCGGGATCAAATATGATGCTAAAGAAAGTTCAAATGATGCTTGCCTTGCTGGTACAGTAGCTGCTCACTCTCAGTAGCGTAAGTGTCGATATCAATATGCTCGGGATCCATATGATTATAACATCAAATAAATCACAGAAAACAACTCAAAAACCAAAATGCTCAAAAATGCATGATTTTCTACAGTAGTTAGGTCATGATTTTAAATGATTTTTGTGAAAGAATTATTTCATTTTGATTTAGTATATGAAAGTTATAATGGTTTGAATTTCAGATTTCAATATGTCGTCATTTATGTAATTTAATTATGAAATGAAATTTTGTAGAAGAGTGGCGAGTACATGGATTACATAGATAAATAGGCAATATTATTATAAGTTAAAAACAGTTGAGTTTGTCCTTTTTGGAGTTTTTATGATTTAGTTATGTATTTTCAAAGTTATCAGCCTTTTATAGTGTAACAATAATAGAGTTAAAGATTATGTCCTCCCAAATATAGTTTCTGTGACAGAGGTAATGTGGAGACCATTTTTAGAATTAAGTTCACTGAAAATGAAAATTATCAAAAGTGGTCTCACTGTTTTTGGAGCTTCCAATAATTACTTATGCATTTTGAAGTTATCATTCCTTTCTTATTGTAAAAATAATAGGATTAATGACTCATTTTCCAAAATAAAGCTCTCTGTTACAGAGACAAAGTTGAAACCAATTTTAATATAAAGTTCATTGAATATGAAAATTATCAGAAGTGGTTTCATGTGATTTGGAGTTAAAATCAATTACTTATGTATTTTCAAAGTTATACCTATTTTACAGCGTGCAAATAAATCGATTTCGAATTTCACAAAGCATTTACTATTTTCCTTACCGAGGCATCGCTAGTATGACGGCGACGGCAGGCCCCCGAGTCAAGGTTGACTCGGTCGTATGACCAGCCGGTAGGCGCTGCAAGCGTATTCGAATAGAGGCGTATTCCTATCATGAAAGCGTAAAGTCGTTCTAACGTTACAGAATCGTTGTCGTGAGAAAGCGTGCTTCAAAGGATACGCATTCATTTAACCGACATAAGGACCACATGTCGGTACTAAGCGCCGTTTAATTAGTTAAACTCGGCTTTTCCGACAAGGATCGTGTCATTAAAGCTAATCATCACTATTAAAACCTAATGATGTTGCTACGAGGTTTGTCGGGCGTTCGACAAAATGAATCGGCGTGGCGGAGCCTTGCCGGCGATCCGTCCGGCGGCTCAAGCCAAGGGCACGCAGATGTGATCACAATAAGCTGCGCACCTAACGGAAGTGTTCTCGTGCGAAGTGACCTAGACCGCCGGCTGGCCGAGTGGAGCGGCGGTGAGCTATCGACAAAAGCGCTACGGTTTGAAAATGCTTCAAACAAGCGAGTGCATGTTTAAGCTCCTAGGGGCAGAGAAACTACTGCGTTGACAAGAGGACGGAGAGAGGCCTTTGGAACTTCGCCGCGTCGCGGCCAGCGGCAAGGAGAGACCCACGATGACACGGCAGCTTTGAGCAAAGAAGCCAGCGGTGGGTGGTGAATAGGTTACTTAGGCACATAAGATGCTAACAAAGGCATGAATCGAAATGGCTCACCAAGGTGACAATTTGGCGAAATAGTCTTGTGACGAAAGGAACAACCGAGTCTAAGAACTCTGAGGAACAATCAAACAATTAAAGTGAGGAAGACTAACTTGTACTCATAAGCATGTCTTGGCGCACAAGAAAGAGCAAGAAACTCACCGGAGAAATGCCCAATTTGGGTGTCGCGCGGTGCATAGCTGGGCGCAGAGAGCACGGTGGTGGTTCGGAAGCTACAAGCCAACGCATGGCGAGATTAGCCAAAATGGGCACGGTGATGAGCGAGAGAGAGATGGGGATCACCCGGTCGAAGCTTACGGAGAGGCAGCGGAGAGAGCTCCTCTTTCCTCGGACCGAGAGGAAAGATAGGGAGAATGAGGCGCTCTAAGGGTAATAAGCTCGTGCATTGGCGGCATCGGGCGGCGTGAAGTGGGAGCGCTCGGAGTGGTGGATGAGGCGGTGGATTGGCGGCGTCGGAATCCGCAGCGGCTCGGGCGGCGCCTCGGCGCGTGGGCTCGGCTCTGCGTGGCGTCGGCGAGAGGAGGAAGCGACTCGACAATTTGGTCCGTCATGGCGGCGACTTCGGTGGCCTTGGCGGGCGGGGTTTAAGTGAATTGGCGTGCCGTTGGATCTCGGAGGATGGCTCGAGTTAAAGGAGGCGATCGGAAAGGGTCAAAGAGGTATGCGATCTGGACCATCGATTTCTCATCGGACGGTAGACCTCGCTTGGGTTTGGCGCGGTGCGCTTAGGGGGTTAGGTCTAGCCGGAGGGTGCGGTCGGAACAGAGGTGGGCTCGAGCCCAAGCTACAGTGTTAGGTTTTATTTGATTTCAGTTTGACCGTGAAGCAAATGGGTTTGACCGAGGCTTAAAATATAGAAATAAATTTCTATAAATTATGAAATAATTTGTGGGGGTTCCTGGGATGATATAGTTCCCATAAAAATTATGAAACCCTACTGTTCACATTAAAATTTGTGACATTTAAACTCAAACATGTTGTATGTCTATGAATGTTGTTTGAATTTTAATTAGGTTCAAGCTGTTCCCAAAAATTTTGGAAAAATTATATTAATTCATGATAATTAATATAGTATTTAAATAAATTGGTTTCAGATGATGATCACAACTTTCTATCACTGATTCGAATTGAAATTTGAATTTTGATGTGTATGTTCACCCCAAATTAGATTTTCCAAGTACAATATATTATGGAAATGTTTTGAAATCAAAAAGCATGCTAATGAAATACATATTAATCCATTTTAATTATTGGGGCTGTGGCAAACCTCCCCCCCCCCCTTACAAAGATCTCGGCGAGATGCGGGTGGAAGAAAGAATTAGAAAGTTTTCATTAGAAGTTATAATTTATGTTGTCTTGATTTCCTTCAAAGATAGTGTTGACCGGTTATAATTTACATTAATATGTTTTACCTTTCCTTTCTTGATCTGAAGGCACTTCACGTAGAAAGAGTTACGGATATCTTTGCTCGCATCCAGGTCTTCACGTTCCCAAGTTGCTTCATCTTAGTGTGGTTGCTCTATTGGACCTTGGCGAACTTGATGTCACGATTCCTCATCTTGCGCTCGGTTTCTTGAGGATACGAATCGGGCTCTCTCGATAAGATAGATCGGGTTGCAAGTCGAGTTTGTCCAACTCGGTTGCTTCGTTGGGACTCGAAGACATTTCTTGAGTTGGGAGACATGGAAGGCGTTATGCACGTCGAAAGTGATGGTGGCAACTCAAGCGGTGTGCCACCGATCCCAACTTAGCTAGAATCGGAAAGGTCAATATAGCGAGTGCTAATTTACCTTTGATTTGGAAGCGGCGAACTCCTTTCATAGGAGAGACTTTGAGATATACATGATCGTCACTTGACTCAACTCACGGCGGCGATGGTGGCATATGACTTCGGCGTGATTGGCCGTCTAAGTCGTTCACGAATGACACGAACTTGTTCTTGACATCTTCCACCAAGGTTGGGCCATAGAATGGCCTCTCCCGCCGGACCAGTTCAAGGGTGTTCTACAAGCTCTCCCATACAATGCTTGAATGGTGACATCGAATCTTTGGATTGGAAGGCTGTTGTTGTATAAGAACTTCGACAAGCGGTAAACATTTTCCCAACTATCATTTGTAGGATAACACGCAAGCCGGAGAAGGTCTTCCAAAACTTGGTTTACCCTCTCGGTTTGTCCATCCGTTTGCGGGTGATAAGCGAGCTAAAGGTTAGGTTGGTCCCCATTGCTTGATGCAAGCGGTTCAGAAATGAGAGGTGAATTGGGGACCTCATGCAAAACAATCACCTTTGGCACACCATGGAGACAAACAATTCTTGAAATATAAAGTTACGCTAGTTTGGCCGGTGTAAGTGGTCTTGGCGAGAATAAAATGGGCAACCTTGGTTAAGCGATCCACAATCACTCATATGGAATCAAATCAGATTTAGTTCTAGGAAGGCGGTGATAAAATCTATGCCAACTTCTTCCCATTTCCCTTTGGGAATGGGCGGGGATCTAGAGTACCAGTGGCTTCAAATGCTCGACCTTAACTCTTTGACATAGATCACACTCGACCACATATTGTGCAACGTGCGCTTCATTCGGCTCCCACAGTTTCTTTTTCAAATCTTGATACATTTCGTACTCCGGGGTGGATAGAGAATTTTGAGTTATGAGCCTCCTTGAGAATCAATTCCCTCAAGTGGCGATCAAATGGTACCACCATACGGTTTCCAAACCATAGAGTACCTTGTGCATCTTGCTTAAAACATTTAGCCTTGCCTTGTTTCATTAATTCTAAAATTTGAGCCACTTCTAAATCAGTTTTGGGCTTCCTAATCTGGTCCTCAAGTGTGCAAGTCACCTTGAGGGCTGCAAGTGAACCTTCTTCAACTATCTCGGTGTAGGCATTGCAATGCGGCACATAAACCATGAGAAAAAGGAGTTCTGAGACAAGCGGTTGCATTGAGATTTTACGCTCAATCGTCGCCACGACATTAGCCTTCCACTGGATGGTAATGGAGTCCCATATCATAATCTTTAATCAACTCAAGCCATCTTCTTTGTCTCAAGTTTAGGTCGGCTTGGGTGAAAATATATTTAAGGCTCTTATGGTGCGGTGTAGATCTACTTAGCGATTAGGTGAGTAATGTTGCCAAATCTTCAAGGCATGAACTCTGTTGCGAGCTCTGGGTCGTGTGTGGGATAATTGGCCTCATGGGGCCTCAATTGCCTCGTCGTGAGGCCACCACTCGGCCGTCTTGCATAAGCACACAACAAGAGCCCATGGCGAGATGCATCACGATGAATATCAAAGCTCTTGTGAATGTGCAGCGGAACAAGCAAGGGAGCTTCATCGGGCATCCTTTCGGGGTTTGGGAGCTTTGCTCGCGATTCTGTGTCCTCAAATTTCTTTTCTTTCTTTAGAAGTTGGGTCATAGGCTTTGCAATTTTGAAATTCTTGATGAACCTACGGTAGTATCCATAAGTCCAAGAAAACTACGAATGTCAATGGCGCTCTTGGGTTGCTTCCACTCAGGACATCTTGCACCTTACTAGGATCAGCAATGACACAGCCCTTAGATAGGATATGACCCAAGAAACTAACCTCTCGGGCCAAAACTCACACTTCTTTGAATTTGGCATACGGTGATGGTGCGAAGCTTTTCTAACACAAGTCTCAAATGTTGCTCGTGCTCAAGATCGGACTTAGAGTAGATAAGGATATCATCAATGAAAACCACTACAAACCGATCCAAGTATTCCATGAACACCGAATTCATGAGGTTCATGAAATAAGTTGAGGGCATTAGTCAAACCAAAGGACATGTTGTGTACTCGTACAAGCCGTAACGAGTAGAGAAGCGGTCTTGGAATGTCCTCGGTTCTAACTTTAATCTGATGGTAGCCTAACCTCAAGTCAATTTTGGAGAACACTTGAGCTCCACTAAGCTGGTCAAATAGGTCATCGATCCGTGAGCGAATACTTGTTCTTGATGGTGACCTCATTCAGCGGACGATGAGTCAACACACATCCGTAGACTCTTTTCTTTCTTCTTAACAAAGAGAGCGGGCATCCCCAAGGCGAGAGCTAGGCTGATGAAACCCTTGTCTTGCAACTCCTTAAGTTGTTCTTTCAGTGCTGCTAGCTCATTGGGCGGCATCCGATCTGACCTTTTGAGATGGGCGCGATGCAGGGTGCAAGCTCAATGACAAACTCTACCTCTCGGTCGGGGCATGCACGAAGTTCCTCGAGGAACACATCGGGATACTCACTCACTATTGGTACCTCCTCTAGCGCGAGAGAGTCTGCCTCTAAAGCATATAGGTGAGAACTACCCACTAAAGGTGCAAAGGCGACACGGATGCGAGTCCTCATTGGTCTTGAAGCAGACCGGCTGGGCACAATCAATCTTCCTGATTCTTAGATAACCAATCCATCCCTAAGATAACATCAATGCCCATGAACTTATCACTATTAAGTTTCTTTGAAAAGTTAACATTTTGTATTTCAATTTTTCGTCCTGCGGACTTGATCGGTGTAGAAAGCGACCACGGGGACTGAATATGATAAGGTGGGTGAAGTGTATGTATCTTGAATTGGTTAAGTGCAGCATACTCGTTTTTAATAAAAGAATGAGATGCTCCAGAATCAAATAAAACCGATCACGGGACATGAATTAACAAGTAGTGTACCTAGCACGGCGTCGAGTGCGTCGGTCGCCTCCTCCGTGAGGCGTGGTTGCGCGACCACGTGTATCTTTGGGGTGGAGTAGGTGCTGCTCTCTGTGGTGGTGGCGGTGGCCTTCTTGGAGCTGGGTGGTGGTATTTGGGCGAAGTCGTCAGGGCATCCCTCATTGCTTGGCGAGGCAACTGCAGCATAGTAGCCTGACGGCCACAATGGAAACAAATAACGTCGGGCTTGTATGCCCACTTGATCTGTGGTCTCGGCCCCGGTGTCTTCTTTGAGCTGCCGGTGGAGAAGGTCGTGGAGGTGCCACGGGAGACCTCGATAGTCTTGAAGGTGGGGCACAAGGTGCACGAGGTAATCTGAGCGCGGCACAGGAAAGCGCCACTCGCCACTGCCGCGTCGTAAAGCCTTCCTCCTCTTCCTCGACTCATCCTTTGTCATGCTCTCATGCTCCACCACTATCGCCTTGTTGACCGGATCTTTGAAACTCACGAAATCATGTGCGGCTAAAACAATTGCAACTCCTCGGACGACCATGGAAGAACTTTATTCGTGACGGCGTCTGTCGAGGCGTCGTCGGGAGCATACAGCCAAGTAGTTGAAGTCATGCGGTACTCGGTGGCGGTCCTCGTCCTGTCTCAAGGCAAGAGGCTGCTGCGCTTGATAGCGGCACTCCCTCGGTATATGAGCCTCTCGGGCGCGTCCTGGTGCGTCCCAAGTCGGGCGTGGCGGTGAGCTGCATGGCGGAATAGCTATCCACCACGCGCTCACGCTCCGCCAAGCGATAGGCGGCAAGCAGACTCTCTCAACTCCGGTACAACTGCGCAATGTTGACTTCTTCTCTATGTTGTGCGGCCAGTCCTCTGCCTCCATCGGGTCCTTGCCACCCGCAAGCGTCGGAGGTTGGTCGCTGAAACTAAGCAAGACCTCCGGACGCTTTCGGTGCGGGTAGCTCCTCCTTCCGGAGCAGGAGGCTGGGGCGGTGTTACGTCGATCGCCTCAAGCATCGGGTGCGGTCCATCCGGTTGCGCTCAATCATCATCATAAGCTTCGACCATGGATGGCGGCGGAGGAGCACCTCCTCGGCGGTTCGCCTGCTGGGATGGAGGCGAGAGGGCTCGCCATGCTCGGGCAATTTCTTGGGGCATTGTCACTGGCCGTAGAAATCGCTCAAGGTGCCCTAGATGGGAGCCTCTGCGCATGAGGGCTCCCGATCGCGTGTCGGTCTGTCATCTGTATTAGCCAAGGATGGTTAGTAAATAAGATAAAAGCCATTACTTGGCCATACATACTGTCGATATCAAGAGCGTGAAAACTATAACCTCAAATAGAACACCAAAACATTAAGCAACATAAAACCAAATCGATACCACTCCATACATAGCGCGCGGCAAAATTACAACGAAGCAGAAGTGTTTGCAAATAAAACATAACGATTCGACATCTACTACCTATTACATAAACCCAGGATACAAGCTCAAACATAGAGCTCCACGCCTAACATCCTAGATATTATTCGGTCAAAGTTCAGGAAAGTCATCGGCGGTGGTATCCGAGGGGATCTGTGTCTTACAGGTCTCGGGTTGGTGAGCGTAAGGGGATCCTCGTGCGGTGATATGGCCTCCTACCGGAAGGCGATAGTCGTGGCGCATGAAATGTGCGGTGAAACCTCATTAGCGCCATCTGACTATCCGGGCCAATGAGCCTCGTGTCATGCATAAAGCGCAAATGCTCTGAGCTATAATGAGGCGACGACGCGTCTCCCATAACTCATGCACTATGCGATGCATTTGGTCCATTCGTGAACCAATCTCGCCATGCTGCACGACTTGGGGTCCTCCCAAAGCGGATCCTAACAAGCGGTGGCGTCCTAAGCGGCGTGCGCGCGCCGGAAAATGATCATATGGGGCTAGGCTAACTCTGTCGGTCGTGCGAAGGCGACTCATAGCCACCAAAGCCGCTTCTTGTAACGCCATGGCCTCGAAGTACCACGCGCTGGAGGCGGTAGGTATGCTCCCGTGACTTGTCTAGCAGCGATATCTATCACTACCATAAATTCCTCCATTCGGGTCCTCGATCACGGCGGTAGATGGAATAAGTGGGCTGATATGGGAAGTTAGCCCTCCACATCATGTCTCGTATGCTTGCGGGTATCCATCCACTCCTTGACAGTTTCCGGACAAGTGCTGAGGTTCATCTAAAGGCAAGAAGGCAAGGTAAGTTAGTTTCATAAACCAAAGCAGGATTAGGAGAGAAAAGATACTAAGATGGATAAGGAATAAAAGATATTCTTAACTTAAACTTTCGAAAATACTTTGATAATTTGCAAAATAATTTGACCAAGGGACTTACTAACTAAGCGCGGTGCTACCACTAACCTACGATCGGTATGGCTCACGATACTGTATTGTGGAGACCCGGTAATTATCTCCATAAGACCGAGATTAGACAAGGTCTTAGGGACATAATCAGGTCTCCGATAAATAATTCAATTTAACTCTATCCAAGTGAGAGGCAGCGAACACTAGAGCCTCGGCGATCATGCGTGTTGCTCCTTTGCGGCGCTACATGATTGTCGATTCTCTTCGATTGAAGCACTACATTAGTGAGTTAAATGGGGATCCATTAACAACGAGTATGACATATATTGGCTCCCAAGATCAACGACCAATATACTCATACCCTCATCCAACGTTGGTTACATCCATACAGCGCATACAACAAGAGATAAAGACATACTACATAATAGTCTAAGTCTCGACATTACATCTGACGACCAGGCCAAATTCAAAGTAAAGTATCAAGTAGCAGTGAGTAAATAAATAAAGCAAAAGACCAGCGATGGTATGCCCATCACCCATCGACAACCATTGGGGGTTAAATGATAACACACTACTCGTTAGTGTCACCCAAGTCAACACTAGCGAGATCGTCATACTCATAATCTTCCTCACTGAAAAAGGCCGACAAACATCGGTGAGTACAAGTGTACTCATAAGTCTTACACAAATAAAAATAGTTATGCATAAGGGTCATTCAAAGGATGGCTCATATTGGTTTAGTTTTGCGAAAGAGGCGCAACAATTAACGACCTACACATACTAGTTTTCATGTGCCCATTTAAAATCAGATTTGAAGTAGAAGTAAAACATATAGTAAAGCATTTTAGTAATAAACAATGAATCATACAAAGACCAAAATGGCAGCCCACTTTGATATACTAAACACATGAACAACTTTGTTCATGCGAATACCAATTTCAACCACAATTTAAATTAAAAGTCTAACAATAGTAACTCCCGAACTCAAGCGGTTCTCCATAGCAGTGGACACGGCTATTCGAATAGATTGATACCTGCGGTGTACTACTTTACCCACGCGACTTGATTAGCCCGTTAGCCTCGGATGCCTCGAATATAGCACACTTCCTATGGTGTGCGGTAGATAAATCAAGATATGGTCGTTTTTAGCAAGGCGATTCCATTGGCTAAGTCCCTCAACCTAGGGCTCCTAGGAACATAAGGCGTTCGGCCTTTATGCCTATCGGCCCCAAAAGGAACATAGGATTTCACGGTCCTATGCCCTTACAATTACACCACCGTGGGACCCAACACAACAAAACCTTCCCCTACTTAACCATCGGCTCCCAACCGCGTATGGCGGCACGAGTGTACTTGAATTAACAGCGTTACCAAAGTTCGGTCCTCAATTGTCGGACAAGTCCTTCCACTTACCCAATGCTCGTGCACAAGCACCATCACTAACCAACACTTGTCCGGACCAAAGCTCATTTAAAAATGACAAAATTTAACTCATAGAACAGCTACAAAGATCTGAAGTATAAATCATAAAATGAGAGTTGTGTTTGTCCCAAAACCAGCAGGTTATTCCGACGATCGAACTCACGATGTCTAGACTTGCATGGCTAAGCAATTCTATTACCCATAATTCACATCCTATCTCAAGCATATAGGAGTTGGCATAATTCAAGATTAACCTCAAGCATAGGACATAACTAAACTACACATCTCAAAAATATTGACATAATCAAAATAGCATGCAAGCAATTATCATTGCACTAACTTAACAAAGCGAGATCAAATATGATGCTAAAGAAAGTTCAAATGATGCTTGCCTTGCTGGTACAGTAGCTGCTCACTCTCGATGGCGTAAGTGTCGATATCAATATGCTCGGGATCTATATGATTATAACATCAAATAAATCAGAAAACAACTCAAAAACCAAAATGCTCAAAAATGCATGATTTTCTACAGTAGTTAGGTCATGATTTTAAATGATTTTTGTGAAAGAATTATTTCATTTTGATTTAGTATATGAAAGTTATAATGGTTTGAATTTCAGATTTCAATATGTCGTCATTTATGTAATTTAATTATGAAATGAAATTTTGTAGAAGAAGTGGCGAGTACATGGATTACATAGATAAATAGGCAATATTATTATAAGTTAAAAACAGTTGAGTTTGTCCTTTTGGAGTTTTATGATTTAGTTATGTATTTTCAAAGTTATCGACCTTTTATAGTGTAACAATAATAGAGTTAAAGATTATGTCCTCCCAAATATAGTTTCTGTGACAGAGGTAATGTGGAGACCATTTTGAGAATTAAGTTCACTGAAAATGAAAATTATCAAAAGTGGTCTCCTTTGTTTTAGACTTCAATAATTACTTATGCATTTTGAAGTTATCGGCCCTTTCTTATTGTAAAATAATAGGATTAATGACTCATTTTCCAAAATAAAGCTCTCTGTTACAGAGACAAAGTTGAAACCAATTTTAATATAAAGTTCATTGAATATGAAAATTATCGAAGTGGTTTCATGTGATTTGGGATTAAAATCAATTACTTATGTATTTTCAAAGTTATACCTATTTCTGTGCAAATAAATCGATTTCAATTTCACAAGCATTTACTATTTTCCTTACCGAGGCATACGCTAGCGCGACTGACGGGCGGGCCCGAGTCAAGGTTGACTCGATCGTGCGACCCCGCCAGTAGGCGCTGTAAGCGTATTCGAATAGAGGCGTATTCCTATCATGAAAGCGTAAAGTCGTTCTAACGTTCACAGAATCGTTGTCGTAAGAAAGCGTGCTTCAAAGGTTACGCATTCATTTAACCGGCATAAGGACCCACATGTCGGTACTAAGTCGGCGTTTAATTAGTTAAACTCGGCTTTTAGGCAAGGATCGTGTCATTAAAGCTAATCATCACGATTAAAACCTAATGATGTTGCTACGGGGTTTGTCAGGCGTTAGACAAAATGAATCGTTGGCGGAGCCTTGCCGGCGATCCGTCCGGCGGCTCAAGCCAGAACGCGGATGTGATCACAATAAGCTGCGCACTAACGGAAGTGTTCTGTGGAGTGACCTAGACCGCGGCTGGCGGAGTGGGCGGCGGTGAGCTATCACGACAAGCGGCTACGGATTTGAAAATGCTTCAAACAAGCGGCGCATGTTTAAGCTCCTAGGGGCAGAGAAACTACTGCGTTGACAAGAGCACGGAGACCTTGGAACTTCGCGGCGGCGTGCGGCCAGCGGCAGGAGAGACCCACGATGACACGGCAACTTTGAGCAAAAGAAGCCAACGGTGGGTGGTGGAATAGGTTACTTAGTCACATAAGATGCTAACAAAGGCTTGAATCGAAATGGCTCACCAGCGACAATTTGGCGAGAAATAGTCTTTGTGGCGAAAGGAACAACCGAGTCTAAGAACTCTGAGGAACAATCAGACAATTAAAGTGAGGAAGACTAACTTGTACTCATAAGCATGTCTTGCGCAAGAAAGAGCAAAAACTCACCCTCGGAGAATGCCCAATTTGGGTGTCGCGCGTGCACCTTGCTTGGAGCGCCCGAGAACACAGTGGTGGTTGGAAGCTACAAGCCAACGCATGAGCCGAGATTAGCCAAAATGGGCACGGTGATGAGCAGAGAGAGATGGGGATCACCGGTCGAAGCTTACCGGAGAGCGAGCGGAGAGAGCTCCTCTTTCCTCGGACCGAGAGGAAAGATAGGGAGAATGAGGCGCTACGAGGGTAATAAGCTTGTGCATTGCGGCATCGGAGGCGGCGTGAAGTGAGAGCGCTCGGGTGGTGGGTGAGGCGGTGGATTGGCGGCGTCGAATCCGCAGCGGCTGGGCGGTGCCTCGGCGCGTGGGCTCGGCTCTGCGTGGCGTCGGCGAGGAGGAAGGCGACTCCGGCGGTGGGTCCGTCATGGCGGCGACTTCGGTGGCGCGGCGAGCGGGGTTTAAGTGAATTGGCGTGCCGTTGGATCTCGGAGGATGGCTCCAGTTAAAGGAGGCGTCGGAAGGGTCGAAGAGGTATGCGATCGGACCATCGATTTCTCATCGGACGGTAGACCTCGGTTGGGTTCGGTAGCGGTGCGCAGGGGTTAGGTCTAGGCGGAGGGTGCGGTCGGAGCAGGTGGGCTCGAGCCCAAGCTACGTGTTAGGTTTTATTTGATTTCGGTTTGACCGTGAAGCAAATGGGTTTGGTGAGGCTTAAAATATAGAAATAAATTTCTATAAATTATGAAATAATTTGTGGGGTTCCTGGGATGATATAGTTCCCATAAAAATTATGAAACCCTACTGTTCACATTAAAATTTGTGACATTTAAACTCAAACATGTTGTATGTCTATGAATGTTGTTTGAATTTTAATTAGGTTCAAACTGTTCCCAAAAATTTTGGAAAAATTATATTAATTCATGATAATTAATGTAGTATTTAAATAAATTGATTTCAGATGATGATCACAACTTTCTATCACTGATTCGAATTGAAATTTGAATTTTGATGTGTATGTTCACCCCAAATTATATTTTCCAAGTACAATATATTATGGAAATATTTTGAAATCAAAAAGCATGCTAATGAAATACATATTAATGCATTTTAATTATTGGGGCTGTGACACTTACAAACCGCCAGATCAACCCACAAAGAAAGCGGTCAGACACACTGCATTTGGACGAGGATGCGACGAATCGTCATGATGCAACTACCATGTAGTCACACCTCCACCACATCCGAAGCCTAACCTATCAACTGAACATCAATGCCAAGAATCCGGCCATAACCTACTAAGTTAGGCCCGTCCCATACCAGGCATGTGGTCGTACAGTAAGGCTCAGTTCAATGGCGCACAAAGTTAAGTCCTTAATTGACCAAGGCAAGACTTCCATTTTCTAACTATGCCACGAAGATTACCATTCCCATTCACAAAGTCCACCATATCACTTAGTATCCACCACTTGTCTCGGTCTAAATCCTTTCCCACCCTGTTGGTTTAGTGCAACACATGCTATCACAAAGTAATAACAAATAGCACACACAGTTTTATCACAAAGTTCCATAATCACTTAGTCAAATTCATAATTACCTTTCGGTGATGATGATGACTCGTTGCATGGCTAAGCAATCTACTCGTACTAACCAACCCACGTTGGTAATACCATAGCACCAACTAAATATGAATCAGACTAGGGTGACAAAAGATTATGACATATCAATTAGCCAAGGTGGGTGTAACAAATTGGACAATAGCTATACCCAAAAGCATTTAAATAAATACTTAAAGTAAATGCAATAATTTGAATCAAAGTAATTTTGAAAACTGGGTTCAATATGATCAAAGGTATAACTTGCCTTGCTATAGCAATGATGATTTTATTTTATCTTCACTCTTCTACTTGCTTGATCTTGACTCCTTGGACGATTCAGGACTTGACGTCAAGCGAAAGAAAGCAAAACAAATCAAATTCAAAAGGTAAATCAAATAAACTCCAAATTGAAATTGAATGGTACAGGAAGGTAGATATTGAATTTATATGAATTTAGAAACTTGAATGGGTTCAATCGGAATTCGGATAAAGAAGATATGGCTCTCGGAAGATTGGAATTCACATGAAATGATGAAAAAGTTCTACGGAATATTCTCAGAATATTCTATTCCGAAAATATTAGAAAAAGAATGAGTGTATGATAGGTGGGACCGACTGGTATTTATGGATTTCTAGAATTAAAATAATTCCCGAAATAAGGTAGAGAGAGTGACAAGTGGGACCAATAAGATATAAAAAAATTCAAGAATTAAATTAATTCCCGAAAATAGGATTAGGGGTTGACATGTGGGCCACTAGTCTATGGACCAGGTCCACAGAGATATGCTAGTCCACGGTGGACCAAGCTTATGAACTAGGGTTTGACCAAGAGTTGACTGACATGCGGGACCTGCATGTAAGTGAGATAAATAATCTAGGGTTTTTAATTAGGTGGATGACATGTGGGGTCAACATGTAAGAGATAGATATATTTATTATCATGTATGACATATGGGGTCTACTCCTCAACGAGAGAATAGGTGAGCAGGAAACAAACAAGAGCAGGGCGTTGCTTCAACAAGGATCGAGAGCAACATAGGACAACGAGAGAACACAAGGCTTGGATTGTTGGCATAGAATTAACATTGAGATGTCAAGGCAATTAATAGAGAATAGAAAATAAGCAATGAGAATGGATGGACTCACGAGGCCCACAGAGCAGACACAAAGAAGCAGTGTGGATGTTCCTTGCGCATGGTGACATCGGCTGATAATAGGAGATGGCAAAGTTGGGTGAGAATAGATAGTAGGGATACGGGAGGATTAGTATCGAAGGATCAACACGAGAACTAAAGAGATGAGCAGAGCTGCTAAGCTGAACCATAGAGAATATGCGGCTGCTCATGGTGCGAGAGATGGATGCAAGGAATAGAGAATCGATGTCGGGAGATGCACACGAATTGTTGGCTTGGATTCTTAGCACGGAGATGGAAACACAACACCAACGATCGGAGGATAGGTCTTTGGGGCTGCAAGCACGAGCAGAGAGATGAAACACAGCAGTGCACATGCATGAGCAGATGCGCGCAGGCGGCGGAGCGCAGCGGCGGCGAAAGGGCAAAGCGGAAAGAAGCGGCGAAGCGGACGCGATGGCGCGTCGGATTTTGAAAAACTCACCAAGAAAGCGAGCAGCGCGATAAACACAGTTTGGATCTAATGGCAGCGGTGCTCGGCGATCTTGAGTGAAATGGATGGAACCATGGCGTAGAAGCGGCGGCGAAGCCAACACCATGACGGTTGGCGGCGGACATCGGACGAAAGCGCGATTATTGGAAGACATTTGGTTGAAGCTTCGGTATTTTGTAGATGGCGGCGAAAATAGATTGATTCGGAGGAAACCAAATCAGGGGATTGGAAGAAGAGATCAAGACGGATGCGTGAGTGCAAACCGTTCGCTTTTATATACACCGTGGAGGAAGATATGGAATTTTGAAATTTTCAGTTGGAAGCGTGCACGTTCTGGACTGCTGGTTGTTCGGTTCGGCTAGAGGTTCACGATGAACAGTCAATTGCGAGATACTTTAGCACGTGGGCAGGAGAGAGAAAATACTGATTTTCGGAATTAAAATAAAATGTCAAAAATCAAGGAGATCAAATAAATAGCAAATAAATCCGAAAAAATCTTAAAAAATACCGAAAAATTCCTTGAAAGACAAGGAAGCCAAATAACACAAGTTTTTATTTAATTAATGTTTATATTAGTCCAATTAAATATTTTTAATTTAGGAAAATTCCAGATTAAGCTTTATTAATTCAAATAAAATTGGTAAAATTTTTCAGGGACCTAAACTACTCAAAAGATTTTTGAAAAGCCAAATTTTGGGATGTTACAACACGCGATGACACACACGGGAGGGCAAGGGGCTCACCAGAGAGGGAAATCGGTGGTGGAGGTGGCGACCGAATTTGGGAAAGATGGAGGGCGGCGGTGGTCCGACGAGGCTCGGGCGAAGAGGATGGAAGCACCACATAGAACGTGAAGAGACAAACTCAATGGCGGTGGTGGCATGGATGGAGGACGATGGACGGTGGTGGAATGCAACAGAGAAGTGCTTGTGGCGGCGGTGGCTTTCTGATGAATTCAAACAAGATGAAGTCGATTCCGGTGGCGACACTTTGGGGATTTGGATCAGGAGCTCGGGACAGAAGTTTTGACGCAGAGGGGTGCACTTAAAAAGCCCAGGAATGGGAGAGTTAGAGTGGAGGCTGTGTAACACCCCAGCTTAATAAAAGCCCAAGATGCCACCTACAACTACTATCGCTATCAATTTTAACCATTAATCAAGTATTACTAACACCTAGACTTAAAGAAAAACATTCATCAATATAATAATTGTGGGTACCCCGGTAATTATCTCCATAAGACCGAGATTAGACAAGGTCTTAGGGACATAAATCTGGTCTCGGTGAATAATTCCAATTTAATCCTATCAAGTGATAGGCTTCTCAGAATACTAGAGCCTCGGCGATCATGCGTATTTGCTCCTTTGCGAGCACTACATGATTTTCGATTCTCTTTTGATTCAAAGCAACGCACTTAGCGAATTAAATGGGAATCCATAAACAACGAGTAT
This sequence comes from Ampelocalamus luodianensis, assembly GCA_036346255.1. NCBI lineage: Eukaryota > Viridiplantae > Streptophyta > Magnoliopsida > Poales > Poaceae > Ampelocalamus > Ampelocalamus luodianensis. The sequence goes on along the minus strand of CM070618.1, from coordinate 50,065,731 downwards.
GACATATATTGGCTCCCAAGATCAACGACCAATATACTCATACCCTCATTCAACGTTGGTTACATCCATACAACACATACAACAAGAGATTAAAGACATCTGCATAATAGTTAAAGTCTGAGTCTATTACAAGCGGTAGACCGGCCAAATTCAAGTCAAGTATCAAGTAGCAGTGAGTAAATAGATAAAGCAAAGACCGGCAGTGGTATGCCCATCACCCATCGACAACCGTGGGGTTAAATGGTAACACATGACTCATTAGTGTCGCCCAAGTCAACACTAGCGAGATCATCGTAATCATAACCTTCCTCACTGAAAAAGCCGACAAACATGCGGTGAGTACAAGTGTACTCGCAAGTCTTACACAAATAAAAATAGTTATGCATAAAGGTCATTCAAAGGATGGCTCATATTGGTTTAGTTTTGCGAAAGAGGCGCAACAATTAACATCCTACACATACTAGTTTTCCATGTGCCCATTTTAAAATCAGATTTGAAGTAGAAGTAAAGCATATAGTAAAGCATTTGATAATAAACAATTGAATCATACAAGGACCAAAGTGGCACCCACTTTGATGTACTAAACACATGAGCGTCCGTTCATGGCGAATACCAAGTTCAACCACAATTTTAAATTAAAAGTCTAACAATAAGCGACCACAAATTTCAAGCGGTGCGTCCATAGCAGTGGACACGGCTATTCGAATAGATTATACCTGCGGTGTACTACTTTACCCACACGACTTGATTAGCGTAAGCCTCGGAGGCCTGCGAAATAGCACACTTCCTATGGTATGCGTGGGTAAATCAAGATCTGATCATTTCGACAAGAAAGCCCTATTGAGCTAAGTCCCCCTTGTGAGATGGTTCCTTGCCTAGTACAAGCGTCGGATAGCACTTGCTAGGGGCTCACAAGTTATATTGGAAATACCGATGCAATCAAAACAAAAGAATTGGTGCTCCCTTGCACACTATAAGGATTACATCGGCTCCTCAAAGAACATAGGATTTCACGGTCGCTATGCCCTTACACCACCAGGACTTAACACAATAAAACCCTCCCCTACTTAACCATCGGCACCCATACACGCGTGTGGCGGCCACAGTGTTGCTTGAGCGATAGGTACCCAAAGTTCGGTCCTCAATTGTCAGACAAGTCTTTCCACTTACCCAATGCTCGTGCACAAAGCACCATCACTAACCAACACTTGTCGGACCAAATCTCATTTAAAAATGACAAAGTTTAACTCATAAAACAGCTACAAAGATCTGAAGTAAAAACATAACGTAAGAGTTGTGTGTATCCCAAAACCATCGGGTTATTCAGACGATCGAACTCAGTATCTAGACTTGCATGGCTAAGCAATTCTATCACCCATAATTCACACATCCTACCTTAAGCATATAGGAGTTGGCATAATTCAAGATTAACCTCAAGCATAGGACATATCTAAACTACACATCACAAAAATATTGACATAATCAAAATAGCATGCAAGCAATTATCATTGCACTAACTTAACCAAAGCGGGATCAAATATGATGTAAAGAAAGTTCAAATGATGCTTGCCTTGCTGGTATAGTAGCTGCTCGCTCTCGATGGCGTAAGTGTCGATGTCAATATGCTCGGGATCTATATAATTATAACATCAAATAAATCACAGAAAACAACTCAAAAACCAAAATGCTCAAAAATGCATGGTTTTCTACAGTAGTTAGATCATGATTTTAAATGGATTTAGGTAAAGAATTATTCCATTTGGAGTTATGAATTGGAAGTTATGCTAGTTTGAATTTCAGGTTTCATTAACCCTCAAATCATGTAATTTAATTAATTGGCCAAAATTTGTAGAACAGTGGTGGGGTAAAGGATTACATAGGTAAATAGGTAATATTAATACAAGTTCAGAATAGTTGAGTTTGTCCCATTTGGAGTTCTTAGGATTTAGTTATTGATTTTCAAAGTTATCGACCTTTTATAATATAAAAATAATGGAGCTAAGGTATATTCTCCCAAAATAATTTCTGTGACAGAGGTAAGGTGGAGATCATTTTTTAGAATTAAGTTTACTAAAAATGAAAATTACCAAAAGTGGTCTCACTGTTTTTGGAGGTTCCAAGATTTACTTATGCATTTTTAAAGATTTCAGTCCATTTTCCTATAGTAAATATAATGATTCTAATGAATAAATTTCCAATTAAAGCCCTCTGCTACAGAGACATGTATGAAACTAATTTTGATAGGAAGTCCATTAAGGGTGTAAATTTCCAGAAGTGGTTTCATGTGATTTGGAGTTAAGATGAAATAGTTATGCATTTCTAAAGTTAATACTAATTTCCGATGTATAAATAAACTGATTTCGAATTTACTAAAATGATTTTACTCTTCTCACGAGTGCAGCGCTAGCGCGATCCACTGGACGATGGGCACGCTCGTCGACCCCTTTGCTAAGCGCTTGCGCTGCGATGTGCGTGCGAGCGATGGTTGCGGCCGTTGGATCAAGATCAACGGTCCTCATTCGAATGCAATAGGGCGGTCGAATGTCTCACCAATCAAACCGTTCCTTTCGCATCGGCGGTCGAGATTAAATCCAGTTCATTTGATTTTTCTTATGCGTGTTTAATGCCACAGGTCCACGTCGATTATGCGTGGCTTTAAAACGGTGTCTTTGGATTCTGTGCAAGGTCCCACTTGTAAGCGACACATTAGGGCGGCTAAGGCGGTGTTTAAAAGCTAATGATTGGGTTAACGTGGCAAATGATTAAGCTACGATGCTGTCCTAATACGGCGGCAACGCCGCCGCCCGCTTGCGCGGCTTGCGAAGCGGCGGTTCCGCAGCGCGCCGATAAAAACAGAATAAACTGCGCAATAGCAAGCGTGTCTAAGGGTGGTGGTTAGAGTGCTCGAGGTGGGACTGCACGCTAGCCGCGGAGTTGGGCGGCGGTGAGCTATACGGCAAAAACGTAAAAGGCAACACCCGCTCGCGGCGCAAACAAGCGGTTGCTTATGCTATCTAAGGGCCTAGGAGTTACTGCGGCTAGGAGAGGGCTTGGAGAGGTTCGGGGCGGCGGGAGACTCGTCGGGCCGGAGAAGAAAGTTGGCGCGATGCGGCTGCGAGAGAGGCAACCTAAGCAAAACCAAGACTAGTGAGTGCTTGGATCAGCTCCGAGGACTCAAGGTCAAGCTATAAGAGCAAGGAATCGAAGGATGGCTTACCAAAATGAAGTGGGAGAGGAAAGGTTGTGTCACGGCCTAAATGGTGCAATCCCTCAATCCAGCAAAGTCTTTGCAGTGCAACCTGAAATAAGTTGAGGGTTTCGATTAGAAACTAAAGCGCACAAAGTGACACGAGGGAGGCGAGGACCATACCTCCACGGAGACAAGAAAAGACCTACGGATGCCACTCGGGCGTGCTCGGAGGTGGGTTAGAGCACGAGGATGAGCCGGTTGCTACAAGCAAAAACAAGACCTCGCGTGAGCAAAATGGAGACGGGATGGAAACTAGAACCGGAAGGAATCACGCGAGGTGACTTACCCAGAGAGAGCTTCAAGCAAGCCTCCTCTCCTCTGTCAGCCGAGGAGAAGTGAGGAGAAGGAGGGTTGCGAGGTGTTAAAACCGAGAGGCGTTGGGGTGGGTGCGGTGTGCGGAGGGAGCTCGGGGATAGGCCAGCGGGTGCGGTGAGGTGATGGCGGCTCGGGCGTAGCGGCCGCGTGGCGAGGAGCTCTGCGCCGGCGTCGGCTGAGGAAGAAGAAAGGCTCGCGAGCGGGCGCGGCAGCGGCGACTCGAGGCGGAGGTGATGCACCACTCGTGGTGATTTGAGTCCGTTAGATCGGGATCGGGCGGATGATATTGGTGGTGGCATTCGGACGGGTCGGCGGGTTGGCGAGATCTAGACCATCGGATGAGGATCTAACGGTTGCATGTGACGGTGCGTTTAGGTGGTTTGGGTGAGTCATGTGGCGAGTCGGACTCAGTCAGAGAAAGCAGTGCTAGCCGGTCGGGGTTGAGTTTGGTGAGAATTAATTTAGATTTACCACTTTGACGAGCCTCATAAATAGAAATAAATTTCATAAAATCATGAAATAATTCGTGGGGTTCTGGGATGATATAGTTCCCATAAAAATTATAAAACCCTACTGTTCATAAAATAGTTTGTGATATTTAAATTCAAACTTGTTGTATGCCTATGGATGTTGTTTGAATTTTAATGAGGTTCAAACTAGTCCCAAAATTTGGGAAAAATTATATTAATTCCTGATAATTAATGTAGTATTTAAATAAATTGATTTCAGATGATGATCACAACTATTTATTACTGATTTGAAGTGGAAACCGAATCTTGATGTGTATGTTCACCTCAAATTAGATTTTCCAAGTACAATATATTATGAAATGATTTGAGTTTGATAATGCTTGTTAGTGAAATACATATTAATCCAATTTAATTAGTTGGGGATGTGACAAACCTCCCCCTTACAAAAGATCTCGACCGAGATGCGGGTGGAGAAAATTAGAAAGTTTTCATTAGAAGTTATAATTTATGTTGTCTTGATTTCCTTCAAAGATAGTGTTGACATGCTATAATTATGCCATAAGAACAATTTTGTTTATATTGCTATGTTTTACCTTTCTTCTCTTGATCTGAAGGCACTTGGTGAGAAGAGAAGTGCGGATCGCCGCTCGCATCCGGTCTTCACGTTCCCAAGTTGCTTCATCCTCGTGTGGTTGCTCCATTGAACCTTGCGAACTTGATGTTCACGATTCCTAGTCTTACGCTCGGTTTCCTCAAGGATACGAATCGGGCTCTCGATAAGATAGATCGGGTTGCAAGTCGAGTTTATCAACTCGGTTGCTTCCGTTGGGACTCGAAGACATTTCTTGAGTTGGGAGGCGTGGAAGGCGTCATGCGTCTGAAAGTGATGGTGGCAACTCAAGCGGTATGCCACCGATCCACCTTAGCTAGAATACGGAAAGGTCAATATGGCGAGGTGCTAATTTACCCTTGATTTGGAAACGGCGAACTCCTTTCATGGGAGAGACTTTAAGGTATACATGATCGTCCACATCGAAACTCAACTCGCGGCGGCGGCGGTGGCGTATGACTTCGGCGTGCTTGAGCCGTCCTAAGTCGTTCGCGAATAACACGAACTTGTTCTTGACATCTTCCACCAAGGTTGGGCCATAAAATGGCCTCCCGACCGGACGGTTCAAAGGTGTTCTACAAGCTCTCCCATACAATGCTTGAAGGGTGACATTTGAATACTCGATTGGAAAAGTGTTGTTTTATGAGAACTTCGGCAAGCGGTAAACATTTTCCCAACTATCGCGGTAGGACAACGCAAGCCGAAGAAGATCTTCCAAAACTTGGTTCACCCTTTCGGTTTGTCCATCCGTTTGCGGGTGATAAGCGAACTAAAAGATAGACTAGTCCCCATCGCTTTATGTAAGCATTCCCGAAATAGGGCGTGAATTGAGGGCCTCTATCGGAAACTATCACCTTTGGAACACCGTGGAGACAAACAATCCTTGCAATGTAAAGCTCGCTAACTTGTCCCCACGGTAGATGGTCTTGCGGGAATGAAGTGAGCAACTTTAGTCAAGCGGTCCACAATTACCCATATAGAATCGAATCCGACTTTAGTTCTAGGAAGGCGGTGATAAAATCCATGCCAACTTCTTCCCATTTCCACTGGGGAATGGGCAGGGGATCTAGAGTACCAGCTGGTTTCAAGTGCTCAGCCTTAACTCTTTGACATAGATCGCACTCGGCCACATACTGCGCAACGTTTTGCTTCATTCGGCTCCACCACAGTTTCTTTTTCAAATCTTGATACATTTTTGTACTCCCGGGGTGGATAGAGAATTTTGAGTTATGAGCCTCCTTGAGAATCAATTCTCTCAAGTGGTGATCAAACGGTACCACCATACGGTTTCCAAACCATAGAGTACCTTGTGCATCTTGCTTAAAACATTTAGCCTTGCCTCGTTTCAATAGTTCTACAATTTTAGCCACTTCGCATCAGGTTTTAGGCTTCCTAATCTGGTCCTCAAGTGTGCAAGTCACCTTGAGGGCTGCTGTGAACCTTCTTCAACTATCTCCGGTGTAAGCTTTGCAATGCGGCACATAAGCTGCGAAAAAGGAGTTCTGACAAGCGGTTGCATTGAGATTTTTACGCTCAATCGTCGGCCACTACATTAGCCTTCCACGGATGGTAATGGAGTCTCATATCATAATCTTTAATCAACTCAAGCCATCTTCTTTGTCTCAAATTCAGGTCGGCAGGGTGAAAATATATTTAAGGCTCTTATGGTGGTGTAGATCTGCTTGCGATTCTGATGAGGTAATGTCGCCAAATCTTCAAGGCATGAACTCTGTTGTGAGCTCTAGGTCGTGTGTGGGATAATTGGCCTCATGGGGCCTCAATTGCCTCGATCGTAGGCCACCACTCGGCCGTCTTGCATAAGCACACTGGCAGGGCAGTGGCGAGATGCATCCGATGAATATCAAAGCTCTTGTGAATATGCAGCGAACAAATGCAGGAGCTTCAGTCGGGCACTCTTTCGGGGTTTGGAAACTTTGTTAGCATTCATTTGTCCTCAAACTTCTTTTCTTTCTTTAGAAGTTGGGTCATAGGCTTGCGATTTTGAGAAATTCTTGATGAACCTACGGTAGTATCCTGCAAGTCCAAGAAAACTACGAATGTCGGTGGCGCTCTTAGGTTGCTTCCATCCAAGGACATCTCGTACCTTACTAGGATCAGCGACACAGCCCTTAGATAGGATATGTCCCAAGAAACTAACCTCTCGAAGCCAAAACTCACATTTCTTTGAATTTGGCGTCACGGTGATGGTGTGAAGCTTCTCTAACACAAGTCTCAAGTCTTTGCTCGTGCTCAAGATCGGACTTAGAGTAGACAAGGATATCATCAATGAAAACCACTACAAAGCTGATCCAAGTATTCCATGAACACGAATTCATGAGGTTCATGAAATAAGTGAGGCATTGGTCAAACCAAAGGACATGGCCAGTGTACTCGTCTGAGGAACGTGAGTAGAAAGGCGGTCTTGGAATATCCTCGGTTCTAACTTTAATCGATGGTAGCCTAACCTCAAGTCAATTTTGGAGAACACAGAGCTCCACTAAGGTGGTCAAATAGGTCATCGATCCGCGAGCGAATACTTATTCTTGATGGTGACCTCATTCAGCGGACGGTAGTCAACACACATCCGTAGACTCTTGTCTTTCTTCTTGACAAAGAGGCGGGCATCCCCAAGCGCGAGCTAGGCTGATGAAACCCTTGTCTTGCAACTCCTTAAGTTGTTCTTTTAATTCAACTAGCTCATTGGCGGCATCCGTCGACCTTTTTGAGATGGGCGCGATGCAGGGTGCAAGCTCAATGACAAACTCTACCTCTCGGTCGGGGCATGCACGGAATTCTTGAGGAACACATCAGGATACTCACTCACTATTGGTACCTCCTCTAGCGCGAGAGAGGTACTCGCCTCTAAAGCGTATAAGTGAGAACTACCCATGAGTGCAAAGGCGACACAGGTGCCGTCCTCGCTAGTCAACGAAATAGACCGTTGGGCACAATCAATCTTCCCCGATTCTTGGATAACCAATCCATTCCTAAGATAATATCGATGCCCCGAGAACTTATCACTATTAAGTTTCTTTGAAAAGCTAACATTTTGTATTTCAATTTTTCGTCCTCTGAGACTTGATGGCGTAGAAAACCGACCACAGGGATGAATATGATAAGGTGGAGTGCGGTGTATGTATCTTGAATTGGTTAATTTCAGCATACTCGTTTTTAATAAATGAATGAGGCGCTCGAGAATCAAATAGAGCGGATCACAGGACATGAATTAACAAGTAGTGTACCTAGCACGGCGTCAGTGCGTCGGTCGCCTCCTCTGCAGAGGCGTGGTTGCGCGACCACGTGCATCTTTGGGGTGGAGTAAGTCTTTGCTCTCGTGGTGGTGGCGGTGGCCTCACTTTGGGTGAGGTGGTGGTCTTTGGGCGATGCGTCAGAGGCATCCCTCCGCTTGGCGAGGCACGCTGCGAGCATAGTGGCCACAGCGGCCACGATGGAAGCAGAATGGCCGGGCTTGTATGCCCCGCCGATGCTGTGGTCTCTGGCCCATTGTCTTTCTGAGCTGCCGGTGGAGAAGGTCGTGGAGGTGCCACGGAGACCTCGGCGGTCTTTGAAGCCGGGCACGAGGTGCACGAGGTAGTCTGGCGTGGCACAGGAAAGCGCCACTCGCCATCTAGCATGCGGAAGGCCTTCCTCCTCTTCCTCGACTCATCCTTTGTCATGCTCTCATGCTCCACCACGATCGCCTTGTTGACGGATCTTTGAAACTCCACGAAATCATGTGCGGCTAAAACAAGCGCAACTCCTCGATAGCCCATGGAAGAACACATTCGGCGACGGCGTCTGTCGAGGCGTCGTCCGAGCATACGTGCCAAGTAGTTGAAGTCATGCGGTACTCGGTGGCGGTCCGTCGTCCTGCTTCAAGGCAAGGAAGCTGCTGCTGCTTGATAAGCGACACACCTCTCGATATATGAGCCTCCGGGCGCATCCTGATTCGTCCCAAGTCGGGGCGTGACGGTGAGCTGCATGGCGGAATAAGCTATCCCACTGCGTGCTCGCACGCCAAGCGATAGGCGGCAAACAAGACTCTCTCAACCCGGTACAACTGCGCAATGTTGACTTCTTCTCAATGTTGTGCGGCCAGTCCTCTGCCTCCATCGGGTCCTTGCGCGCAAAAGTCGGAGGTTGGTTCGTTGGAACTCAGCGAGACCTCGGGCGCTTCGATGCGGGCAGCCCCTCTGTCGGGCAGGAGGCTGGAGCGGTGTTGCGCACGATCGCCTCAAGCATCAGTGCAGTCCATCGGTTGCGCTCAATCCTCATCATAAACTCAACCATGGGCGGCGGCGGAGGAGCACCTCCTCGGGCGGTCCACCTGCTGGGGCGAGCTGCTGAGAGGGCTCTCCATGCCCGGGCAGGCTGCTGGATGGTATCACGATCGTAGAAGTCGCTCGAGAGGTGCTAGGCGCGGTGCCCTAGAGGGGATGGGGAGCCTGCGCGCGAGGGCTCCGATCGCGTGGTCGGTCTGTCATCTGTATTGGACAAGGATGGTTAGTAACTTAAGACAAAAGCCATTACTTGGTATGCGTGCACAATCAATATCAAAAAGCAAGAAAAATGTAACATCAAATGGAACACCAAACATTAAGCAACATAGAACGAAGTGGTACAACCACAGTACATAAGCGCATGGCTTAAGATTACAAGCTGAAATAGTAGTTTTGCAAATGAAACATAACGGTTCGACATCTACTACCCTATTACATAAACCTAAGGATACAAGCTCAACATAGAGCTCCACGCCTATGACCTAGACATTATTCGGTCAAAGTTCACGGAAATTCGTCAAAAGATGTGCCCGGGGATCGGTATCATCGGGTCCCCTAGATTAGGAAGGCGCAAGGGTGATCCTATGGCGTTAATATGACCTTCTACCACGGGTGGCGACATTCTGTGCAGTGCGAGAAAGATAAGGAGATCATATTAGTGCCATATAGCACACTAGGATGAATGAGCCTCATGTCATGCATGAGCCTTAAGTGCTCTGAGCTTCAATGAGGGCCGTCGCGTTTCCCACAACTCATGCACCATCACGATGCATTTGGTCCATTCGTGGACCAATCTGCGCCATGCTACTGACTTGGGGTCCTCCCAAATTGGATCCTAGCAAATGAGTTTACGTCCTAAGCGGCGTCGCGCGCATCGGAAAAATGATCATACGGAGTGGGCTAACTCTGTCAGTCATAGCGAAGGCGACTCATGGCCACAAAGCTACTTCTTGTTGCGCCATGGCCTCGGAAGTCTGCGCGCTGGAGCGGTAAGATATGCTCCGTGACTTGTCTAGCAATGATATCTATCAACGCCATAAACTCCTCCATTCACGGTCCTCGATCACGGCGGTAGATGGAATAAGTGGGTGATATGTGAAGTTCGCCCTCCACATCATGTCTCGTAACATTTGGGTATCCATCCACTCCTTGACAGGTTTCTGGACAAAGTGCGAGGGTTCATCTAAAGGCAAGAAGGCAAGGTAAGTTAGTTTCATAAACCAAAGCAGGATCGGAGAGGAAAGATACTCGGATGGATAAGGAATAAAAGATATTCTTAACTTAAACTTTACGAAAGTAATTTGATAATTCCAAAATATTTTGACTCGGAAGGCTCACTAACTCTAACGCTGTGCTACCTCTAACCTCTGATCGGTATGGCTCGATACCTGTATTTGTGGGGACCGGTAATTATCTCCATAAGGCCAGAGATTAGACAAGGTCTTAGGGACATAAATCTGGTCTCGGTGAATAATTCAATTTAATCCTATCCAAGTGATAGGCTTCTCCGAATACTAGAGCCTCGGCGATCATGCGTGTTGCTCCTTTGTGAGCACTACATGATTTTCGATTCTCTTTTGATTCAAAGCAACGCACTTAGCGAATTAAATGGGAATCCATAAACAACAGTATGACATATATTGGCTCCCAAGATCAACGACCAATATACTCATACCCTCATTCAACGTTAGTTACATCCATACAACACATACAACAAGAGATTAAAGACATCTTGCATAATAGTTAAAGTCTACGATCTATTACAAGCGTAAGGTGGCCAAATTCAAATCAAGTATCAAGTAGCGTGAGTAAATAGATAAAGCAAAAGACCGCGGTGGTATGCCCATCACCCATCGGCAACCGTGGGGTTAAATGGTAACACACGACTCATTAGTGTCGCCCAAGTCAACACTAGCGAGATCATCGTAATCATAACCTTCCTCACTTGAAAAAAACAGACAAACATCCGGTGAGTACAAGTGTACTCATAAGTCTTACACAAATAAAAATAGTTATGCATAAAGGTCATTCAAAGGATGGCTCATATTGGTTTAGTTTTGCGAAAGAGGCGCAACAATTAACATCCTACACATACTAGTTTTCCATGTGCCCATTTTAAAATCAGATTTGAAGTAGAAGTAAAGCATATAGTAAAGCATTTGATAATAAACAATTGAATCATACAAGGACCAAAGTGGCAGCCCACTTTGATGTACTAAACACATGAGCGTCCCGTTCATGGCGAATACCAAGTTCAACCACAATTTTAAATTAAAAGTCTAACAATAAGCGACCACAAATTTCAGCGGTGCGTCCATAGCAGTGGACACGGCTATTCGAATAGATTATACCTGCGGGGGTGTACTACTTTACCCACACGACTTGATTAGCAGTAAGCCTCCGGAGGCCTGCGAAATAGCACACTTCCTATGGTATGCGTGTGGGTAAATCAAGATCTGATCATTTTACAAGAAAGCCCTATTGAGCTAAGTCCCCCTTGTGAGATGATTCCTTGCCTAGTACAAGCGTCGGATAGCACTTGCTAGGGGGCTCACAAGTTATATTGGAAATCTGATGCAATCAAAACAAAAGAATTGGTGCTCCCTTGCACACTATAAGGATTACATCGGCTCCTCAAAGAACATAGGATTTCACGGTCGCTATGCCCTTACACCACCAAGGACTTAACACAATAAAACCCTCCCCTACTTAACCATCGGCACCCATACACGCGTGTGGCGACGAGTGTTGCTTGAGCGATGAGGTACCCAAAGTTCGGTCCTCAATTGTCGGACAAGTCCTTCCACTTACCCAATGCTCGTGCACAAAGCACCATCACTAACCAACACTTGTCGGACCAAATCTCATTTAAAAATGACAAAGTTTAACTCATAAAACAGCTACAAAGATCTGAAGTAAAAACATAACGTAAGAGTTGTGTGTATCCCAAAACCATCGGGTTATTCAGACGATCGAACTCCAGTATCTAGACTTGCATGGCTAAGCAATTCTATCACCCATAATTCACATCCTACCTTAAGCATATAGGAGTTGGCATAATTCAAGATTAACCTCAAGCATAGGACATATCTAAACTACACATCACAAAAATATTGACATAATCAAAATAGCATGCAAGCAATTATCATTGCACTAACTTAACCAAAGCGGGATCAAATATGATGTAAAGAAAGTTCAAATGATGCTTGCCTTGCTGGTATAGTAGCTGCTCGCTCTCGATGGCGTAAGTGTCGATGTCAATATGCTCGGGATCTATATAATTATAACATCAAATAAATCACAGAAAACAACTCAAAAACCAAAATGCTCAAAAATGCATGGTTTTCTACAGTGAATTAGATCATGATTTTAAATGGATTTAGGTAAAAGAATTATTCCATTTGGAGTTATGAATTGGAAGTTATGCTAGTTTGAATTTGAGTTTCATTAACCCTCAAATCATGTAATTTAATTAATTGGCCAAAATTTGTAGAACAGTGGTGGGGTAAAGGATTACATAGGTAAATAGGTAATATTAATACAAGTTCAGAATAGTTGAGTTTGTCCCATTTGGAGTTCTTAGGATTTAGTTATTGATTTTCAAAGTTATCGACCTTTTATAATATAAAAATAATGGAGCTAAGGAGTATATTCTCCCAAAATAATTTCTGTGTGAGAGTAAGGTGGAGATCATTTTTAGAATTAAGTTTACTGAAAATGAAAATTACCAAAAGTGGTCTCACTTTGTTTTGGAGGTTCAAGATTTACTTATGCATTTTTAAAGATTTGATCCATTTTCCTATAGTAAATATAATGATTCTAATGAATAAATTTCCAATTAAAGCCCTCTGCTACAGAGACATGTATGAAACTAATTTTGATAGGAAGTCCATTAAGGGTGTAAATTTCGAGTGGTTTCATGTGATTTGGAGTTAAGATGAAATAGTTATGCATTTCTAAAGTTAATACTAATTTCGGTGTATAAATAAACTGATTTCGAATTTACTAAAATGATTTTACTCTTCTCACGAGTGCGGCGCTAGCGCGATCAACTGGACCAGCGGGCCGGCTCGTCGTCGACCTTTGCTGCGCAGCGCTGCGTGTGCGTGCGAGCGATGGTTGCGGCCGTTGGATCAAGATCCAACGGTCCTCATTCGAATGCAATAGGGCGGTCGAATGTCTCACCAATCAAACCGTTCCTTTCGCATCGGCGGTCGAGTTAAATCGATTCATTTGATTTTTCTTATACGTGTTTAATGCCACAGGTCCACACGTCGGTGTCTGTGGCTTTAAAACGGTGTCTTTGGATTCTGTGCGAGTCCCCTTATAAGCGACACATTAGGGCGGCTAAGGCGGTGTTTAAAGCTAATGATTGGGTTAACGTGGCAAATGATTAAGCTACGATGCTGTCCCTGTCGGCACGGCAAGCAAACGCCACCGCGCTTGCGGCTTGCCGAAGCGGCGGTTCGCGGCGGCGCCGACCAAAACAAGAATAGGCTGCGCAATAGCAAGCGTGTCTAAGGGTGGTGGTTAGAGTGCTCGAGGTGGACTGCCGTGCTAGCCGGAGTTAGGCGGCGGTGAGCTATCTGGCAAAAGCGTAAATGGCAACACTTCGCTCGCGGCGCAAACAAGCGGTTGCTTATGCTATCTAAGGGCCTAGGGAGTTACTGCGGCTAGGAGAGGGCTTGGAGAGGTTGGGCGGCGGGAGACTGCGTCGGGCCGGAGAAGAAAGTTGGCGGCGATGCGGCTTTGCGAGAGAGGCAACCTAAGCAAAACCAAGACTAGTGAGTGCTTGGATCAGCTCCGAGGACTCAAGGTCAAGCTATAAGAGCAAGGAATCGAAGGATGGCTTACCAAAATGAAGTGGGAGAGGAAAGGTTGTGTCACGGCCTAAATGGTGCAATCCCTCAATCCAAGCAAAGTCTTGTCGTGCAACCACGAAATAAGTTGAGGGTTTCGATTAGAAACTAAAGCGCACAAAGTGACACGAGGGGCGAGGACCATACCTCACGGAGACAAGAAAAGACCTACGGATGCCACTCGGGCGTGCTCGGAGGTGGGTTAAACACGAGGATGAGCCAGGTTGCTACAAGCAAAAACAAGACCTCGCGTGAGCAAAAATGGAGACGGGATGGAAACTAGAACCGGAAGGAATCACGCGGAGGTGACTTACCCCAGAGAGCTTCAAGCAAGCCTCCTCTCCTCTGTCACCGAGGAGAAGTGAGGAGAAGGAGGGTTGCGAGAGGTGTTAAAACCAGAGAGCGTTGGGGTGGAGTGCGGTGTGCGAGAGGAGCTCGGGGATAGGCCAGCGGGTGCGGTGAGGTGATGGCGGCTCGGGCGTAGCGGCCGCGTGGCGAGGAGCTCTGCGCGGCGTCGGCTGAGAAGAAGAAAGGCGGCGGAGCGGGCGCGGCGGCAGCGACTTCGAGCGCGGAGGTGATGCACCACTCGTGGCTGATTTGAGTCCGTTAGATCGGGATCGGGCGGATGATATTGGTGGTGGCATTCGGACGGGTCAACGGGTTGGCGAATCGGACCATCGGATGAGATCGCGGTTGCATGTGGCGGTGCGTTTAGGTGGTTTGGTGAGTCATGTGTAAGTCGGACTCGAGTCAGAGGAACGTGCTAGCCGGTCGAGTTGAGTTTGGTGAGAATTAATTTAGATTTAACACTTTGACGAGCCTCATAAATAGAAATAAATTTCATAAAATCATGAAATAATTCGTGGGGTTCTGGGATGATATAGTTCCCATAAAATTATAAAACCCTACTGTTCATAAAATAGTTTGTGATATTTAAATTCAAACTTGTTGTATGCCTATGGATGTTGTTTGAATTTTAATGAGGTTCAAACTAGTCCCAAAAATTTGGGAAAAATTATATTAATTCCTGATAATTAATGTAGTATTTAAATAAATTGATTTCAGATGATGATCACAACTATTTATTACTGATTTGAAGTGGAAACCGAATCTTGATGTGTATGTTCACCTCAAATTAGATTTTCCAAGTACAATATATTATGAAATGATTTGAGTTTGATAATGCTTGTTAGTGAAATACATATTAATCCAATTTAATTAGTTGGGGCTGTGACAATAATCATAAATTTCAGCAAGCTGATGGACCATAAATCGAATGTAATATGAGCCATAAGAAACTAAGAGATACCACAAGCTATCCATTTATTACCATAGAAAATTGCTAACTAGTTTATGACCAAAAGGAATTATTTATTAGGTGGTGTGAAGTGCAACAAAAATGCAAACATCCCATGTGCTACTTCCACCCCGAAGCATGCCGTCATCAATGTTCACCTAAAACAACAAATAAACAAGAATGAGTCCATGACTCAACAAGTGCAAGAAAAAAATAACAACCAAGGCCTCACCTCAACAACTATTTATTCACATTATCTCATATCACATTTTCATTTTTCATGAATGCAATGCAACTCATGCACATGCCACATCTTCACTTCTGCTCATACCGGTATAGTGGAGTGTAACACTCGTCGGTGTTCACTCTTACCCGCATTCTCAAATACGGGGATCCATTGCTCGTCCTTTTTCATACGGGGATCTCATTGCCCATTTCTTACATATGGGGACCTCATCCCAATCACGTGGGTTATATCATTCCAACATGAATGCTTGATATGCAATGCAATGAATAATCATCATTCTTTTTCATAATCATCATCAAATTATCAAAAGCATATAAGTAATATGAAATAGGCATACTTCACATGAATAATCATAATAAGCATTCATCTAACCAAATGAAAATGTCAAACATTCAATATCATTCTAACATGTACTTGCCTTTCTAGTTGCGACAACTGGAATAGAGTGAGGGTGATACTAATCCCAAAGCCACTCCACCTACAGCAAACACCCCACTCAATACAAGCCACGATAAAACAAAAAAGCACTTAATCTACAACGCTCCTACACGCTCTCAAAATTCCACAATTTTATCCCAGCACTAAAACTATCATAACTTTCAACCCCCACATTGTAAACTAGTAAACTATACCATTCTGGAATCTATACACAATTTCCTACAATTTCTTAGGTGATCAAAAGTTCAGATTAAAATATCTAAACCCCCCGTTTGTAACCCAGAAGATAGATCTGTCATCTTTTGGATAGTAGAATTAATAATTTCATATATATTAATCCACATGTGCAAATATAATGATCTATAACTTTTCAAAAACTACAGGAAATTATCTACCATATCCTAGTTATGCCAAAAAAATCCATTCGTCATTAACTTTGTTAAATTAAAGCTTTTCCACGACAGCTTCCAGCAGCAACCTGGTTCTAGACTACAGTCTTCTAAAAATCATGACTTCTATTCTACCCGTCCAAAAATCATGTTCTTAGACTCTCTAGAATCCTTAAGAAGTTACATACCCTTTTCATGTAGATCAAAACCCCAAATTATTACATCTTGTAATTTAATCTACATATTAATGTGTACTTCCAGAACCCGGCAAACTTACTAGACAGCAGGTTTACGAAATTCATAACTTAAAATCTATCCATCCAATCGACATGACTAAATATTCTACAGAAAGCTATCGAGATCCTATACAACTTTCTAGGAGATGAAATTCCCAAATTATGTCGATCGGCACTGAAACTACCAGTGCAACAAAAACAACAGTTACCCAACTACAAAATGATTTCTCCCGACTAGAAAATTGCTAAAAATCGGAGGAGAGATGTTGATCATCACCCTTGGAGGCCGTGGCGGATCACCGATCTTCCCACGAAACCAGTCTCTTTCTTCCCTTCTTTCTTCCTCTTCCTCTTTCCTTCCCTTTCTTCCTTCTTCCTCTTTCCTTCCTTCTTCTTTGCCTTCACCCTTGTCGAAGACTGAAAATTGGCAGCACACATGGCAATCTCTCTTTGTCCTATCCAATGCATGCGGAGATCATGGTAGTGTAGGCAAATGCATAGCGACATAGGAATCGGTTTAATGCGATCGGCGTAATGATGATTATGCTAGCATGGCGAGAAGCGATGGCGAGGATGATGCATACAAGCGTAAAACGACAAGCGATGGTGCGGCAACATGGGCGGATGGTGGCACGTTGGGTGAGTGAACAACAATGTGGCGTCACATAAGAGGCGAACAGCGGGTGCTTGACAATAGCGGACAAGCGGCGGCAGCATGGAGGAAAAACAACGCGACTAGGGTTTCTAGTTTTGGATCCTCCTCTCCCACGTGCACTCTTAACATGGCGGATCCAACTCTTCCCATCACGACTTGTTCTAGGAAATCAACTCCTCTCCAAAATTCCAAAACATCCTGTTTTCACGTATGCCCCTCGTCAAATTCGCAAAGGTCCTCATGAGGTTATTTTTGAAAACCCCACTAATCCTTACCGTTCTCTCTAAAGCGTTTTAGGATATTACATCTTTGGCGACACGGTGTGTCGAACTTGGACACGAGCAAAGGCGGTGGAAGGAAGAAGGAAGGAGGAGGAGGAGGCTAACAGCGGGGTCCGCGGTGAGATGGAGAGAGACAGAGAGCGGTGGCTAGGCTAAGGTGGCTTGGCGTGGGAGAAAAAGAATGAGTCGGCCGTGGTGAAAGAAAGCGGGCCAGGAGGAAAAGGAAAAAGCTCGGAAGAAAAGAAATAGGCCCAAAGGAAAAATCAGAGAAAAGAGTTTTTCAAATTTAGGAAATTGAATTAAATAAATGAGCTCAAAGAAATAGAAGATAAATTCTAAAAATTCAAAAAATTCCAAAAAGTCTAGAATGCAAGGAACCTAAATAAAATAGCTTTTAAATTAATTTAAGTTTAGATTATTCACATTAAATTGTTTTGATTTACGAAAATTTAAATTAAGCTTTTGTTGAACCAAGAAAATTCAAATGATTATTTTCTTTTAAAAATGCTTCAAATAAACTCCAAAACTTAGGATGTTCTGAGTATGGTGTGGTGTCACTTGATAAGTTTTTAAACCTTTAGTCCTTTTGTAATTTAATTTAATTGCATGTGCTATGTTTTGTTATTCTATTCCACGAGTCACCTTCACTCACGATCACTACGCGCGCATCCTACGGACTACGTTGCGATGTTCAATCAATTGATGGATGGCAGTGTCATCTGGGCGTATACTATGCCAGCGTGTCGGTCACGAGCACCCGAGCTTATCCACCCCGTGCATGCGAGACTAGCAATAATAGTACTCGAGAAATTTTTGGTGCACACCGTCTTCGTGGAGGAGTACCACGTGAACCGGTGATGCACCCGGTTCGGTCTCGTCAGGAGTTCCCGATGCGCTAGGGCCCACGGTAATGTCGAGCGTTCATGGGTAAGATCACGTTTATGTGCGCCGTAGTCTTTCCCTTATGGACTTACAAATTTATCATTTCATCTTCCACATGTACACCGGGAAAGGTAGTGGTATGACTTCTGGATCGAAAGATGGCCCGATGGGTTGAGTAGTGGCTCTGCGTCTTGGTGGGCGTACAGCGAGGCGACTCCCCATGACCGGGATGTCACGAGAGTACATGAGTGGTACTCTACTGGACGAGGTTCGTTGTGTCGGTCATGGGCGACCCACCACGCCACAGGGCCAACAACAAACCGTACCCCCGACTAGACTCGCATTCCATCGTGCGGTACATATTGAGCGGTCCATATTGAGCGGTCCATACTTCTTATTTCTTACACATGTTTTGGTTTCTAACTTGCTAATGCGTATGCGGATCGGGAGCGTTATAGCATGGTGAGGCATGAGATCGGAGAAGCCATGGGTGGATGCTAGAAGCGACAAGCGAGCCATCAACATGTGTCGTGTCATAGGCCAGAGGCGTGGTAGACCCACCTATGCATGGGCGGGGATGAGCCACGGTGCATCGCCCATGGCTCCTCGCGACGGACGTGTGCGGGTCCTTGTTAATGCTGATGTAGAGAGTACCTAAGCGCCCGGCTCGGTTCATAAGTACACGAAATACTTACGTCTGGTTA